>JAODUP010000877.1:105000-206937 GCA_025642065.1 Paralvinella palmiformis | reverse complement strand
AACTTTCAAACGAATTGTGTCACCGAGAAGTATTTCTAATGCTAAAAAACTGGTTCCCCCACAGTATACTGATATGATGAGTACAGCAATATATTACCATAAGAGTTGTATATGGAAGTTTGTCACTACAACTCAACCAAAAGACCATTTTAGGCCCAATCTTTACATCTTCCAACTGTGTAAATGTAACAATTCACGACATAGACATAAATCAATTTCCAGTTAAAAGTAATGTATACAAATATTATAATGATATTTTCCAAATTAGCATATATTCATAGTCAGCATATATACTTGGATAACATAACTGTACCATTTGTTGTTTTATGGCCAATGATAATGAGGTGAAGTGAGGGATGTAACACCCTTCAGACATAGCCCGATTTTTGTTAAACCCACGCGCTAAAGATCTGTTGCCAGGTAAGCCACGAAGACGCTGCACATAGGTAGCATAAAAGTCCAATAAATAATTATGGAACTTTTATAAGACACAGCAATCTGATATCTTAGGTGGACAAAACTTAATGTACAGACATGAAAGCATAAAACAGCTGATATAAATTGTTATATTGAAATCGATGTCTCGTGGTACCAGGTGAAGAAGGTAAAAGCGATGACAGAGACTTGGTGTTCAGAAATCCATCCGATCTCGTGAATAGTATTTCTTTACAACAGTTATTTGTCTTTCCAGATAGATTGGTTTATCTGGATATATTCTGAGCCTGAAACATACCAATTATATGTAAAAGAATGGAGCCTGGATATTGATGACATCTGAGAAATATGCTCGAAGGTCCACTTCCTATTCAAATAATCTACCAAAACAGGAACTAATAGAATTTGAACTTTGACCTGGATATTTCGAATATCGTATACTAACTATGGAGCTACTGGACCGCAATTACTATATCCACTTTAAAGTGTACGCACATATACATTATAAGCTGTGTGTGTGTGTGTGTGGGTGTGTGTTGGTTTTTTCTGTGAATAAAGTCACACTAAATAGCCATGACCCTTTTTCATAAATTCATGTAGAACCATGTTATGAATATATTTTTCGTCGGCATATGTTTTTAAATATCTGTACACAAATATTACAGGAGTGATTAGTTTCTAAAACATAAAAAAACAAAGTTTCAGTTGTGTTTATGCGTGAGTGCCTGCGTGTGTGTGTGTGTGTGTTTTAGGCTACATACAAAGAGGCAACAGGCACAGAGCACCAACACACCCAAACATCTCTCGAGACCTAACTCCATAAATCTAAATACAAATACAACTATACATACACTAATCTAAAAATTAAATGTTCCATACCTCCACATATTGATAGATGTGTGCGTATACCTAAGCATGTGTCTGGTCTACTCATCAGCCTTTGGGAACCAGCTAATTCGCTTTTCGTACGGACAAATATGTCACGCCCACAGGAAAGCGGCTACATGCAGGCTACGTACAAAAACGGAAGCACGTAAAAACATATTATTTGATACCACAGCCCAACAGGAAAGCGGCTACATGCAGGCTACGTACAAAAAACGGAAGCACGTAAAAACATATTATTTGATACCACAGCTCGCAACAAACAACACGTGCGTGTGGTTCAATGGTGACTTGCTACATACATACCATAAACTATTTTGACACCACAGTTTACATTCAACAGTAATTTTCTGTGGTCCAAAAGAAACCTGTATATAAAACATTTCGACACCTCAGATGCTGATCTCAGCTTTATTCTGGGTTCGAATAACTGAATAAATCCTACCTATATGAACCATGTATCAATACACGTCCGACTGGTCTGGCGTCGAAGTTCTTCTCTAACCTAAGTGAAAATCTAAGCCTTATATATACCCTCAGCGTGTTAACAAACATTACAGTTTGTTCATAACAAAGAGAATGTACACTAACTCAGTATGGACTCACAGAAGCGATTTAACTAAAATAAAAACAAAGTAGCAATACTGGGCAATGGATTATTACTGGACTAGAACGAAATATCGTCTCAAACCTGAGTAAATACTAGGATTTACTCGAACCTAACAGCTAATCCTCATACGTTTCCGTTCATCACAAAGTGAACGTTCATTCACGCCTAATTTAGCGTCCCTAAGTATATGCAGTTAGGTGTGGTGGGATCTAAATTAAAGTGCCTATCCACTTGATCTATTTGACCCATGGTCGAGAACAGCGGATTTCAGGCAGATCTCCGATACTGCGAATGACACGTTGGGACTATAATAGCTATACATTTAAACAAATTCCTATATCAGTGTAACCTAATTACTCATAATATGGAAAAAAACTCTGTCTGCGCAGCTTAATACCCATGGATATGCCTGCCGGAGTAACAAACGACTCCAGGAGTATAAATCCATCTAGCAGCATTGTATGAATTAATAGGTCGTTTCGCCAGACCACATAAGAGGACAACAATATAGATTCTACATTATACATAACAAAGCTAATAGACTCAAACATGTTGTAATAACGACATAACTTTCTTACATTGGTGTAATAAGGAATCTGGATGGAAATAGATAAGATGTCTGGCACCGGCAATGTGCGTTTTAAGGTACATACAAAGAGGCAACAGGCACAGAACACAACACATCCAAACATCCCTCGAGACCTACCTCCATAAATCTAAATACAAATACAACTATACATACATTAATCTAAAAATAAAATGTTCCCTACCTCCACATATTGATAGATATGTGCGTATACCTAAGCATGTGTCTGGTCTACTCATGTAGACCCATGTTATGAATGTACTTTTCATCGGCAGATGTTTTTAAATATCTGTACACAAATATTACAGGAGTGATTAGTTTCTTAAACATCAAAACAAACAACACAAAGTTTCAGTTGTGTGTATGCGTGAGTGCCTGTGTATGTGTTTTAAGGTACATATAAAGAGGCAACAGGCACAGAGCATCAACATATCTAAACATCCCTCGAGACATACCTCCATAAATCTAAAAGTGTGTGTTTTAGCTGTGTATAATAAGGCACAGGCACAGAGAATCTCGAACCGTGAATTCAAACTCTGGACGTTTCTTCAGGGGACTGAATCCAGAGTGGCGACTTTTCTTGCTGAGACATGTGTAATGTCTCACCAGTCACTAAGCCGCCAAGCAAAAACAAAACGCGAATCACCTACAGCCGTGGAGTTTAGGAGTAGAACACCCAAGTCAGATCACGGCAGTAGTGAGAATGTTTAGCTTAATTATCTAAGCAGCCCTATTTATAGCTATTTGTTCAATTGATATATCTTTCTTCAAAACAATACTAAATAAACTATATATCCCAATTGTCACTGTCTTCAAAGATCGTTTTTTACAACGGGCAGACGTCATGAAGCGACTACTATTAAAACTGTTTAGCTTATTTTACTATTAAAAGACTGACATCTGCGCTGAAGCAGACCGTAATAGCGCGTCATAGCTTCCGTACTGTTTGAACTATGTTATCATTTTCAAACCTGACCTAACGTCTGCTATTCTAACTATTGTAGTTCTTATATGTTATTTATGACAAGCAGATTAGAGCTAATTTTGAATCTCATAGTACAAACTGGACATAACTGGACCTAGGAAAGATAATTCTGTTCCCACATACAACCAAGGTGAATTTTATATACAACTAAAGTTGTTATATAAAACACACCAACCGCGCGAGCTGTGTCCAATGCCACCGCTCGAGATGCGATGCAGTGTTTCTATTCCTGAGTCAGGAGTACATGCTTTAAGAGCGTACTATGTCTGCTACAGTCATTTAAATGCTGGATAACCAGGCCAAACATCTAAACGGCGTGCCTCCAAAGACGCAAATAGTGCACGGAATATACAGCTCTGGATCAACTTTTATTAGAACGCATGGACCTGGAAACATACCGTCTCCACGCACAGAAAAAGGAACATCTTAACCGCAGCATAATATGCCTTGTGATATTTGCTGGAGGGTCAAATACCTCATAAGCAAACAAATCCAATAAATTCTATGACCTACTCGTCACTAACCCTTTATATCAAATATTACAAAATTGGTAAAAGGAAAACAAACTCAATCTCTGGCACGGGCAATCTGTGTTTTAGCTGTGTATAATAAGGCACAAGCACAGAGAACCTCGAACCGTGAATTCAAACTCTGGACGTTTCTTCAGGAGACTAAATCCAGAGTGGCGACTTTTCTTGCTGAGACATGTGTAATGTCTCACCAGTCACTAAGCCGCCAAGCAAAAACAAAACGCGAATCACCTACAGCCGTGGAGTTTAGGAGTAGAACACCCAAGTCAGATCACGGCAGTAGTGAGAATGTTTAGCTTAATTATCTAAGCAGCCCTATTTATAGCTATTTGTTCAATTGATATATCTTTCTTCAAAACAATACTAAATAAACAATATATCCCAATTGTCACTGTCTTCAAAGATCGGTTTTTACAACGGGCAGACGTCATGAAGCGACTACTATTAAAACTGTTTAGCTTATTTTACTATTAAAAGACTGACATCTGCGCTGAAGCAGACCGTAATAGCGCGTCATAGCTTCCGTACTGTTTGAACTATGCTATCATTTTCAAACCTGACCTAACGTCTGCTATTCTAACTATTGTAGTTCTTAAATGTTATTTATGACAAGCAGATTAGAGCTAATCTTGAATGTCATAGTATAAACTGGACATAACTGGACCTAGGAAAGATAATTCTGTTCCCACATACAACCAAGGTGAATTTTATATGCAACTAAAGATGTTATATAAAACACACCAACCGCGCGAGCTGTGTCCAATGCCACCGCTCGAGATGCGATGCAGTGTTTCTATTCCTGAGTCAGGAGTACATATAATGCTTTAAGAGCGTACTGTGTCTGCTACAGTCATTTAAATGCTGGATAATCAGGCCAGATACTTAAACGGCATCCCTCCAAAGACGCAAATAGTACATGGAATATACAGCTCTAGATCAACTTTTTTTGAATGCGGGCACCCGGAAATATAGTTCCCACGCATAGAAAACGTAACTTTCTCAACCGCAGCATAATATGCCTTGTGATATTTGCTGGAGGATCAAATACTTCATAAGCATACAAATCCAATAAATTCGATGACCTACTTGTCACTAACCCTTTATATCAAATATTACAAAATTGGTAAAAGGAAAACACGAACCTCAATCTCTGGCACGGGCAATATGTGATCATTGATTTTATCCATTCACATCGTCATGTCAGATAGCAAAGATTCTCCAAAAAATAAACTAGACAGGCCGGACCAGGACAGTCATGCAAATCGCGTTAACCGTTAATTAGTTTAGTGCCACATATCCATTGGATGAAGTCTATGCTATTCCTATTAAATGCCAAATCATGATCTGAAGATCAGGCCAGTCTTAAAAATAAATTGGATGGGGGTTATGTGGTCAAATAAAATCCAAACAGTGGGTAGGAATTAACTGTTTAATATATTTTGTTTATAAATTGTCTAGTGGAATATGTTGTTCATGAAGTGTTTTTTCATTCAAATACACGCATGCCAGTAATAATTCAGACTAGATAGATATCATACAACTTACAAGCTTGTTTCAGATATAGACTCACTAGTATTTTCAATAGGTTTTCGGAGTCTACTAACAATTCAAAATCATCACATAAAGGACAAATCACCCGTTTTTGCACCTTCAAATTTGGCGCAAAAAAAGAAAAAATCCGCGAAACTGCACGTGAGTTCTGACAACCTATCTATGTCATCGATCAGATGATTACATATAAATGTAAAACCAATATTCATTTGCTAAAACCACGAACAATGTATTGTATATCAAAAATAACTAATTTGTGAACCTTTCTAAATCTGGCGTATCTCCCCTAATGATAGCTAACTTTCGCTCATCCATCTTGTGCTGAATAATGAAGACCACAAAATATGTTGCATGTAATAAAATGTATTGTTTCATTTAAGGTCATTCAGTAGGATAAGGAAAACAAATCCACCGGTATTGCTTGCTATTGTTTTAGTACGAATGTACACAAAACAACTGATTTGTTGAGATTTCGAGAGGTCCGAGCACGCAATACGCCAAATGTGCGTTTTTATAGTGTTCAAACGCGGAACCATGTGTGCTGGTATAAAGAACCGAGCACTGAACGCGCAAGCGCATATATTTTTGCTTGTTTCGGATGCTCAGATGCAGATATAAAAATATCCGAGCCAACGAGTTACAATCACGTCGATATAGTTGGACAAATGTGATAGTTCAAATAAAAGTGTTCAAATAAAAGTTTATTATGCTCAGCCGTCATATTTAAAAAGAGATAATTGGTTTGGGAGTTAGCGCATGCGCATTGAGTGTTTGGACCTTTAGCGCTAACAAACGTTATGAATTTAATGAAAAAAGGTCATAGCTATTTAGTGGAACTTTATTCACACACACACACACACACACACACACATTGGCCATGAAACAGCAAATGGCACAGTTATGATGAAACGCAGCCGTTTTAAAGCCTCACTGCTGTAGTTTGGGTCTTGGTTGGCTAAACATGTTGCAGATAACTTAAATTTGGTTATTAAAACCTGATAGTTTGAATATTACGTCACACACAGATATTGGTCAGAGGTTTTTTTTCGTGTTGATGCACAGCTGAAGTCATGTTTTTGTGAGAAGATTTTTACTTGCCAAAAATTGCCTTTTTATTGAAGTTTAGAAGAAATATACAGATAGTGTGAATAACTGTAGAAGTTAATGGTGATATTTTCGATATATAACTGGTTAATGTGGATGTTATATCTGGATAAAGCTCATTCAGCTTTAGTGACTATTTTGTGTGGCTATTCAGCCATTGTGTATGCTGGCCAGTGCATGGTAGAGAGCCAAAAAAACCTGTAAAACCCACTTAGTAACCACAACAGGGTATACAGTGCATCCAAATGTTCACTGCCAGCTTTGAAAACAATAGGACACTGCCAGTGAATAAAAAGAAACCACAATATCAGTGGCAGAAAAATGGACGGATCTGAGGTGTCACCAGCTCTTGAAATGTTTAGCAAAATGCTTAAACAGGAGAAAGGCCAAGAATTAGAGGATGAGTTAGCGCAACTAAAACTAGGCAAAACAGCACCAGACTGGGCACAGGAATGATTTGCCCACGTTAAAACAATGACTAAAATATCACATAATACATTGTACAGTAAGGTTTCGTCTGTGGTCTCTCAATGCGTAACTAATACGATTATTATAAGTCAATTGCAAGAAACTAACAGTCATCTCCAAGCTCGTGTACTACATGCTGAGAAGAAAATAGGAAATTAAATGAGGTATTGCTATACCAGGAGGTGGAGAGGCGGAGAATGAATTTGTTACTTCATGGAATTGAAGAGGCATATGTTTCAACCTGTTCTCTAACAGGTTGAAACATATGTTCAACATTTCCTGAGCAATACCCTCAAACTGGATAATGTTCTGGCTTTCCACAAGATCCATCGTATTGGCCCTAAAGGTCGTAAACAGAGACCAATAATTATGAGTTTTAAGTCACTAGAGGATCATAACCGAGAATGGAAAGCGAAACATTATATCCAAAGCACACGAAGGGTCACCCAAGAACATGGAAAGGATATTAACCAATCCAGTCTTCCTAACACAAGACTACCCAACAGAGGTCAGAGCCAGACGTAGAAGGTTAATCCCAATTACGTGGACAGTAAGAACAATTGATATGTGGGTAACTATGATTTACAGCACTTTCTCAGGAATATAAATTAGAATTTCCCATGAATAGGTATATGTACTTAGTAATTCATTTCGGTTATGCGTATGCAATTAATAATCCCACATGAATATGTCGATGTAATTAGTAATTCCCCATGAATTTGTTTATGTAATTAGTATTACTTCATGATTACATTATGTAACTGGTATTACCCCTTAAATATGTACATGAAAATGGTTTACCCAATATTATGTATATCCAAGTAGTAACTTGAATGATTATAATGCATACACTGTAATATCTGGAATTTTTGATACACGTTTGGTGAGAGAAAAGCAGTAGCATTCACTGACATTACATTTTTATAATTATATTTATTGATATATGGGCGCAGAGCCCCAATCCTCAAACAAGATAATTCGCCAATTGAATACACAATACGACAATTAAAATTGCTCAGTGCGGCGTTCCAACGACCCACTCCCTCAATTTAGCCGTATCTGATTTAGTCGAATACTGTATAATGCATCATATCAAATGGTAAGCGTATGTTTCATAATTTTTTTTTTTAAATGAGAGTTACTCGGATATTTAGGATATTTGATTAATACCAAGAATTGTCAAAATGTAAAGATTAATAATATAAACGCACTTGATTTTGTTTAATAATTTTTGATGATACACAACATGCACAATTTTGTTTTAAAAATAAAATAAAAAGATGCCTAATATGTTCAATCCTATCCCTAATTAAGCTCACCAGCTGACTGGACCATGTAGGATTCCATCTCAAAATGATTGTATCATAGTTTCTAATATGACACAATTTAACAACAGCGTTGAGACATGTCGCATAACTAATTTATGCACTGAGATCTAACACAAGAACTGTGATTGTCTTTACTTAAGTAGTGCACTGTATTTTTGGTTTAACACATCACATTAACATGACACAAACTGTCTTCACGGAGATGTCTTTTGATGATCAGAGAGAACAAAACTCGTTAAAACATATTCATATCCATACAATAAGCACAACTTATATAAGTATAGTAAAACACTTACAAATTGCAATTATCGTTTCAGGTGGGTCTAATGTCTGGGCACACAATATTGTTTTTAACTTTTATGGCTGGTAGCCTCTGCATCACATCACTCCGTTTCCAAGACAAACAATTAAAACTTTTTATTTGGCTAATGTTAAACCATAAGACAGATGTAGCCCTATAACAAGAGACCCATGGGACTCCTATTGATGAAAAACAGTGAACTGATGAATGGCAGGGTGATATATATATATTATAGTCATGGGCAGCAAAATGCGAGAGGGGCAATGCATTTTGCACATATGTCATAATGTTATTTCAGATAATTTGGGCCGACACGTTATGATAGATCTGACTGTGTATGAGCGATAAATGAATATCGTTAATATTTATGTTCCTAATAATGATGATTCAGATTTTGTTAGAGAGATAATTGATGTCGTAGAAACATCAGATAATGATGATAGAATTATAGCAGGAGATTTTAATTGTGTTTTAAATTATATTAAAAATTAAAAAGGTGGAGCTGCGGTATATTCTAACCAAATTATGAAAGAGTTAATTGTCTCATACATAGAAGAGGCAGATTTAGTAGATGTATGGAGAAAACAACATCCGCATGATAGTCAGTTTACATTTCATAGAAAACTTCGAAATCAATTTGCTTTTTCACGCCTAGATTACTTTTGGTATCCGATCAATCCCTTATTAAAATTACAATGTGCATAGTTAATAAACCAAGATGATCTGGAATGTGGAAATTTAATTGCTCACTACTTCACGACCAAGATTACGTCCCGAATGTAAAACAAGCAATACAAGAGACGCTAATAATTGAAGAAGGGGTTAATGCGGGTTGCTATGGGAAGCCATAAAACTTCGAATAAGGACGGATACTATTTCTTACATAGCTCTCAAAAAACGAAGTAAGAATAATACACTTTTAGCACTTAATAGACGAATGATAAGACTGGAAAAGCAGTTTCAACGAAATCCATCAGATGACACAGAAGAAGACATAAAGCTAATAAAACAAGATATTGATGACATATTAGACAAACAAATAAATGGAATTGTTATGCGGTCTAAATGTGATTGGCAAGAATACGGTGAGAAATCTTCAAAAAATATTTGAACCTTGAGAAACGTAATTTCGATAATAAAACCATTAAGTGTCCCCGTCTATCAAACGGAACAATTACTATGGAAGAAAAAAGATATTAAAAGAATTGCATTCCTTTTATTCAATATTATACACTACTACTCATAATATTGTTCCAAATTTTATCGAACTAGATGATATTATTTTACCGACATTGAGCAAAAATGAAAATTTGGGAGTCCTTAATTCATGCAGTAACAATAAGAGCCCTGGCACCGATGGTTTTTCAGCAGAGTTTTATAAATACTTTAGGAAAGATATCAAATGTTACTTAACAAATGCTCTTAACTTCAATTATATAAATAATAAATTATCTATCACCCAAAGAGAAGGTCTTATAACTTTAATACCAAAAAAAAGATAAAGATACATTCTTAATAAAGAACTGGCGTCTTATTACACTGCTCAATCAGGACTATATACTAGCCACAAAGGCGATAGCTAAACGTATTTGTTCAATGCTTCCCAAGCTAATACATTCTGACCAAATTGGGTTTTTGAAGAACCGCTACATCGGAGAAAATATAATAAGAATAACAATATCATGGATCACTTAGATCAAAATAACGAAGCAGGACTCCTATTTTCGTGTGGATTTTGAAAAAGCTTTCGACTGCTTGGAATGGGATTTTGTAGAATATTGTCTAAAACAATTTAATTTTGGTCCTTCTTTAATAAAATGGGTTAATGTATTTCATAAAGATATCACAACACAAGTATCTAATAATGGATGGTCGTCAGACATTTTTCGGCCCACACTGGGTTCCAGACAAGGATGCCCACTCTCACCATATATATTTTTAATGTGTGCAGAATTACTAGCTGTGTTCCGAGACAAAAAGTATCAATACATGGCATAAATATTGACAATAGGTCCTTTCTTGTCAGTCAGTATGCTGATGAGACCATTATTACCATTAAATATTCGGAACATATTTTGAGAGAAATAATTGAAATTTTAAGGTATTTACAAAAGTATCAGGACTCATCATTAACTATGATAAAGTCAAATCATGCCTCTAGGAAGAATCAAATATAATTACAAAAGATTGTACCTGAATGTAATTTTCAATGGACAGAAGGCCTAATAAATAGTCTTGGCGTAGTGATATGTCATAGAACTGAAGACCTCATAAAACTAAATTATACCAAAGCTCTGAAGAAAATGGAGAACATATTGAAAATATGGCGTAGAAGATATTTGACACTATATGGAAAAGTCACAATCATTAATACATTTGTAATATCTCAATTAGTATATCTATTATCGGTACTCCCTTCTTCATCGGAGGAAATGCTAATGCGAATAAATATAGTTATTTGAATTTGTCTGGAAGGCTAAGCCAGATAAAGTCAAAAGAAGTTCTATGAAAATTCCCAAGGAAAAAGGGGGTGTATGGTTCCTGATATAGTGTTAAAAGATCAGGCATTAAAAATAATTTGGGCACAGAGAATAATGAGGGCAGAAAATACATGGAATTTCATAATTCAGAATAAAATCTCCGTCAATTTGAATCTTCTTGGGAATATGAATTTTAGCATAGCTGAAACCTATTATTATTACTAACATGACTAATCCTTTTATTAGAGAAATGACAATGACATGGTCAAAGTATAATTTTTACAACCCTTCCAATATTCAATAAATACGTAACCAGAGAATATGGTTTAATTCACATTTAAGAATAAACAATAAGCCTATTTACATATCAGAACTGAATGATAATAACATTGTTTATATTCATCACTTTTTTAATGAAACAGATGATATATTGAGTCTAAATGGTTTTCAGCTGAAATATGGTATACATATATATTTTCTGATTTATTATATTATTGTTTCAGCTCCTCCACGTCGGTGGAAATTTGAGATTAAGAAAAATCATATAGTAGTAGATGTATCCATATTACACTGGCCTCTCAGTAATGTTTTGAAAAATCTAAGGGCTGTAGGTCAATCTACAATGATTTGATAGAACAATCATACAGTAATATAACACCTAATGGAGCCAGAAAATGGAATGAATGGTTCCCAGGGGGGTCTTCCACTGGAAGAATGGCAAAATAGCTTCATATGGATGTATAGGTATCTAAATTGTAACCAAATCTGGATAGTGCAGTTCAAAATCGTGCATTTCATTACAGCAACAAGAGAAAAACTGTTCAGTGGAATTTAAATGTACGTGAAATAATTATACGTTTCCAAGATGAAAATGTTATTATGTTCAATGCAGTGTATTTACTCGCCAAATATTTATATTAAGATGTTCTTATGAAATCTAACTGCTTTCAAAAAAAAAGTACTACGCAGTTTTTATTAGTAGAAAGGTCTATTGCAATGCGTAATAGTAAAATTACAGAATTTAAAAATATGTGGAGTTGTATTTTGTGAGTGAACAAGGAGTAGCAGAGACATTTGTATAATGTTATAATTTTATTAAATATATATTTACATTGTATGTGCAGTTGTATGGTTGTAAATATATTTTACATTCGCCGACATAAAGTCATCAAAATCACGGGTTTTAACCCTTCGGCAGATCCCGATTGTTTAATGTTACTGAAAGTTAATTTCTGTACGATTTTAATAAGTCACATTCACATTAATTATTTCATCATTTTGTTTATTGTGCCATTTACACTTTGTATGACATTTGATATTGGCTCCAGATTGTTACATCTTAGTTAGTTGCGTTGTTAACCTCATCAGTTATTACTGTTTTAGGAATTGCTGTTGGTATCATTTATTGGTATCTTGTTCGTCTTCACGTTTATTGTTCTGTTGTTGAATCAGATTTATATCAAGGTCACGAGGAACAAGCATTAACCATTCCGGATATAATATTACGTCAAATGATTACATTGCATTTTAGTAGTCGCAGTTCTGGATTGCTAAAATAATTACAAGAAATTGGGATTTTCCTTAGATCGTGAAGGGAGCCGAACACCCAGATCCGTGTTCATGAAGTTATTGATCTGCTTGAAAACTGCCCTAGATAGAGCGGTTCATTCCCAAATAACTGGATCCAGTAAGCATTTCAATTGAGCTAGCATCTGAGTATAGTTGTCACTGAATCAAAGTACCAAATCAGGGCTGTAGGAAATCTTTTGAAAAAACGGAGGCAATTATGAGAAAGGTATTACTTGGTGACACCAGACACACCAATTTGGAAGGGGTGGGGTGGAATTTAGAAATGCTAGGATTAAACATAAATTTGAAATGTGATATATAAACAAGTTGGGAGAAAAACCTCTGGTTTTCTCGAGAATTTCAAATGAGGCAGGGTTGCCTCCTCAGCCTCAGTCATAGCTTTGAAACTGAAATAATGTTGTCGCTTTTATTAGTTCTCCGTTGAGGTTTCAAAGCAAGTAGCTTGTTTTTCGGTTCAATAGTGTTAAAACATTTAGTGTTAAATAGTGTAGAAGGTTTCTAAGATCGTTTTATCCAGGAATTTAAATCCAGATTAAGTTCTGGATGCTGGCATATCCTCAAATTGACGCTAACCTTCCGCAGTCAGGACAAGACGAGGGAATTCGATATGTGAATTAGTCAATAATACTTTTCGAGCCGAAGCTTCATGTATTGTTGAGGAATATCCTGAAATGAGATGGCATTATAATATAATTGTTGATAGATATTGACAAGGATGGTTTGACTCCAACTACGTACATCACACCTGAAATCTATACATGTTATATTAACTGTACTAGTTCAAGTCAACATTCCATTGGATTTACCTATCTTGTAATACTAATTTTGTTTCCTCAATCATATCAATATTATAATACGGTATTATTACAGTCTGTGGAGCTAGTTCATGTTTATCCTTCACAGATGTGTTACTAGTTGTAATTAATAAATTCTTGTACTATCTTCGCTTCTTCGTGACAATGCGGTGTTTCTTTTCATCACTTTGTTGCCTTGGTGAGAAGCTTCGCCGTCATATAACCGAGGTATAAAATGCAAGCCTCTGACTTAATCTCGTCTCCATTAAACATCCCGAAGAAATATCTTGTTCTTACCAAGAATTTCGATATTCTAAAAGCGTTTAGGTTTGGTTCGTCCATAGCATCATAAAAACAGTATTAATGTTCTACGTGTTTGTCCATGCCTGTATTTACTGGCGAATTTGAGTTATGTTTGAGATGTTTCCTGAATATTTTACCTGAATAAGTTCGTGGACGAGTAACCTAACTTTTAAGTTAGATATACTGATCAGAGATAAACAGAAAGTGCTATAACTCGGTCTCTAGAAATGATACAGCAGAATACTGTGACATTAATCTTGATTCAGGAAAAAGTCGCCAAGACCCGCCACGCCTTATGAACATACAGTTTCCGGAGAACCATGCTAACTTTTCAGTATTGAAGAATTCCACTTTTCCCACAGATATCCAGAATCCATGCTGACACACTACTACTGTCTCCTCCAAGTCTATCTGCTGCGTTTAATTGCATCCAGTATAAGTGACGGCGATGTGCTTAAAACAAGATTCACGTCAGGATCAATCTGGCATAAAAGACTAAAAAGAAAGGAAGTGACAACAGCAGTATCGATCTGAATCAAGCTAATTGATGAAATGACATTGTGGAACTAACGCCGATCGATGAAGACACTATAGTGTATCATATGTTTTATCAATTTTTAAAACAATTGAATGCGCTGGGATTGCATGATCGAAACCGTATATGGTGTTATATATATATAACATCATATATATATACACATGTCATTTCAAGGAGAAGTTTGAGGTTCGTGAGAGTATTATCACATGTGATCTTTGTCTATATAAACCTAAATAATTACATCTAATAATCTCTTTATTGAAATGACAACAACATATACATTCCATGACACATGTACCGTTCTTCCACCTCCCCCATCTCTTTTATCTCGTTCAGTATTTCTTCCAGAATAGAGACAACGAAATAAATAATCATATCACTAACCTCGTCATTAGACAGGGGTGATGATAATGATCATAATAATGATGATAATAATGATTGTGATGACGACGATGATGACGATAATGATGACGATTTGTTTATGTGTGTATGTGTGTTTTAGTTGTGTATAATAAGGCACAGGCACAGAGAATCTAGAACCGTAAATTCAAACTCTGGACGTTTCTTCAGGGGACTGAATCCAGAGTGGCGACTTTTCTAGCTGAGACATGTGTAATATCTCACCAGTCCCTAAGCCGCCAAGCAAAAACAAAAAGCGAATCACCTACAGCCGTGGAGTTTGGGAGTAGAACACCCATGTCAGATCACGGCAGTAGTGAGAATGTTTAGATTAATTATCTAAGCAGCCCTATTTATAGCTATTTTTTAATTGCTGTATCTTTCTTCAAAGCAATACTATATAAACCATATAACCCAATTGTCACTGTCTTCAAAGATCAGTTTTTACAACGGGCAGGCGTCATGAAGCGACTACTATTAAAACTGTTTATCTTAATTGCTATTAAAAGACTGACATCTGCGCTGAAGCAGACCGTAATAGCGCGTCATAGCTTCCGTACTGTTTGAATTATGCTATCATTTTCAAACCTTACCTAACGTCTGCTATTGTAGTTCTTATATGTTATTCATGACAAGCAGATTAGAGCTAATCTTGAATCTCATAGTACAAACTGGACATAACTGGACCTAGGAAAGATAATTCTATTCCCACATACAACCAAGGTGAATTTTATAAGTTGTTATATAAAACCCACCAACCGCGCGAGCTGTGTCCAATGCCACCGCTCGAGATGCGATGCAGTGTTTCTATTCCTGAGTCAGGAGTCCATGCTTTAAGAGTGTACTGTGTCTGCTACAGTCATTTAAATGCTGGATAACCAGGCCAAACATCTAAACGGCGTGCCTCCAAAGACGCAAATAGTGCACGGAATATATAGCTCTAGATCAACTTTTCTTGAATGCAGGGACCGGGAAATATGGTCTCCACGCATAGAAAACGGAACTTTCTCAACCGCAGCATAATATGCCTTGTGATATTTGTTGGGGGGTCAAATACCTCATAAACATACAAATCCAATAAATACTATGACCTACTCGTCACTATTACATCGGCGCTTTAGCAGACCGTTTATTGCAGAATTGCCCTTCTATATATTAACATTTTCAAATCAGACCTAATGTCTGCTATACAAACTATAATTATAATATAGGGTTTTATTAATGACAAGGAGACTAAAGTTAGCCTTGAATGTCATAGTACAGACTGGACATAACTGGACCTGGGAAAGATAATTATATTCCCAGAAACAACTAAGGTGAATTATATATACAACTAAACTTGTTATATAAA
Organism: Paralvinella palmiformis; assembly: GCA_025642065.1. NCBI lineage: Eukaryota > Metazoa > Annelida > Polychaeta > Terebellida > Alvinellidae > Paralvinella > Paralvinella palmiformis. The sequence goes on along the minus strand of JAODUP010000877.1, from coordinate 190,699 downwards.
ACACACCAACCACACGAGCTTTGTCCAATGCCACCGCTCGAGATGCGATGCAGTGTTTCTATTCCTGAGTTAGGAGTACATGCTTTAAGAGCGTACTGTGTCTGCTACAGTCATTTAAATGCTGGATAACCAGGCCAAACACTTAAACGGCGTGCCTCCAAAGACGCAAATAGTGCACGGAATATACAGCTCTAGATCAACTTTTCTTAGAAAGCATGGACCTGCAAACATACAGTCTCCACGCACAGAAAAGGGAACATCTTAACCGCAGCATAATATGCCTTGTGACATTTGCTGGAGGGTCAAATACCTCATAAGCATACAAATCCAATAAATTATATGACCTACTCGTCACTAACCCTTTATATCAAATATTACAAAATTGGTAAAAAGAAAACACGAACCTCAATCTCTGGCACGGGCAATATGTGTTTTAGCTGTGTATAATAAGGCACAGGCAAAGAGAATCTCGAACCGTGAATTTAAACTCTGGACGTTTCTTCAGCTGAATCCAGAGTGGCGACTTTTCTTGCTGAGACATGTGTAATGTCTCACCAGTCTCTAAGCCGCCAAGCAAAATCAAAATGCGAATCACCTACAGCCGTTGAGTTTGGGAGTAGAACACCCATGTGTGTGTGTGTGTGTGTGTGTGTGTGTGTGTGTGTGTGTGTGTGTGTGTGTGTGTGTGTGTGTGTGTGTGTTGTGTGTTGTTAATACACAACTGACTATTATCTCTAACAAGGAAACATATTTGTTTTGATGGTTTTATTAATTTAATTCCTGATTGATGAAAGCCGATAAGAACAATTACACGCTGCATGGTAATTATTCCTGTTAAGATTACAATGATAACAATTTATGTTATATAGACTAGATAAAACCACATTGTTTGGTTTGAAATAGTATGTGCATCCACGTCAAATGAAAAAGTAAATAATACAAGTTAATTTGGGAAAGGTATACCTATAAGTTATTTTTGTATTGGTATTGTATTCATTTTTTTCTTCATAAAACATAATAAGGTCACATCTAATATTAAGAAACTTGATAATACAAATAAAAAATTTAAAATAGATGTGTTTTTATCTAGTCTTGTACGATCATCAGAGAAGATAAGTTACAGAAGTACGAGATAAAGATAAACAAAAGAGGGATAGAGAAAATGAAGTATAGTAAAAGACATTGTTAATTTGTCAGAATTATTATTCGACAGATTAAATCAAACTGATAAGATTTTAACAGAACATCTAAAGTTAAATGTTTCAATGGACGAATAAAGGTCTTAAGTGTCATAAATAAGGAATTACATATAAATCAGGCTGTTTGTTGGAAGATATCAATTATATACAGTAGGGGGCGCCTCCGCGGTCTAGCGGTAGCGTGTTGGACCACAGATCAGTACCACCCGTGTTCAAATCTCGGCGTGGGCATATCTGAAATTTGTTTCATCTTTGACTTAGCTTCATTACCTTAGGAGACCGCTCGACCCATTTAGCCTACCATGTGCGCTAGAGTGGCCGTAAAACATAAATCATCATCATCATCATAATCATCATCCACCCGTTAAGCCAAAACATGAACCTGAGTTCAAAGCCTTGCCATGATCAAATCATTCAAGTTTGTACTACTAATAATAACTAAGTTAAAACGGTCATCGGGTGGGTAAATGTTGATATTAATCCCCAAGTTCAGGCCATCATCCATCATCATAAAAAAGGATATGAAGCATTTACTTCATAAGGTTACACGATTAACAAAATATAAAACGCAAGTAGTACAAGATCAAACTGTGACATAGCAACCAACAAATAGTCTCTGTTAGTCTGGATACCCCACATCATATATGAGTATTTAGTTATAGTTTTTGCTACTGATAATGGCAAAGTATCTGAAGTCTGCTGACCTCAACCTCCAGAAAATAGAGGCATATTAAGCTGAAAATCATGCATAGTTCCCGAAATAGTAAATGGGTTCCCCATTATAAACTGCATCAATAAAGATGTCTCTCTTAGTCCAGAAAGAGTACAGGCAGAATGCAATGATGAAGCGACAGAACTAAATGCCAAACAGAAATTTGGAAAATATATTTTTTCTATTAGTTTCTGCTAAGTTCTGCATACAAGTGTTCCATTTGGGATTTCAATAACAACGTGTACACAATAAGTGAACAAGAAAAGTGTACAACTCCTTCATAAACGGAGACAGACAGGGTGGAGTTCCTCAAACCTGTCACAAGTTTGGGCAAATATTATGTCTTCGCGAAGGAAACAGCTTTGAGAATAATTGAATTAGGGATACGTACAATAAGAATATGCGGGCTCAAGTCCATTTTTATTTTATGCAGAAATACAACTAAACATGTTCGTACAAATTTAAGCCACAAAGCCAACACTAGTACGGATTATGAGTCTCTGATGATTCATCATTATTGCTTCAAGACTTCTTAACTGTATAGGACAGTGGAGATACCATTTTTCACTTGTGGTGGCCAATTAGCTACGAGAAGATATATCACATAGAATGATCCGATGCAAGTAACCTACACGATACATTTACATGTAACTGCACAAACACAGTATTGAATGTACCCCAGCTTTTGGACATTACGAAGGCAGCGATGATGATGTCGCTAAATAGACAGTTTCGGATGAAGGTGAAGACTAAGCGGAGAAAAACTCAATACCATTCTGGCAATAGACCGTTCCAGGCGAAATGCGTTGCATCGGTTACCAACTGCGATCTCAGGTTAGAAACAACAATGGCGTCCGCTGTTAATAGAGGATGGCAACATTTCACTAACGGTAAATACTGGAAATCTTTGAGCAAATTATATAATATTATACGGAGACTGAGACTAGTATTTCAGTTGAACGATTGTGTCTTTCCAAAGGATTTAACACAATACTTAGCAGGATATAACCCAATTATTGAGCGGACTGATTTTTCCAGATGACTGACACAGATAAGCTTTCGTTATTCATAATGACTTGTAGGGGATTTTTGGAGCATAAATGATTTTTAAATTAAACTTTTAGCTGAATGTAAATTGATTTTAATGAAGATTTAAAAAGTATTCAATGTAGAGTTGAGGAAATATTATTTTCATTATACCTGGGAACCACACTTGTATGTACCACATGTAAATTATTAAATATAAAATGTTATTACCATAGAGTATTAACACCCTTGACACTTACATGTAGTAAACTTTGCAAGAATTGCTGATTCAGAAAATAAAACAGTTCACTTTCAATACAAGATATCATGCATGAATACCAATATTACAGTAATAGGAATAACTCATTGTATTATAATCTATGTGATTTTATCCATTCACAATAAGTTTGAACTAGACAGGCTGGACCAGGACAACCATGCAAATCGCGCTAACTGTTACTTAGTTTAGTAGCACATATCTATTGGATGAAGTTTATGCTATTCCTATTAAATGCCAAATTATGATCTGGCCAGTCTTAAAAGTTAATTGGTTGGGGGTTACGTGGCCAAATAAAATCCAAACGGTAGGTAGGAATTAATATTTTTAAATATATTTCGTTTATAGATTGTCTAGAGGAATATATTGTTCATCAAGCGTTTTTTTCATTCAAATACACGCATGCCAGTAATGATTCAGACTAGACATATATCATACAACTTACAAGCTTGTTTCAGATATAGACCCACTAATATTTTCAATAGGTTTTCGGAGTCTACTAACAATTCACAATCATCATATCAAGCATCCTTGTTTTGCAATATCAAAAATAACTAATTTGTGAACCTTTCTAAATCAATATTTATGAATAAATAAAAACGTTGTGTGACCAGATATCGTCCTGGATCCCCCCCCCCACAACCGTCAGGTGTATCTCCCCTAATGATAGCTAACTTTCGTTCATCCATCTTGTGCCGAATATGATAATGTGTGGAACCGTTTGAAGTGTATAATGCGGACCACAAAATATGTTGCATGTAATAAAATGTATTGTTTCATTTAAGGTCATTCAGTAGGATAAGGAAAACAAATCCACCAGTATTGCTTGCTATTGTTTTAGTACGAATGTACACAAAACAACTGATTTGTTGAGATTTGTTGAGAAGGATGTTGTTGCGTAGCCGAGCGTTAAATGTCCGAGCATTCAATGCGCATGCGCCAAATGTGCGTGTTTCTATTATTCGGACGCGGAACTATGTGTGCTGGTTTAAAAGAACCGAGCACTGGGCACACAAGCGCTTATTTTTGCTTGTTTCGGATGCTCAGATGCAGATATAAAAAGATCCGAGCCAACGTGTTACAATCACGTCGATGAAGTTGGACATATGTGATGATAATGATGATTAATGTTTTAACGGCCACTTTTCTGCACATGATAGGCTAAATGGGCCGGGGACGACCTTCAACGGTAATGAGGCGAAGTCAAAGACGAAACAACCTTCAAATATGCCCACCCCGAGATTCGAACACGGGTGGTAGTGATCTGTAGTCCAACACGCTACCGCGAGACCACGGAGGCGCCCAGTTGGACAAATGTGATATCTTCGATCTCCTTTATTCTTGTTTGAACATCTTCAAAGATGTCGAAAGCCTCAACCTAACTTTGGTTCAAATAAAAGTGTATTATGCTCACCTGCTATATTTAAAAAAAAGAGATAACAGATTCGGGAGTTAGCGCATGCGCATTGATTGATTGGACCTTTAGCGCTAGCGAACATGGTTACGATGCTCGGCTACGTAACAACTTCGTTTAAACAAATATTCCTCAGTCCGCAGACAATCATATCTGCATGTGGTTTAAACGTTATTCGATAATATAACGTCACCATGCACAATCGCCCCCACAAGTAAGCCAATTCGTCCCATATACCCACACAGTGAAGAAAGCGCAAGTACGCCGATATTTCAATGTCCGAAAAGAATTTGATATTACCGAAATTTAGAGAGTACCGATGCATTGTGTAGGACGTTGAAGAAAAACACAAATCAAATGACAAATATAAGCAAAATGTCAGCATGAAAAAAATAGTTTAAATGTACATCCGAATCAGCGAGTATCCCGAAGTCGACTTCCGATCGACAAATGCCGAGTAGACGTATGCTATTCGATCCACGACCACCTGCCAATCGTCCGGATCAGAAACTGACGGCAGCGTGATGTTTTCGAAGTTGATCGCATAGCGGAGATAATTGCGTGGCTTCCAGTCAAACAAAGCGTTGAGAATCAAGCAGACGTATATGGCTACCACGAACGGATGAGCTACAAGTAAACAGAACAGATTCCGAGTCAAAGATTAGGGAAATGTGTCACGAAGAATTCTCCATCGTTTAGATCAAAATCCCCCCTCAAACGAAAGACATCTCAATAAGCTTCCTAATCAGAACCCTCCCCGACATCTTTTTGTATACCGATTTTAAAGATAATCACTGGAACGGAACCGACAAATGACAATTGTTTTGGCAAAATATGGCACAGCTTATCAAGTACATCTTCATGAGAAACGCCAGAAACTAGTTTCATAAATGTTGTCACTGTACTTCCGCGTTATATATATATATATATATATATATATATATATATATATATGCCCTGAAAGGACCTTGTTGGCATTTGGCCAAACAAGAACACAACACCTACATACACGACCATTGTCTAGATCGTACACAAGGCCACTAGGACGCCACTAATCTACTCTGTGGCATAGGATTACCAACCCAAGGTGTCATTCGTCGATCTGGATTCCGAAAGGATTGAAACTCGGCTGAATCGGAACACTTCTAACACACACCAAAACACACACACACACACACACACGTATACACACAACTTAAACTGTTTGTTGTCTGCTTTGATGTTTCAGAAACTAATCACTTCTGTAATATTTGTGTGCAGATATTTTAAAACTTTTTACTTGACGGATTATTTACAATGGATCCCAATCTACCGATGAAAAGTACGTTCATAACAGAGGTCTACAAAAGTTATGAATTTATGAAAAAAAGGTCATTGCTATTTAGTCGAACTTTATTCACACACACACACACACACACAGACATACAGACACACACACATAACTGATAATGTACATACGATTACACGTTACAGTGGATATAGTATGGTCGGTCCGGTAGCTCAGTAGTTAGTATACGATGTTGAAAATATCCAGTTCAAGGTTCAAATCCTCATATTACCTGTTTTGGTAGATTATTTGAATAGGAAGTGGACCCTCGGCCATATTTCTCAGATGTCATCAATATCCAGGCTAAATAATGAACCTCACTCACTCACTTACTCATTGTTAATCCAGAGAGAAAAACAGCTAGGTATTGCTGCACTAGAGTTGAAACAGTTTGCTCTCGAGTGCTACTTATTTAGATGCTACACTGCTCATCCTCCTTTCTAACCATAACAACTCCATTCTTTTACATATAATTGGTATGTTTCAGACTCAGAATATATCCAGATAAACCAATCTATCTCGATAGACAAAAAACTGTTGTAAAGAAAGACTATTTACGAGATTAGATGGATTTCTGAACACCGCATCTCTGTCGTCGCTTTTACCTTCTTCACCTGGTACTATGATACATCGATTTCAATATAACAATTTATATCAGCTGTTTTATGCTTTCATGTCTGTACATTAAGTTTTGTCCACCTAAGATATCAGGTTGCTGTGTCTTATAAAAGTTCCATAATTATTTATTGAACTTTTACGATACCTAAGTGCAGCGTCTTCGTGGCTTACCTGGCAACAGATATTTAGCGCGTGGGTTTAACCAAGATCAGGCTATGTCTGAAGGGTGTTACATCCCTCACTTCACCTCATTATCATTGGCCATGAAACAACAAATGGTACAGTTATGTTATCCAAGTATATATATTGACTATGAATCTATGCTAATTTGGAAACATATCATTATAAATATTTGTACACATTATTTTCAATTGGAAATTGATTTATGTCTATGTCGTGAATTGTTACATTTACACAGTTGGAAGTTGTAAAGGTTGGGCCTAAAATGATACATGTCACGGGAAATAGGACATTCTCGTTTAGAGGTAAGAATTATATTTTAGTTGTATTATTTAGTAATATATCATCGAACAACGGTCAAGGAAAGGAAATGCTCTGTAATTTATTTCCAAGAGAATTGTGTGATATTTCTTGTATACCAAATATTCTTTTTTCTGCATCGTGTTTTCTTTCGATTATTTGAGATATTTAACAGACGAACTTTGAGCGAGATTTAGAGACAAACTTCCATATACAACTCTTATGGTAATATATTGCTGTACTCATCATATCAATATACTGTGGGGGAACCAGTTTTTTAGCATTAGAAATACTTCTCGGTGACACAATTCATTTGGAAGTTGTTTGAGTAATATTCATACCATCCTTGTTCTTGGTTCCGGATCTGTTTTCATTTTTAGAAGATTAGCGAATTATCCTATCGATTTTATCACGGCACATTGTGATAAGCCTCTGGATATATCAGTCACTCACTGGGAGTTCTATCATTATAGACCAACCAAACAACTGCAAAGAAGTGAAAGTTGGCTTGAAGATGTCAGTGAAAGTGAAATTCTGTCCCGGGAAGACTTTTTGCAACGAAAGAGAACAGTTGTGTCCTATGGCCATGCAGCCATATTGTATGCGTATAGAAAGGCAGCATCAGATTCAAGCAATTCTGCTTTGTGCTTGTTTAGGTTACTTGTGTAGACACAAAACGATGAAACACAGCCGTTTTAAAGACTTACTGCTGTAGGTTGGGTCTTGGATGGCTACACATGTTGCAGCTAACTTAAATTTGGTTACATAATGGAACAGAGTCGTGATAATAACATGTATTTAGAATTATAAGAAGGGACTAGGGAATATTTGATACCTAAACAGATGCCATCTATATGCTAGCGGGGTGGGTTTCTTTGAAACACGATCCTACAGACTGATATATGTATATATATATACATCTCATAAACAGGCGGCGCATGAGTTGGTATTTGTTTACAGATGGTCCCGCTAAATACTTGATGAATTAGCCTTTGAAGTGTCGACAAACCTAATGCGTATGAAACATGGTATTACTATTCTGTATTTAGAGGCGTTGGCTTTTAAATTATGCTATAGTCGATAACCTCGTGAAATAAGCTGACCAAGTAACAACAGTTTAAGTGAGTTACATATTGTAGAGTTTATTGACGTTTATTTGTCAATATCGATAATTTCGATATTCGATTAATTGCCATGTCAGCAAGGTTTTGTCAATGTAAACTTATGTTTATTTACAGAGGGTTGGGGTGGAAATATGCATAGAAGTGTGAATATGTTGGTACGTAGGACGATCTTATTTGCTTTGGTTCTGAATATCATTGGCATATTGACTGTGTACTATAAGTAATATGATGAAAATATTATAAAATATCCACTCTGCTTTGAGATAATTGATCTATTTATACATTATTATTATTATTATTATTATTATTATTATTATTATTATTATTATTATTATTATTATTATTATTTTTTGAATCATATTACCTGTATTACTATTAGTAAATATCAAAGTAATAACATTAGTAATTAAAATAGCAGTAGAAATATAAATCATAATTGCTTGGTTATCATCAGGATAGTTGTCATCACCTTTATCACCATCACCAACATCATCATCATTATCATTACCGTGGTAGTAGTCATCGTCACCATTATCAATATTATTATTATTATTTTCATCATCATCATCATCATCATCATCGTCGTCGTCGTCATCATCATCATCATCATCACCACCATCGTTATCATCATTATCATCATCATCATCGTTATCATCGTTATCATCATCAGCAGCAGCAGCAGCATCATAATCATCATCACCATCACTATCGCTATAACTACCACCAATATCATCATCATCATCTTCATCATAATCATCATCATCATCATCATCATCCTTTTTATCGTCGGCATAGCATCGTGACCTAAACCAAATGAATTATTATTCGTCATTCGAAGAGTATCGAAATACCCTTTTCACAATCTAGTTATTTTGTTTTATTACATATGGACATCAATACTGCACAATAAGCGAATGTATTTTTCAGCAGTCAGACCTTAAATAAAACAAAACGAAGTATGGATTTTCCATATCATTTGATACTTGTTTACATGACTGAGGAAATAGGCTAACCGTGTTAGTGTTGTTGTTACATCCGTTCCATCTAAATACTAACTCTGGGAGATTTATTGGGAAACTGGCTAGTTTTCTAATCGGCTTATTTATGTTGAAAAACAGATGGAAAATTTGCATCATAAATAAACTGCACCGGGTTGGTCGACTTGGCGTCAAAATAAAACGCTCTACTATTGGTCAATTCCACCCAAACTAATGCACGATTTAGATAGGGCCAATTCTTATACCCGGATTGACATATTCCAGGTGTCCGGACACAAAACGAATGATGCGAGCGAGACAGGTTTTTGTCGTACTCCTGATAAACAACTAGATGCGCGGCTATAGTCACCGTTGTTGCAGCGATTGTGTTTCTACTTAATACTGCATTCAGTGATGGAAGCAGAAGAGCCCACGGCAGTACAGACGTCAAAGAAAGGCTAACGGAGGCAGTCTATTCTGCTGCGACCGAAACAAAGAAATTGACTACAAAGGACACCAGAAGGTTGCAGTCAGACGGATGCGAAGAGAGTGAGAATAAAACGAGAAAGCGACTGAAAACGATCTTGTTGTGGAATCCTTTCTTTGGTGAACCCGACTATGGAGTTGGTGGATTCGGAACAGTCGCCTTTGAAAAGTAATACTGACACATTCTTATTTTGCTATTTATATAGCTGTATGGTCGATTTTGATCGTTAGGCTGTTGGAAATAGGAGATCATTCTTGATTTTGCTTTTCAGGACAAACTGTGAACACACTTGTTGGCTGACAAGCAACAAGTCTCAGTTACCAGTTGCCGATGCTGTGGTGGTTCACGTCTATAACATGGGACCTAATTATCAAAACGCCACGATACCGAAAAGATACAGTCAGAATCAAATCTTTGTCTTCTTTATACTAGAAAGTCCTCAAAGAAGTTACAAGGGCTTCTTTAAAACAGGATTTAGTTTCAAGGACGTCTTCAATTTGACATTCACCTTTTTGGATTCAAAGGAGACCGATATTTATATTCCGCTAGGTGGCCTGGCGCTCCGCGAACACCCAAAACAAATTCAGCTTCCGGATGAGAGTGCCATAACAAACGAATCGCTTGTAGCGTGGTTCGTCAGCAATTGCCATGCTCCAAGTGCCAGGATGGCATACGCCATGGAATTAGCCAAGTACGTTCCTGTCCACATATACGGAGCGTGTGGAAATTATTCTTGTCCACAGGGTGACATCGACTGCTACAACAAGATCATCCAATCGTACATGTTTTATTTAGCATTTGAAAACAGCTTCTGCAAAGACTATGCCACTGAGAAGCTCTTCCGAACGCTCACCACACTCATGGTTCCAATCGTCTACGGTAACGCCAACTACGCTAAGCTTGTTCCTGCCAAAGCTTTCATCGATGTACGCGACTTTGAGTCGCCCAAACATCTGGCCAACTATCTGCTCATCCTAAAGGAAACGCCTAAGAAGTACTTACGATATCTCAGCTGGAAGAGAAAGTATTCGGTTCTCCGAGAGGGGGACTTCAAGGCGACTGGATTTTGCAGGTTATGCAACATTCTACACACGGATAATTATCCCTATAAGACTAATTACGATCCCGTGGCCGATTATTGGAATCCTGATGAACTATGTGTGTCTGGCAATGAGGAGAGGAAGGCTGTTCATCTGGAAAAGTGAAAATATGGCTACTTAAGAAAAACGATTCGTTTGATTTCGATAGCATTCTTGATAGTTATGGATCCCGAACAACATATAGGACCCATGAGATACGATAGCATAATTCGTATGTACATAAGTACGTGCTAACAAATAATGGCAATTTTTAAATAATTTACTGATAGTTATATGAGAGTAAACATTTCTCGGTAACAAATTGCATGGACAACTGCGAAATGATAATTAATATGTGAAGCTAATATTACAGGATTGAGTGGAGTGGGTACTATGAAGATGTTAACTTTGTGTTATTAATCAGAGTACAAAAATATGGACATAAGGTGATGATCTAAAGTGTAATTATAACTAATTAGAATTAATGTAGTTTCCAAACATCTGAATTTTTCTCTCTCTCTCTCTCTCTTCTCTCTCTCTCTCTCTTCTCTTTATTTGACTGAACCTCAGTAGCGTTGATTTTCTCCTTAGATATTGCGATAACTAAATAAATGTTATGAATACCTGGTAGTTTGAATATTAGGCCACACAAAGATATTGGTCATACTGTGTATTTTACATTCGCCGACATAAAGTCATCAAAATCACGTTTTTTTTACCCTTCGGCAGATCCAGATTGTTGAACGTTACTGACAAATGATTTCTGTACGATTTTAATAAGTCACATTCACATTAATTACTTCATCATTTTGTTTATTGTGCCATTTACACTTTGTTCGACATTTAATATTGGCTCAGATTGTTACATCTTAGTTAGTTGCGTTGTTAACCTCATCAGTTATTACTGTTTTAGGAATTGCTTTTTGGTATCATTTATTGGTATCTTGTTCGTCTTCACGTTTATTGTTCTGTTGTTGAATCAGATTTCTATCCAGGTCACGAGGAACAAGCATTAACCATTCCGGATCTAACATCACGTCAAATGATTACAATGCGTTTTAGTAGTAGCAGTTTTGGATTGCTAAAATAATTACTAGAATTTGGGGTTTTCCTTATATCGTGACGGGAGCCCAACACTCAGATCCGTGTCCATGAAGTTATTGATCTGCTTCGAAACAGTTCCATATTCAGAGGTTCATTCCCAAATAACTGGATCCAGTAAGCATTTCAATTGAGCTAGCATCCTAGTATAGTTGTCACTGAATCAAAGTACCAAATCAGGGCTGTAGGAAATCTTATGAAAAAACGGAGGCAATTATGAGAAAAGTATTACTTGGTGACACCAGACACACCAATTTGGAAGGGGTGGGGTGGAATTTAGAAATGCTATAATTAAACATAAATTTGAAATGTGATATATAAACAAGTTGGGAGAAAAACCTCTGGTTTTCTCGAGAATTTCAAATGAGGCAGTCATAGCTTGGATACTGACATAATGTTGTCGCTTTTATCAGCACTCAAGTTTCAAAGCAAGTAGCTTGTTTTTCGGTTAAATAGTGTTAAATAGTTTTAGTGTTAAATAGTGTAGAAGGTTTCTTGTCTCGCATAAGATCCTTTTATCCAGGAATTTAAATTCGTTTTAAGCTCTGAATGCTGGCATATCCTCAATCTAACGCTAACTTTCCGCAGTCAAGACAAGACGAGGTAATTCGATATGTGAATTAGTCAATAATACTTTTCGAGCCGAAGCTTTAAGTATTGTTGAGGAATATCCTGAAATGGGATGGCATTATAATATAATTGTTCATAGATATTGTCAATGATGTTATGATTCCAACTACGTACATCACGCCTGTTTTAAAGAAGCCATTGTAACTTCTTAACCCGAATACTTTCTCTTCCAGCTGAGATATCGTAAGTACTTCTTATGCCTTTCCTTTAGGATGAGCAGATAGTTGGCCAGATGTTTGGACGACGCAAAGTCGCGTACATCGATGAAAGTTTTAGCTGGGACAAGCTTGGCGTTGTTGGCGTTACCGTAGACGATTGGAACCATGAGTGTGGTGAGCGTTCGGAAGAGCTTCTCAGTGGCATAGTCCTTGCAGAATCTGTTTTCAAATGCTAAATAAAACATGTACGACTGGATGATCTTGCTGTAGCAACCTGTGTCACCCTGTGGAAAAGAATAATTCAAAACACACCGTTCATAGTTCGCCCTGAAAAGCAAAATAAAAATATTATCTCCTATTTCCAACAGCTGAACGATCAAAATCGACCAGACAATTATATAAATAGCAAAATAAGAACATGTCAGTATTACTTTTCAAAGGCGACGGTTCCAAATCCACCAACTCCATAGTCGGGTTCACCAAAGAAGATATTCCACAACAAGATCGTTTTCAATCGCTTTCTCGTTTTATTATCACTCTCTTCGTATCCGTCTGACTGCAACCTGCTGGTGTCCTTTGTAGTAAATTTCTTTGTTTCGGTCGCAGCAGAATAGACTGCCTCCGTTAGCATTTCTTTGACGTCTGTACTGCCGTGGGCTCTTCTGCTTCCATCACTGAATGCAGTATTAATTAAAAACACAATCGCTGCAACAACGGTGACTATAGCCGCGCATCTAGTTGTCTTCGTCAGGAGTACGACAAAAACCTGTCTCGCTCGCATCATTCGTTTTGTGTCCGGACACCTGGAATATGTCAATCCGGGTATAAGAATTGGCCCTATCTAAATCATGCATTAGTTTGGGTGGAATTGACCAATAGTAGAGCGTTTTATTTTGACGCCAAGTCGATCAACCCGGTGCAGTTTATTTATGATGCAAATTTTCCATCTGTTTTTCAACATAAATAAGCCGGTTAGAAAACTAGCCAGTATCCCAATAAATCTCCCAGAGTTAGTATTTAGATGGAACGGATGTAACAACAACACTAACACGGTTAGCCTATTTCCTCAGTCATGTAAACAAGTATCAAATGATATGGAAAATCCATACTTCGTTTTGTTTTATTTAAGGTGTGACTGCTGACAATACATTCGCTTATTGTGCAGTATTGATGTCCATATGTAATAAAACAAAATAACTAGATTGTGAAAAGGGTATTTCGATACTCTTCGAATGACGAATACTAATTCATTTGGTTTAGGTCACGATGCTATGCCGACTACAAAAAGGATGATGATGATGAAGGTGATGCTGGTGATGGTGATAGTGGTAGTGATAGCGGATGATGATGATGATGATGGTGGTGATGATGGTGATGATGGTGATGACAACAAAGTAATTATAATTTATATTTCTACTCCTATTTTAATTACTAATATTAATACTTTGATATTTACTAATAGTAATACAGGTAATATGATTCACAAAACTAAATATGTCAGTCTGTAGGATCGTGTTTCAAAGAAACCCACCCCGCTAGCATCTAGATGGCATCTGTTTAGGTATCAAATATTCCCTAGTCCCTTCTTACAATTCTAAATACATGTTATTATCACGACTCTGTTCCATTATGTAACCAAATTTAAGTTAGCTGCAACATGTGTAGCCATCCAAGACCCAACATGCAGCAGTAAGTCTTTAAAACGGCTGTGTTTAATCGTTTTGTGTCTACACAAGTAACCTAAACAAGCACAAAGCAGAATTGCTTGAATCTAATGCTGCCTTTCTATACACATACAATATGGCTGCATGGCCATAGGACACAACTGTTCTCCTTCGTTGCAAAAGACTTTTGACAAGTTACGATAGTCTTCCCGGGACAGAATTTCACTTTCACTGACATCTTCAAGCCGACTTTCACTTCTTTCCATTGGTCAAAGATGTATATTTACAAACCGATTGGCGATATGTAGAAAATATTTCCCTCAAGATGGTGTTCTCCTCAACCTGAATCAGCTTTTGAAGAAGTCCAAGATAGTTGCTTGGTTGGTCTGTAATTATAGAACTCCCAGTGAGTGACTGATATATTCAGAGGCTTATCACAATGTGCCGTGATAAAATCGATAGGATAATTCGCTAAGCTTCTAAAAATGAAAACAGATCCGGAACCAAGAACAAGGATGGTATGAATATTACTCAAACAACTTCCAAATGAATTGTGTCACCGAGAAGTATTTCTAATGCTAAAAAACTGGTTCCCCCCAAACAGTATATTGATATGATGAGTACAGCAATATATTACCATAATAATTGTATATGGAAGTTTGTCTCTAAATCTCGCTCAAAGTTCGTCTGTTAAATATCTCAAATAATCGAAAGAAAATACGATGCAGAAAAAAGAATATTTGGTATACAAGAAATATCACACAATTCTCTTGGAAATAAATTACAGAGCATTTCCTTTCCTTGACCGTTGTTCGATGATATAGTACCAAATAATACAACTAAAATTTATTTCTTCTAAACGAGAATATCCTGTTGCCCGTGACATGTACCATTTTAAGGCCAACCTTTACATCTTCCAACTGTGTAAATGTAACAATTCACAACATAGACATAAATCAATTTCCAGTTAAAAGTAATGTATACAAATAGTTATAATGATATTTTTCCAAATTAGCATATATTCATAGTCAGCATATATACTTGGATAACATAACTGTACCATTTGCTGTTTCATGGCCAATGATAATGAGGTGAAGTGAGGGATGTAACACCCTTCAGACATAGCCCGATCTTGGTTTAACCCACGCGCTAAATATCTGTTGCCAGGTAAGCCACGAAGACGCTGCACTTAGGTATCGTAAAAGTTCAATAAATAATTATGGAACTTTTATAAGACACAGCAACCTGATATCTTAGGTGGACAAAACTTAATGTACAGACATGAAAGCATAAAACAGCTGATATAAATTGTTATATTGAAATCGATGTATCGTGGTACCAGGTGAAGAAGGTAAAAGCGACGACAGAGACTAAGTGTTCAGAAATCCATCTGATCTCGTGAATAGTCTTTCTTTGCAACAGTTATCTGTCTATCGAGATAGATTGGTTTATCTGGATATATTCTGAGTCTGAAATATACTAATTATACGTAAAAGAATGGAGTTATGGTTAGAAAGGAGGATGAGCAGTGTAGCATCTAAATAAGTAGCACTCGAGAGCAAACTGTTTCAACTCTAGTGCAGCAATACCTTTTCAGGATTAACAGTGAGTAAGTAAGTGAGTGGGTGAAGTTCATTGTTTAGCCAGGATATTGATGACATCTGAGAAATATGGTCAAGGGTCCACTTCCTATTCAAATAATCTACCAAAACAGGAACTAATAGGATTTGAACCTTGACCTGGATATTCCAACATCGTGTACTAACTACTGAGCTACCGGACCGTCCACACTATATCCACTGTAACGTGTACGCATATATACATTATCAGGTGTGTGTGTGTGTGTGTGTGTGTGTGTGTGTGTGGGTGAACCGTGAATTCAAACTCTGGACGTTTCTTCAGGGGACTGAATCCAGAGTGGCGACTTTTCTTGCTGAGACACGTGTAATGTCTCACCAGTCACATTGCGTTAGTAATCCTATACCATGGAGTAGATTAGTGGCGTCCTGGTGGCCTTGTCTACGATCTAGACAATTGTCGTGTATGTAGGTGTTGTGTTCATGTTTTGCCAAATGCCAACAAGGCGCTTTTAGCGGATAGCATATATATATATATATATATATATATATATATATATACGCGGAGGCACAACGACAACATTTATGAAACTAGTTTCTGGTGTTTCTCGTGAATATGTACTTGATACGCTGTGCCATATATTGACAAAACAATTGTCATTTGTCGGTTCCGTTCCAGTGATTATCTTTAAAATCGGCATACAAAAAGATTGGGGGGGTGTTCTGATTAGGAAGCTTATTGAGATGTCTTTCGTTTGAAGGGGGGTAGCATTTTGATCTAAACGATGGAGAATTCTTCGTGACATATTTCCCTAATCTGTTCTGTTTACTTGTAGCTCATCCGTTCGTGGTAGCCATATACGTCTGCTTGATTCTCAACGCTTTGTTTGACTGGAAGCCACGCAATTATCTCCGCTATGCGATCAACTTCGAAAACATCACCCTGCCGTCAGCTTTTGATCCGGACGATTGGCAGGTGGTCGTGGATCGAATAGCGTACGTCTACTCGGCATTTGTCGATCGGAAGTCGACTTCGGGATACTCGCTGATTCGGATCCTGGGAGCGCTGAACAGAGATGAACTAAAGAGGATAGCATCGACTAATAACACCGGATACCTCTGTCACCTGTGGTACTTGACTGGAATGCCATTACGTCGTTTTAACATCACAGCTAAAATAAGAAAAGTTATCTATTTGGCGGTTTTGAAAGAGTAAGTATTATTTGTTATGTCTGTATATATAGAGCGAGATAATTACTTCAGAGTTTATATATATATATATATATATATATATATATATGTGTGTGTGTGTGTGTGTGTGTGTGTGTGTGTTCTTCAAACTATGAGATCTTAATAATAATAACATATTCCGATTCAATTACCCCTGGCGCCACCATTCGGCTGAATTTCACACTACGGTCTCGGGTTAGAAGTCTAAGAATCACTGTGTTGCATGGCGATTTACGCATATAGTGGCAGATAAAAGTCTTCCTGAAAAGCTGTATTTAGGCTATTTATCAGCTATATTCACATTTTATTTATGTTCATTAAGGTATGTGAGGCCAGTCTTAAAAAATAATCTTGTTGGGGGTTACCCAACCATAGGACTCCAAAACCGCCGTATGGCCGTATGGAATTGGAAAGAAATGAAAAATACATTTCAACTATTTTTTCATTCTTACATTCTCCTTGTATTTGTAAGTTGATTGGTGTTTTTCTTCAACGTCCTGCACAATGCATCGGTACTCTCTAAATTTCGGTTATATCAAATTCTTTTCGGACATTGAAATATCGGCGTACTTGCGCTTTCTTCGCTGTGTACGTATATGGGACCAATTGGCTTGCTTGTGGGGGTGATTGTGCATGGTGACGTTATATTATCGAATAACGTTTAAACCACATGCAGATATGATTGTCTGCGGACTGAGGAATATTTGTTTAAACGAAGTTGTTACTTAGCCGAGCATCGTAACCATGTTCTGTAGCGCTAAAGGTCCAATCAATCAATGCGCATGCGCTAACTCCCGAATCTGTTATCTCTTTTTTTTAATATAGCAGGTGAGCATGATACACTTTTATTTGAACCAAAGTTAGGTTGAGGCTTTGGACATCTTTGAAGATGTTCAAACAAGAATAAAGGAGATTGAAGATATCACATTTGTCCAACTTCATCGACGTGATTGTAACACGTTGGCTCGGATCTTTTTATATCTGCATCTGAGCATCCGAAACAAGCAAAAATAGGTACTTGCTCGTTCAGTGATTGGTTCTTTTACACCAGCACACACGGTTCCGCGTCCGAACACTAGAAAAACGCACATTTGGCGCATGCGCATTGCGTGCTCGGACCTTTCGCGCCAACAAACACGGTTCCGATGCTCGGCTTCGCAACAACGTCTTTGTTAAAACTCTTTCAATACATCAGTTGTTTTGTGTACATTGGTACCTAAACAATAGCAAGCAATACCGGTGGATTTGTTTTCCTTATCGTACTGAATGACCTTAAATGAAACAATACATGCAACATATTTTGTGGTCCGCATTATTCACTTCAAACGGTTCCACACATTATCATATTCAGCACAAGATGGATGAACGAAAGTTAGCTATCATTAGGGGAGATACCCCTGACGGTTGTGGGGGGGGGTCCAGGACGATATCTGGTCACACAACTTTTTTATTTATTCATAAATATTGATTTAGAAAGGTTCACAAATTAGTTATTTTTGATATTGCAAAACAAGGGTGCTTGATGTGATCATTGTGAATTGTTATTAGACTCCAAAAACCTATTGAATGAAAAAAAAAACGCTTGATGAACAATATATTCCTCTAGACAATCTATAAACGAAATATATTTAAAAATATTAATTCCAACCTACCGTTTGGATTTTATTTGGCCACGTAACCCCCAACCAATTAGCTTTTAAGACTGGCAAGATCATAATTTGGCATTTAATAGGAATAGCATAGACTTCATCCAATAGATATGTGCTACTAAACTAAGTAACGGTTAGCGCGATTTGCATGGTTGTCCTGGTCCAGCCTGTCTAGTTCAAACTTATTGACGCTGTGAATGGATAAAATCACATAGGTTATAATACAATGGGTGATTCCTGTTACAGTAATATTGGTATTCGTGCATGATATCTTGTATTGAAAGTGAACTGTTTTATTTTCTGAATCAGCAATTCTTGCAAAGTTTACTACATGTAAGTGTCAAGGGTGTTAATACTGTAATGTAATAAAACAAAATTAATAATATACATGTGATACCTATACCATTGGTTCCCAGGTACAAGTAAAAATAATATTTCCAAAACTCTACATTGAATACTTTTTAAATCTTCATTAAAATCAATTTACATTCAGCTAAAAGTTTAATTTTAAAATCATTTATGCTCCAAAAATTCCCTACAAGTCAATATGAATAACGAAAGCTTATCTGTGTCATTCATCTGGAAAAATCAGTCCGCTCAATAATTGGGTTATATCCTGCTAAGTATTGTGTTAAATTCTTTTGGAAAGACACAGTAGTTCAACTGAAATACTAGTCTCAGTCTCCGTATAATATTACATAATTTGCTCAAATATTTCCAGTATTTACCGTTAGTGAAATGCTGCCATCCTCTATTAACAGCGGACGCCATTGTTGTTTCTAACCTGAGATCGCAGTTGGTAACCGATGCAACGCATTTCGCCTGGAACGGTCTATTGCCAAAATGGTATTGAGTCCGTGTCTTCGTCGACACGTCAAAAATATAATTTAGTTTTAAAAGAATTTTCTCCGCTTAGTCTTCACCTTCATCTGAAACTGTCTATTTAGCGACATCATCATCGCTGCCTTCGTAATGTCCAAAAGCTGGGGTACATTCAATACTGTGTTTGTGCAGTTACATGTAAATGTACCGTGTATGGTACATGCATCGGATCATTCTATGTGATGTATCTTCTCGTAGCTAATTGGCCACCACAAGTGAAAAATGGTATCTCCACTGTCCTATACAGTTAAGAAGTCTTGAAGCAATAATGATGAATCATCAGAGACTTTCATAATCCGTACTAGTGTTGGCTTTGTGGCTTAAATTTGTACGAACATGTTTAGTTGTATTTCTGCATAAAACAAAAATGGACTTGAGCCCGCATATTCTTATTGTACGTATCCCTAATTCAATTATTCTCAAAGCTGTTTCCTTCGCGAAGACATAATATTTGCCCAAACTTGTGACAAGTTTGAGTAACTCCACCCTGTCTGTCTCCGTTTATGATGGAGCTGTACTCTTTCTGGACTAAGTGAGACTGACTAAGCCAGGAACGGGCGAGTCCTTATTGACGCGGTTTATAATGGGGTATCCATTTAATATTTCGGGAATTATGCATGATTTTCAGCTTAATATGCCTCTATTTTCTGGAGGTTGAGGTCAGCAGACTTCAGATACTTTGCCATTATCATTAGCAAAAACTATAACAAAATACTCATATATGATGTGGGGTATCCAGACTAACAGAGAATATTTGTTGGTTGCTCTGTCACAGTTTGATCTTGTACTACTTGCGTTTTATATTTCAAGAGTAAGACAAACTGCAATTGTTAATCGTGTAACCTTATGAAGCAAATGCTTCATATCCTTTTTTATGATGATGGATGATGGCCTGAACTTGGGGATTAATATCAACATTTACCCACCCGATGACCGTTTTAACTTAGTTATTATTAGTAGTACAAACTTGAATGATTTGATCATGGCAAGGCTTTGAACTCAGGTTCACGTTTTGGCTTAACTTGTGGATGATGATGATGATGATGATGATGATTTATGTTTTACGGCCACTCTAGCGCACATGGTAGGCTAAATGGGTCGAGCGGTCTCCTAAGGTAATGAAGCTAAGGTAAAGATGAAACAAATTTCAGATATGCCAACGCCGAGATTTGAATACCTGATTCTTACATGATATTAATAAATACAGAATCAATAAATAATACTTGTCACCGATTATCGTTTTCGGTGGACGTATGGTTTTGTTGACACGTTTACGGTTTTACTCATCCTGAACTACTGTCTCATTTCTTGAAGGTTGACAGGTAAGATTAAGTAACCATTCTTTTAATTCGCTAGATGGCGGGGGTCAATCATTCTGCTAAACTGAACACACACACACACACACACACATATATATATATATTATATATATATATATTGTAATTGTGTAAGAGGGTTTTTACTAATATTATTAATATTATTATTATTATTATTATTATTATTATTAGTGTTTTTGTTGTAGTATGATATCCTAGGCTATCTGTTGGATATTAGCTGAAATGTTTATACAGCTGCGCTGCCATTGATAAATATAATATAAAAAATACTGAAATTAACATTGTGTCCCTCCAGCAGCCACATCATGTTCTAAAGAATTAAGGTGATTTCATCATATTTATGAGTTTATTTTAAAGTATTAGATGATTCGTGTTATTGTTGGTTATGGTATATAACAACGAGTTAAATTATTCTGTGCAAGACATAAAATAATGGAGAATGACTGCAGCATGTAATCCCTTATACTAAAGTTGATTTAAGCTGTAATTGGTCACAAAGACAAAGGCTAGCAGTTCTGCAGACTAACCATACATGTTCGTTTATGTTTATGGCCCTTTTTCACGAATAGCACAGTAATATATCGGGATATTAAAAATCAATCAATCCGTACAATTTGTATCCTCTAAGATTTAACATAATGAGGTGAAGTCAATTAGATAATATTTATTTGATCATCATCCAATTTGAGATCGAAGATTTCGTTTATTCATAGCCAAATATTGACTATGGCCTGTTCCACGTTCTCCAAGATTCATCGTCAAGATTTAGCGACATACACCTAGGTGTATTCAGTATGTCAGTATTTGAGTATTAACTTAGCACAAATCTATCAGTGTTGTAGCACCTCAAAACCTCTATGATCCATTAAGGAGAGTAGTGACAGTATTATCAATAGTATCAGTAGGAAAGTATTAGTGTTATCTAAGGACATCATCATATGTCATTTCATTATTATTATTATTATTATTATTATTATTATTGTTATTATTATTGTTATTATTGTCGTCGTCGTCGTCGTCGTTGTTGTTGTTGTTGTTGTTGTCATCGTCATCATCATCACCATTATTATTATTATTATTATTATTTTTTATTATTGTCATTATTATTATTATTTTTGTTATTGTTATAATTTTTATTGTTATTATTATCATCATCATCATCATCATCATCATCATTTGTTGTTGTTGTCGTTGTTGTTATTGATGTTGTTGTCGTTGGTGCTGTTGTTGTTGACATCAGTGCTCTTGAAGAATTTGGAAAACTCACGATCTACAACAATTGAAATTATATTATTATTGTTTGCCCTAATTATCCCTACTCTGTATGATGATGATGATGATGATGATTGATGTTTTGCGGCCACTTTTGTGCCCACGTTAGACTAAATGGGCCGAGCGACCTCCTAAGGTAATGAAGGGGAGTCAGAGATGAATCACCGTTCTTATATGCCCACACCGAGATTCGAACACGGATGGTAGGGATATATGGTCCAACACGCTACCGCTAGACCGCGGAGGCGCCCCCTACTGTATATAATTGATATCTTCCAACAAACAGCCTGATTTATATGTAATTCCTTATTTATGACACTTAAGACCTTTATTCGTCCATTGAAACATTTAACTTTAGATGTTCTGTTAAAATCTTATCAGTTTGATTCAATCTGTGGAATAATAATTCTGACAAATTAAAAATGTCTTTTACTATACTTCATTTTCTCTATCCCTCTTTTGTTTATATTCATCTCGTACTTCTGATAAAAACACATCTGTTTGAATATTTTTTTATTGTCAAGTTTCTTAATATTAGATGTGACTTTATTTTGTTTTATGAAAACAAAATGAATACAATACCAATACAAAAATATTTGATAGGCATACCTTTTATAGGCATACCTTTCCCAAATTAACACCCACTAGATACCCCTTAAATCTAATCTTACCCGTACTCCACCCCGCTACACACCTACGCACGCACACACACACATCGTCATCATTATCGTAACCAACATCGTCATCACAATCATTATTATCATCATTATTATGATCATTATCATCACCCCTGTCTAATGACGAGGTTAGTGATATGACTATTTATTTCGTTGTCTCTATTCTAGAACAAAAAATACTAAACGAGATAAAAGATATGGGGGAGGTGGAAGAAGGGTACACGTGCCATGGAATATATCTGTTGTTGTCATTTCAATAAAGAGATGATTATATATTAAACCATATTTAATTATTTAGGTTTATATAGACAAAGATCACATGTGATAATACTATCACTAACCGGAAGCTTCTCCTTGAAATGATATATATATATATATATATATATATATATATATATATATGAGTGTGATAACACCACATACCGTTTCGATCATGAAATGCGAGCGCATTCAATTGTTTAAAAAAAAGATAAAACAGATGATACACTATAGTGTCTTCATTGATCGGCGTTAGTTCCACAATGTCATTTCATCAATTAGCTTGATTCAGATCGATACTGCTGTTGTCACGTCCCTTCTTTTTAGTCTTTTATGCCAGATTGATACTGACGTGAATCTTGTTTTAAGCACATCGCCGTCACTTATACTGGATAAAATTAAGTGCAGCAGATAGACTTGGAGGAGACAGTAGTATAGTGTCAGCATGGATTCTGGATATCTGTGGGAAAAGTGGAATTCTTCAATACTGAAAAGTTAGTAGGGTTCTCCGGAAACTGTATGTTCATAAGGCGTGGTTAATCTTGGCGACTTTTCTCTGAATCAAGATTAATGTCACAGTATTCTGCTGTATCATTTCTAAAGGCCGAGTTATAGCACTTTCTGTTTATCTCTGATCAGTATATCTAACTTAAAAGTTAGGTTACTCGTCCACGAACGTATTCAGGTAAAATATTCAGGAAATATCTCACGCATAACTCAAATTCGCCAGTAAATACAGGCATGGACAAACACGTAGAACAATTAACACTGTTTTTATGATGCTATGGACGAACCAAACCTAAATTCTTTCAGATTGTCGAAATTCTTGGTAAGAACAAGATGTTTCTTCGGGATGTTTAAACGAGACGAGATTAAGTCAGAGGCTTGTATTTTATACCTCGGTTGTATGACCGCGAAACTTTTCACCAAGGCAACGAAATGACTAGAAAACAAAATCGCATTGTCACGAAGAATCGAAGATAGTACAAGAATTTATTAATTACAACTAGTAATACATCTGGGAAGGATAAACTTGAACTAGCTCCACAGACCTGAATAATACCGTATTATAATATTGATGTGATTGAGGAAACAAAATTAGTATTACAAGATAGGTAAATCCAATGGAATGTTGACTGGAAATAGTACAGTTAATGTAACATCTATAGACTTCAGGTGTGATGTACGTAGTTGAGGTCATAACATCCTTGTCAATATCTAGGAACAATTATATTATAATGCCATCCCATTTCAGGATATTCCTTAACAATACTTAAAGCTTCGGCTCGAAAAGTATTATTGACTAATTCACATATCGAATTCCCTCGTCTTATCTTGACTGCGGAAGGTTAGCGTCAATTTGAGGATATGCCAGCATCCAGAACTTAATCTGGATTTAAATTCCTGGATAAAAGGATCTTATGCGAGACAAGAAACCTTCTACACTATTTAACACTAAAACTATTTAACATTATTTAACCGAAAAACAAGCTACTTGCTTTGAAACCTTAACGGAGAACTGACAAAAGGACAACATTATGTCAGTATCGAAGGTTTTCTATCAGGTTTTAATAACATTTATTCAATTATCGCCACATCTAAGGAGAAAATCAACACTACTGAGGTTCACGTCAAATAAAGACAAGAGAAAGAGAGAGAGAGAGAGAGAGAGAGAGAGAGAGAAAATTCAGATATTTGGAAACTACATTAATTCTATTTCGTTATAATTACACTTTAGATCATCACCTTATGTCCATATTTTTGTACTCTGATTAATAACAGAAAGTTAACATCTTCTTAGTACCCACTCCACTCAATCCTGTAATATTAGCTTCACATATTAATTATCATTTCGCAGTTGTCCATGCAATATGTTACCGAGAAATGTTTACTCTCATATAACCATCAGTAAATTATTTAAAAATTGCCATTATCTGTTAGAACGTACTTATGTACATACGAATTATGCCATCGTATCTCATGGGTCCTATATGTTGTTCGGGATCTACATCTACCAAGAATGCTATCGAAATCAAACGAATCCTTCTCCTAAGTAGCCACATTTTCACTTTTCCAGATGGACAGCCTTCCTCTCCTCATTTCCAGACACACATAGTTCATTGGGATTCCAATAATCGCCCACGGGATCGTAATTAGTCTTATAGGGATAATTATCTGTGTGTAGAATGTTGCATAACCTGCAAAATCCAGTCGCCTTGAAGTCCCCCTCTCGGAGAACCGAATACTTTCTCTTCCAGCTGAGATATCGTAAGTACTTCTTAGGCGTTTCCTTTAGGATGAGCAGATAGTTGGCCAGATGTTTGGGCGACTCAAAGTCGCGTACATCGATGAAAGCTTTGGCAGGAACAAGCTTGGCGTAGTTGGCGTTACCGTAGACGATTGGAACCATGAGTGTGGTGAGCGTTCGGAAGAGCTTCTCAGTGGCATAGTCTTTGCAGAAGCTGTTTTCAAATGCTAAATAAAACATGTACGACTGAGTGATCTTGTTGTAGCAGTCGATGTCTTTCCGTGGACAAGAATAATTTCCACACGCTCCGTATATGTGGACAGGAACGTACTTGGCTAATTCCATGGCGTATGCCATCCTGGCACTTGGAGCATGGCAATTGCTGATGAACCACGCTATAAGCGATTCGTTTGCTATGGCGCTCTCATCCGGAAGTAGCATTTCTTTAGGCTGTTCGCGAAGCGCGAGGCCACCTAGCGGAATATAAATATCGGTCTCCTTTGAATCCAAAAAGGTGAATGTCAAATTGAAGATGTCCTTGAAACTAAATCCTGTTTTAAAGAAGCCCTTGTAACTTCTTAGAGGACTTTCTAGTATAAAGAAGACAAAGATTTGATTCTGACTGTACCTTTTCGGTATCGTGGTGTTTTGATAATTATGTCTCATGTTATAGACGTGAACCACCACAGCATCGGCAACTGGTAACTGAGACTTGTCGCTTGTCAGCCAACAAGTGTGTTCACAGTTTGTCCTGAAAAGCAAAATAAAAAATGATCTCCTATTTCCAAGAACCGGACGATCAAAATCGACCATACAGCTATATAAATAGCAAAACAAGAACGTGTCAGTATTACTTTTCAAATGCGACTGTTCCGAATCCACCAACTCCATAGTCTGGTTTGGCAAAGAAAGGATTCCACAACAAGATCGTTTTCAGTCGCTTTCTCGGTTTCTTCTCCCTCTCTTTGTCCCCCTCTGACTGCAAAATGCTGGTGTCCTTTGTAGTCAATTTCTTTGTTTCGGTCGCAGCAGAATAGACTGCCTCCGTCAGCCTTTCGTTGATGTCTATGCTGCCGTGGGAACTTCTGCTTCCATCACTGAATGCAGTATTAATTAGAAACACAATCGCTGCAAGAACGATGACCATAGCTGCGCATCTGGTTGTCTTCGTCAGGAGTACGACAAAAATATGTCTCGCTCGCATCATTTGTGTCTGGACACCTGGAATAGGTCAATCCGGGTATAAGAATTGGCCCTATCTAAATCATACATTAGTTTGGGAACAATTAACCACTAGTGGAGCGTTTTATTTTGACGCCAAGTGGACCAACCCGGTGCAGTTTATTTATGATGCAAATTTTCCATCTGTTTTTCAACATAAATAAGCCGGTTAGAAAACTAGCCAGTATCCCAATAAATCTCCCAGAGTTAGTATTTAGATGGAACGGATGTAACAACAACACTAACACGGTTAGCCTATTTCCTCAGTCATGTAAACAAGTATCAAATGATATGGAAAATCCATACTTCGTTTTGTTTTATTTAAGGTGTGAGTGCAGACAATACATTAGCTTATTGTGCAGTATTGATGTCCATATGTCATTTAAAAAAAACTAGATTGTGAAAAGGGTATTTCGATACTCTTCGAATGACGAATACTAATTCATTTGGTTTAGGTCACGATGCTATGCCGACGAGAAAAAGTATGATGATGATGATGATGATTATTATGATGAAGATGATGATGATGATAGTGGTGGTAGTTATAGCGATAGTGATGATGGTGATGATGATGATGATGATGATGATGCTGATGATGATGATGATAACGATGATGATGATGATGATGATGATGATGATGATGATGGTGGTGGTGTCGTGGTGGTGATCATGATGATGATGATGGTGAGGATGATGATAATGATGATAACGACGATGATGATGATGATGATGATGATCAAAATAATAATAATAATATTGATAATAGTGACGATGACTACTACCACGGTAATGATAATGATGATGATGTTGATGACGGTGATAAAGGTGATGACAACTATCATGATGATAACCAAGCAATTATTTTAATTACTAATATTATTACTTTGATATTTACTAATAGTAATACAGGTAATATGATTCACAAAAAATAATAATAATAATAATAATAATAATAATAATGTATAAATAGATCAATTATCTCAAAGCAGAGTGGATATTTTATAATATTTTCATCATATTACTTATAGTACACAGTCAACATGCCAATGATATTCAGAACCAAAGCAAATAAGATCGTCCTACGTACCAACATATTCACACTTCTATGCATATTTCCACCCCAACCCTCTGTAAATAAACATAAGTTTACATTGACAAAACCTTGCTGACATGGCAATTAGTCGAACTGTTGTTACTTGAGCAGCTTATTTCACGACGGTTATTGAATATAGCATGATTTAAAAGCCAACGCCTCTAAATACAGGATATTAATACAATGTTTCATACGCATTAGGTTTATCGACACTTCAAAGGCTAATTCGTCAAGTATTTAAAGGAACGATCTGTAAACAAATACCAACTCATGCGCCGCCTGTTTATGAGATGTATATATAAACATATATCAGTCTGTAGGATCGTGTTTCAAAGAAGCCCACCCCGCTAGCATCTAGATGGCATCTGTTTAGGTATCAAATATTCCCTTAGTCCCTTCTTATAATTCTAAATACATGTTATTATTACGACTCTGTTCCATTATGTAACCAAATTTAAATTATCTACAATACGTTTAGCCACCCAAGACCAATCCTACAGCAGTAAGTCTTTAAAACATTATAGTGTCTACACAACTAAGCTAAACATGCACAAAGCATAACTGCTTGAATCTGATGCTGCCTTTCTACACACATGCAATATGGTAGCTTGGCCATAGGACACAACTGTTCTCCTTCGTTCTATAAACACTTTGGACAAGTTACGATTGTCTTCCCGGGACAGAATTTCACTTTCACTGACATCTTCAAGCCGACTTTCACTTCTTTACATTGGTCAAAGATGTATATTTACAAACCGATTGGCGATATGTAGAAAATATTTCCCTCAAGATGGTGTTCTCCTCAACCTGAATCAGCTTTTGAAGAAGTCCAAGATAGTTGCTTGGTTGGTCTGTAATAACAGAACTCCCAGTGAGTGACTGATATATCCAGAGGCTTATCACAAAGTATAGGATAATTCGCTAAGCTTCTAAAAATGAAAATAGATCCGGAACCAAGAACAAGGATGGTATGAATATTACTCAAACAGTTTCCAAACGAATTGCGTCACCGAGAAGTATTTCTAATGCTGAAAAACTTGTATAAAGAGTTGTATATTGACGTTTGTCACTACAACTCACCCAAAAGACCATTTTAGGCCCAATCTTTACATCTTCAACTGTGTAAATGTAACAATTCACGACATAGACATAAATCAATTTCCAGTTGAAAATAATGTATACAAATATTTAAAAATATTATTTTTCTAAATTAGCATAGATTCATAGTCAATATATATATATATATATATATATATATATATATATATATACTTGGATAACATAACTGTACCATTTGCTGTTTCATGGCCAATGATAATGAGGTGAAGTGAGGGATGCAACACCCTTCAGACATAGCCCGATCTTGGTTAAACTCACGCGCTAAATATCTGTTGCCAGGTAAGCCACGAAGACGCTGCACATAGGTGGCGTAAAAGTCCAATAAATAATTATGGAACTTTTATAAGACACAGCAACCTGATATCTTAGGTAGACAAAACTTAATGTACAGACATGAAAGCATAAAACAGCTGATATAAATTGTTATATTGAAATCGATGTCTCGTAGTACCAGGTGAAGAAGGTAAAAGCGACGACAGAGATGCGGTGTTCAACCATCTATCTGATCTCGTAAATAGTCTTTCTTTACAACAGTTATCTGTCTATCCAGATAGATGGGGTTTATCTGGATATATTATGAGCCTGAAATATACCAATTATACGTATGGAGAATGGAACTTTTATGGATAAAAAGGAAGATGAGCAGTGTAGCATCTAAATAAGTAGCACTCGAGAGCAAACTGTTTCAACTCTAGCGCAGCAATACCTAGCTAGTTTTTTTTCTTCTGGATTAACAGTAAGTAAGTAAGTGAGTGAGTAAGATTCATTGCTTAGCCTGGATATTGATGACATCTGAGAAATATGGTCGAGGGTCCACTTCCTATTCAAATAATCTAATAGCATTTGAACCTTGACCCGGATATTTCCAACATCGTGTACTAATTATTGAGCTACTGCACCGCCCACACTATATCCACTGTAACGTGTACGCATGTGTACATTTCCGGTGTGTGTGTGTGTGTGTGTGTGTGAATAAAGTCCCACTAAATAGCCATGACCTTTTTCATAAATTCAGAACTTTTGTAGACCCATGTTAAGAATGTACTTTTCATCGGCAGATTGGGATCCATTGTAAATAACCCAAATATTCGTCAAGTAAAAAGTTATATGACGTTTTAAAACATCTGTACACAAATATTACTGGAGTGGTTAGTTTCTGAAACATAAAAGCAGACAACAAACAGTTTAAGTTGTGTGTATACGTGTGTGTGTGTGCGTTTGTGTTTGTGTGTGGTTGTGTGTGTATGTGTGTGTGTGTGTTAGAAGTGTTAGAAGTGTACCGATTCAGCCGAGTTTCAATCATTTCCAAGACCAATGTATTTAGATTAACTGGAAGCCGGACGGCGGAATCCAGATCGACGAATGACATCTTGCGTTGGTAATCCTATACCACGGAGTAGATTAGTGGCGTCCTGGTGGCCTTGTCTACGATCTAGACAATGGTCGTGTATGTAGGTGTTGTGTTCATGTTTTCCAAATGCCAACAAGGCGCTTTCAGCGGATAGCATATATATATATATATATATATATATATATATATATTATGCGGAGGCACAACGACAACATTTATGAAACTAGTTTCTGGCGTTTCTCGTGAAGATGTACTTGATACGCTCTGCCATATTTTGACAAAACAATTGTCATTTGTTGGTTCGGTTCCAGTGATTATCTATAAAATCGATATACAAAAAAGATCGGGGGGGGGGGGGAGTTCTGATTAGGAAGCTTATTGAGATGTCTTCCTTTTGACGGGGGGGGGGATTTGTTATAAACGATGGAGAATTATTCGTGACACATTTCCCTAATCTTTGACTCGGAATCTGTTCTGTTTACTTGTAGCTCATCCGTTCGTGGTAGCCATATACGTCTGCTTGATTCTCAACGCTTTGTTTGACTGGAAGCCACGCAATTATCTCCGCTATGCGATCAACTTCGAAAACATCACCCTGCCGTCAGCTTCTGATCCGGACGATTGGCAGGTGGTCGTGGATCGAATAGCGTACGTCTACTCGGCATTTGTCGATCGGAAGTCGACTTCGGGATACTCGCTGATTCGGATCCTGGGAGCGCTGAACAGAGATGAACTAAAGAGGATAGCATCGACTAATAACACCGGATACCTCTGTCACCTGTGGTACTTGACTGGAATGCCATTACGTCGTTTTAACATCACAGCTAAAATAAGAAAAGTTATCTATTTGGCGGTTTTGAAAGAGTAAGTATTATTTGCTATATCTTTATATAGAGAGCGAGATAGTTACTTGAGAATTTATATATATATATATGTGTGTGTGTGTGTGTGTGTGTGTGTGTGTGTGTTAAACTATGAGATACGTATCTTAATAATAAGAACATATTGCGACTAATCTTCTTACTCTGGTTTTTTTCCAAAAGCAGAAACATATAAATTTGATGTGGAATTGGAATTGACAGAATGGAAGCGAGCCCATGTCTCCTTGGACACGTTAAAATCTATTTTAGTTTTAAAAGTTTATTTCTCCACTTAGTCTTCACCTTTATCTAAAATTACCTATTTAAGGACATCATCATGGCTGCCTTCTTCGCATTGTCTAAGCGCTGAGGTACATTCAATACTCTCTTTATGCAGCTACATTTAAATGCACTATATCGTGTAGGGTACTTGCACATCGGATCGTTCTATGCGATGTATCTTCTCGAAGCTCATTGCCCACCACAAGTTAAAAGGGTCTCTCCCTTTATACAACCTAGACTTAGGCATACATCTCCACTGTCTTATGCAGTTAAGAAGTCTTGAAACAATAACGAACAATCATCAGTGACTTTCATAATCTGTACTAGTGTTGGCTTTGTGGCTTAAATTTGTATGAACAGGTTTAGTTGTATTTCTGCCGAAAACAAAAATGGACTTGAGCGCGCATATTATTCTCGAGGCTGTTTCCTTCGCAAAAACCTAATATTTGCTTAAGCCTTGTGACAAGTTTGAGGAACTCCATCTTGTCAGTCTAGGTTTATGAGGGAGTTGTACACTTTTCTGGTTCACTTATTATGTATACATTATTATTGAATCCCAAATGAAACACTTGTATACAGAACTTAGCAGAAACTAATAGAAAAAATAGATTTTCCAAATTTAGTTCTGTCGCTTCATCATTGCATTCTGCCTGTACTATTTCTGGACTAAGTGAGACTGTCTAGGCCAGGAACGGGCGAGTCCTTATTGGTGCAGTTTATAATGGGGTATCCATTTAATATTTCGGAAACTATGCATGATTTTCAGCTTAATATGCCTCTATTTTCTGGAGGTTGAGGTCAGCAGACTTCAGATACTTTGCTATTATCAGTAGCAGAAAGTATGACTTAATACTCATAAATGATGTGAAGTATCCAGACTAACAGAGAATTTGTTTTGGTTGCTCTGTCACAGTTTGATCCCTCTTGTACTACTTGCGTTTTATATTTGTCAAGAGTAAGACAAACTGCAATTGTTAACCGTGTAACTTTATGAAGCAAATGCTTCATATCTTTTTTTTATGATGATGGATGATGGCCTGAAATTGGGGATTAATATCGACATTTACCCACCCGATGGTCATGTTAACTTAGTTATTATTAATGGTACAAACTTCTACACTATCCATGTCACGCTTGAATGATTTGAGCATGACGATTAAAGTAGAAAATGGCTTCTGAACAATTTCAGTAATGCGAACAACTCAACCTTTTTCATGACGTAGTGGCCGAGCTGACAGGTGACACGAAGACAAAGATTTGTCCATGCATCATGTTACAAACGATTACACTCCACGTAGAACATTTTTAAAGGGGGCAATATCTTGCAAATGATTCCTTTTGGCCAATCTGTGATCCTGCGGGGATAACTCGAGAAACGTTTTACTTTGTAAATGTACTAATAGTCGGTACTGAAATCGTAGTACCTTAGTGTATTGGGTATTTTAGAATCAGTTATGGTTTGGTCTACTTGTTGATACATGTTGTCATGTGTTATATTTTTCATGACACTTTTCATATAGTTCACATCTAATAACAGATGGAGCTACCAAGTCTCAGTTCAGTTTATCGATAACTAAATTAACACAAATATCAGATAAATAACGGAATTGAAATAATTAATATTGTGAAACCGATGTAATGACGTCATACCGTACTAGGTTTTTTGTACGACTAGGATTGTACTACGTACTATAACGGAGCTCCCCACTCCATCTGCTTAATCCTGATTTATTGCCGACAGAAGAGGTGTAAAATCCGAAAGTAAGTCTTCTCCAAATACGAAACTGATATACATAGTGATATTTGAATTATTATTATCACTATTATTATTATTATTATTATTATTATTATTATTATCACTATTATTATTATTATTTTAATTTACTTAAACAACGTGTGTCTATGGCTCTTTACGCTGAAAACAGAATTAAAACATGTTTTGACTCACATACACAAATCCAATAACTTACAGGTATTAAAAATGGGTTAATTTAAATAAGTAACTTTTAAAAACCTTACAAAATATGTCTTCACTTGTTACAAATTTAATCAGTATTTATAATATGTCAGATATGATTTTGTTCAATGATCTGAAACATAGAACCAGATGTGTATTACAGTTATGTACTTGCTGTATGCGATTCGTGTGTGTGTAGGGGGTGTATGTGTGTGTGTGTTTGAGAAAGGGGGGAGAGAGAGCGAGAGAGAGAGAGGAGAGAGATAGTAATATATCACAATCCATTGCTATATTCCAGTTGAAATTGTATAACAGCTTGAACTAAAGAATTTATTCTTGTTCCATCTTTTATATTCTTACAAATATATCCCGTGTTCCTTATTTGAGTAAAGCAAAATTTCTATTTAAAATTTACCTAATTATCCATCCCAACTGTTTTAACCAATATAAGGCTTATATTTCTTAATGACGTGCAAGAATTTATAAAACTGAATCCTACCCGTATCATCAAGAGTTTTCGGTATATTTTATGTCAATGAGAACACAATGAATCTATTCTTATCCGTGTTAAACTTCGGCATGTTCTCATTCATCGAAATATTTATGTCTGAAGTACAAACTTCAGTTACAAATGAACTTAACATCCCAGTTGTCAGATGGTTTTTTAAAGTCTTGTAAAACTGAGTGCCATCGGCATAAAAATGAAAATTATTGTTATGTCCTTTGATAATTTCACAAAATCGCCATATTTAATCCAGCCCTGGATCGTTCTCCTAGAGTTTAACTAACGTATTCGGGAGTTTCAAATGAACAGTTGAATGACCTCTATAAGAAAAACAGGCTGATAATTGTTGTATAATTGTTAAATATAGGATGATAATTTTTCATATCTTCATTAACTTTGGAGGTCGCTCGGCCCATTTAGCCTACCATGTGCCGTAAAACATCAATCATCATCCTCATCCTTAGCCAATGCAGATCTCTTCCTCCATGGAGTTATGGTAACTCATTTCGAACACAATGGCAACCCGGACTTATCTGTTGACAAATTCTGTTATCAATGGCTGTCATCAGTGGTATAACTTGATTCAAACATTTCTACAGAAACCAAATAGACAGTGGATCCGAGTCGCATGACCTATTCGGAGATTTTGTCATTATCTCCTTGACCTCAACCACAGAAACTGGGTGAAACATCTCGAACATTTCCCCCTCGAACATTTCTGAATCAGAAATTAGCTTATTCTTAATGCTCGTTGTTGGTATCGTGGAGACGTTGCTGAACTTATATGCTAGAAGTCCACCACAGATAAACTATATCAGATTTACAACTGAATTACTGACCATCAGGTTCCTTGTTAGTTTGGAGTTTCTTTCAATGTTTTCCCCATTCTGCAATATTTGTGGAATAGAAAAACATTATCTTCCTCGATTTACAGGATAATGAGTTTTTACAAACATATAGTACATCGTTAAGGTAGTTTGGCACGCAGGTCGGCTTTGATTTCTTACGACTCAGCAGACCTAAGCTTATCGTAAATACAAAACGTTTCGGATCTCAGTGTAATGATTCTGCGAGTAGATTGAGGGAGCGCCTCCGTGGTTTATTTGGTAGCGGGTTGGACCACAAATCACTACCACCTGAGTTAGAATCTCGGCGTGAGCATATTTGAAGGGTGTTTCATCTTTGATTTCGCCTCATTACCTTTGGAGATCGCGCGGCCCATTTAGCCTACCAGGTAAGCAAAAGTGGCCGCAAAACATCAATCATCACCATCATCAAGACGAATGAGCGTGATGGTTGGTGATACTTTGGATACGTTTGTCATAGGCATCTACTAGCGCTCATTAACTGATCCCCGACGTTCCCTCACCAATCCTCTATAAATTCGAGATTATCTATGCCACGATACCTTCTGCACGTCATGGAAATTAAAATCACCAGTTATTACATTATATGGAATAAAGGCTAGATATTATAATAATATTAAGACGATTCATTAAAGGATAATAAGCCATTTTGGTTAGAAGGGGGGGGAGAGACGATATATGATAGAAGATGTAACTGTAGCTTTAGCTATATTAATGATACAGTCAATGTGTTCAAAATAATATCACTTATCTCTCACTTAATTGCCGTAAAAGTCAATCGAAATCGGCACATTGTGGCGATACCACGAACGCATGTGCAAGGCCTTTCGATGGTGCAGCAGCTAGAGTATTGTGCTGCAAATTTTCGGATTTTAGGTTCGAATGAAGTTCATATCTGTGTTTGTGAGATGTTTCGCTAAGTAGTTGGCCCTCCACCGTATATCTTAGGTGTGGCCAGTTCCCAGGAAATATATGCCAACCAGCGAACCATCGTGGCTGTGTTTTTATGGTGGTATTAATGATATTGGTGATGATGATGATGATATTGGTGATGATGATGATGATGATGATGATGATGATGATAATGATAATATTTCACGTTCCATGTTTTGCGGCTGCCTTTGATAAGCTAAATGAACCGACCAGCCTCCATAGGTAATGAATCGAAGAGGAAGATGAGACTTTATGTACTTTTATCACGAACATGATTAATATCATATATCTAAAGAGTAATCGTTTCATCATATGTACCAGTTGTCACCAACAAACAAAACGAAAAGACAATCATTCACTCACTCACTCACTCACTCACTAATACACTCACTCATTCAAAACCCCTGTCAGCTGTCGATCATTACCCGTAAGTATGCTCCTCTGGGTGCTGAGCTGTTCTAGTAAAGCGAGCATAAGCCAGAAAAATGTAAAACCTACTGCACCAGAAACTACGTCCCATATCAAAGAATTTAAACTGATCCGGTCTCTGATCAACAGCCATTCCATAAGGCTACATATTAATAAGTTGGTATCTTCCGATAGTACCCGGGTATAAGTTTACTTTGATGTCTATTTTCAGGTTTTGTAACGTGCAGTTCTTTTGCAGCGTCCCGATATCACCGTCAACGCTTGATCACGCCGTCATCTCCATGATGAAAGAGAAAGCAAACATTACGATGAATGCTATGAGACTAAACTCAAACTTTCAGCGAGGCACCGAATACAACTTCACGGTTTGTTTAGCGCAGCCGTTGTTCGGAAACGTCTCCACCAGATGGTTCGTGGAATGGGTCGAGGCTAACGCTCTGTTCGGAGCCGATAAGATACTGGTACACAACTTCAATATTTCATCATCGCTGAAGCCGTATATAGACTATTACAGAAAGATCGGGTTAATGAATGTATTATCTTGGTCGTTTCCTCCGGGACTAAAAGGTCAGATGCATTGTCACCTACAGCAAACCATGATATCTGATTGCCAGTATCGCCTAGAAGGCTGGTCTAGGTAAATATATATATATATATACATATATATATATATATATATATATATATATATCACCTGAATGTTCGCGGAATCTTTGCCAATGAAATAAGCATTGACCTGAAAGAAAACTAGACCGAGCACTCAGTGGTGTTTGATTGGGCCGCCTTGACCAAACAGCGCTGATTTTCGGTAGTGGAATAAGCAACGTTGAAGCGGCTGTGCTTTGAGTTTAGAACCTATCAATACCGCCATTTATTGTGATGTCTGCATTATAATTTTGTGTGTGCAGACAATCTGTATTAGTCCTGTCCTATTATATGCCATCAAATATCTAAATGTCGTTTTATGTTTGTCCGTAGATCTAGTTTAGTTGGGATCAAACGCCAGGGACGGGAGAGGGGTTGTCGAATAGGCTAAATATAATAACACTTAAGCTTAATTTCCCGCCAAAATAACCCAACGCTTTAACAGCAATTTTAAATGTGTTCCTTATATTTACCGATGAAAAGATATTCCATTTGTATTACCTTTGCTCCCACGGCTTATGCAACCAGCGATACAACAATAATTCACCACGTTTATAAACCTGATTTTTCCAGTCTGCGTTCCTATTTCCTCGACCGGAAGTTGGGACCTGTTTGCCATCAAATCGACGGCCGTGTTCGGTCTAGTTTTCTTTTAGGTCAATGATCACAACAATAATTCACCACGTTTATAAACCCGATTTTGCAGTCTGCGTTCCTTTTCCTCGACCGGAAGTTGGGACCTGTTTGCCATCAAATCGGCGGCCGTGTTCGGTCTAGTTTTCTTTTAGGTTAATGACAATAAGTAATTTTGGTTTCTTTTACAGCTAGAGCAATGGTTTATGGGTAATGGTGTGATGGACAAAATTACCTTCTGAGCCGAATATCAGTTGTCATGATGATAATGACTGCTCGGTTGTTTACATACTTAAATGTTTAGCCTTCAGATAACAGAGTTAGAATGAAATGATTTCAGCCTAAACAGGAGATAATCAAAATATTAAGCGGACAGACAACGAGATAAAACAACTAAACCATTCAATTATATCCCACTAAGTATTAATGGAACTACCTATTGAACATTTTTCGCATATGGCACGTATTGGAAAACACATTTCTGGTGTAAACTACATAATAAAATAATACAAAATATAATAACAAAATATTTCTGAAAATATGATACCTGTCTATAAATCATATTATCTATGAGTTGGCAACATGGAGGACAATCGACCTCAAATATTGATTTAATAGTGATTAATACCTATAATCGATAAGAAGCCACGTAAGTATCATATTTCACCATTGTTTAAACATTGTAAACAGCTCGAGGCAATCGATCCATACATTTTCAATAAATCTATCAATATTTATGAACTGAAGTTTTTCAAATTCTCAATTAATTTAATCCAGTTTTAATGGCAAATAGACAAATAAACCCAGCAAATATTCTTGATTAATTACGTATAATATATATATATATATATATATATATATATATAGGCAGAACTACGAACATACTTTTGATAAATATACGACTTCTGCCATTTCCAGACGCATATATATTTAATGTTTTTACTCTGATGCTTTCACTTTTTCAGATATGTATTGATATTCTATGTTTTAGCTTGTTGATGTTACTCTGCCTTCTTTCGATTTGTATTATGTGTCTGGGGAAGGTGTTCGAGCAGTGTGTCGTTAGAGCAGTGAAGTCTCGATTGTGGATTCGAATTGCACTTGTATTTGTGATATTTCACCGAAGAGACTAAATAACTCGAATCAGATTGTATGATGTATCTATTCGTTCTCTAATGTAAATAATATTCTAGGATCCTTCGTGGCCTAAGCTTAATCGATGCGTCTTCGCAGTTACCGATCCCTTTGCTGCCTCCTCAGGTACATCGTGACGGTTGACTTAGACGAACTGATCGTGCCAAGATACTCCGATGACTGGAGCTGGGCCGATATGATCCGCCGCGTCCAATGCGTCCCGAACGTTACTTCCTACGGAGTCCGACAGCTGCTGTACAATATGTCACCTCACCAAAGTTTGGGTGCCCAACTCACGGGCCTGATCACGCTAGACAGGGTCTATCGCAGTAAACAAGTCTATGGGTATCCGCATCACGGTAAATATATAGCCGATTCGGTCCAGACCACGACTAACATGCTCACCCACAGGTTGGCCAAACCACAACATACCAAAGATAGGACTTGCCTTATGCCGATTAACATTGGTGGCAATCATCACTATAGAGGCAGGAGATATCCTGCGAAGAACAATACTCTAGTATTAGATGACAAAATGACGAAATACGGCGAACTGTTGTGGGTTAAAGTGGCTGATGTTATTAGGGTGGTATCTAGTAAAACCCGGCCACGAGGATGACTGAAGATTTGTGTACTGCTTTGACGATTGATAGATTGATGTTAATAAATTGTTTGTGCAAACTGAGTAACAATCACCAGGTGGTCGACAAAGCTCAAACAGTTGGTGGTTCCTTAACAAGACGCTAACTTATGAAGCTAAATCTTCGCACGCAATACACGAACACGTGGCACTGTTGGGCCTTCGTTTATGCGGTAAATGTCAACTGCTTAAAATCGCCACATGATTGACTAAATATGTCTGCTATTGGTATTGCTGATGGTGGTACGGATGCTAGTAACAAATATTCTGAACTCAGTGAGGCTTTATTCAATAAATGAGCTTTCTAATGCATTGTTGTTAGTATATCACACTAACTCTAATCCGTATAGCTCGAGTTCTCAAAAGCAAAATTAAATGTTTATTATAGATGTATTATCTAGAGTAATAATAATAATGTATACTTAATAAAGCGCCCCTACTAGCATGAGCCATTCAGGGGCGCTGTACAAATAATATGTCTGTAAAAACGCTATAAGCGATTTAAAATATAATTACTGTGAAAATGAACTTGAACAGCTGTATTTTTAGAACGAATTAAAAAAATTCAAGAGACAACGCATTTCTAATATCTTCTGGCAACAAATTCCATAAAGTGCGGTCTGCACCATTAAATGTGCAATCACCATATGACTTGAACCGAGACACTGGCATCTGCAATAGTATATGACTGGATGACCTGAGTTTTCGGGATGACTTTTGAATGGACACCAGTTCACAAAGGTATTCTGGCACCATATCATTAATAAATTTATAAGTTATTAATAAAATCTTGAAATGGACACACTGTCTAACAGGTAGCCAACGTGGTGTTTGAAGAATTGAGGTAATATGATCATATTTTCGAGTATTTATCATTATGTAAGCTGCATTATTCTGAATTCGCTGAAGGCGATTGATCTTGTAATCAGATATGCCATATAACAGAGAGTTGCAATAGTATATACGAGATGTAACAAAAGCATGGACTACAGTTACAAGTGCTTTTAAACGGTGGGTGTTCTTAAGATGGTAGTAAGCAGCTCGGCATACTGATGCGAAATGTTCATATATGTTAATACATTGGTCAAAAATAACCCCTAGAATTTTTACTGGCCTATTAATGGTAATCGAAGATGAATCCATCTATAACGATAGTGTCCTTAGAGATTTAGCATAACCTGGTGATGCCAAATATATAATATATGTTTTATTATCATTTACCTTAGAAGATTTTGAGTCATCCATAGTAATGCCGTGATTAAACAGGAATAAACTAATGCGTTGATATAAACTTATTTTGTAAAATGAATAGATAATGCCACCTACAGAAGATATGTTATGCAATAAGTAAATACCATTGTATACATACTTGAATATTTGAACTCATTTGAAACCGTTTACACGAGATAAATTACTTTTCTTAGTTAAACTTGAAATAAATGTGGATTATGTTTGCATACTTGAAAAAATTACCAGTGATAGCTTCGACTTTAAATATTAACTGATACAGACGGAACATGAAGCATAATGAAGTTTCGTAATAATCATTGTTGGGTTTATGGCAATTTCCTCTCGTAGTTGTATTGCTCAATTGCTTATATTTTTAGGTATCCATTTATTTTAATTTATCTACATAGAACACTTAAATGCATATTTATTCTCTACAGCTAATCATTTGAGAGAACCTTCCATTTTAAATTTATGCTTTCTCTAACAGTCAGCTTCTAAGTATATGTTATAATCTAGTAATATCGCAACCCCATTAAGAACGAGTATTTCGTAATACCGCCCCCCCCCCACATTGCAAATAGCCCAAAGGAAATGTTATTTGATTGTGCTTAAGCTAAACATAAATACCCGATGTTGTTTGATAAATCTCTCAACAAAGGTATCTGCAAGATGATTAAATTGATATTAACATAGAGTACTTGAAGGATAGTAAAGATGCGAGCTTTACCAGAATTACTATTGGAATGGCAAAGGAAAAACATCAAATCTGATCAGGTCATAGAAACATCCAATCAAATACAAATCAGCTTATTCATCTAGAAATTGGTGAGCCTACTTAGCACGTGAAATCCATGTCAGGCCCAGATTCTGTTCTCCTCACTGTTATTTAAACATAAATAGAAAATATAATTTCCCAGCGACCGGGGGTATTTCTCGGATAAACAAAAGCTTTCTGGTTGTGCCGCATTGTTGAAATCAATTGCCAGTACTACTGCTAGTACTATATGTTACATGAGCACATATTCTCTTGTTAATTAACACCTTAATTGTGCAGACATTACATGGAGGGGAAAAAACCAATGTGAAACTGTAAACATAGAATTAAGTTATTTATTAGCCCGGTCACGTCACAGCCTACAATTAGCAATCACTTAATTTACAGCTGATTAGAAAATAATTGAACGTGTTATCAAATATCACACACAACAATCACGGTTCATGCCGGGTTCATCTACAGTTACAATCAATCATTTGTTATCAAATGCACAGAATAACCCAAATTGCTACCAGCTCTAAACAACCACTACTACAAAAATATGACATTTAGACCAGATCAGTGAACTGTTTAAAGTTAGACAGATAACTCAAAATCATCTCTCACATCCAACACCAGTAAATCTGTATCCAAGAGATTGGCCTGTTTACATGGTATCTCATCATCATAGAACTTCAAGGACTGAAACAGAACAACAGCTTGTAAAATAATGACTTGAACCAAGTGTACACACAATGTGTAAACACATGTTTTCCTTTTTTCAAGGTGGTTAAAGAATTTGATTTGATATGCATTTAAGTTATGAAGAGAAGTATACCAATTAAAGCACATGAGCTGAACATTGACATTATGCAAAATTCAGGTACTAATTCAGGTACTGGTAATCCTTTTTTGTATTAAGATACGAAATGGGCTGACAAATTTTAATGGATTTGGTGCCTTGTTTTTTATTTAATTAATTTTATAATACCAATTTGTGATATGTTTCACCATTAATATTTATAAATATTAATTACTGTCACAGCTGGCCCTGTCTCATGTATAGGTCTCCTATCTGTTAATACCTTTCTCTTTGATTTCAGTGGATACATGAGGTGGATTTGGTACATCAAAAATAGTTGGAATAGCATTCTAGATAAGTTTATCTCTTGTCTGGTTCATGAATTCTGTTTCAGTGAAGTGCATATCATACACTCTACAATTAGTATTCAAGTAATTTAAATCTTTCCTCATCATATATCTGCACGACAACAATTAATAACCCATCTTTTACTTCTGTCAATAGAAAAAATAACAAACTGAATGTTTCTACCACTATTTGAGGTATTTAATAATTAATTTCATAACATTTAAATTATAAAAAGTGGTTTATATAGAGGTCCATATATATATATATATATATATATAAGTACCAATTGCTTACGTTTAAAAATAAATATGGATGCAGGTGATCATGTAAATACTCAGCTACTTATAATGACTGTAATTAGGGAAAAAATATCTGATTATAGTCATGTAATTTTTGAAGTCCAATTATATTAGTAACAATAACAAAATACAATATACCTCCCGCCCATAACATCTTCAATGGCTCTAGTACATGCAACTGTAAGCTTATGTATATCTTACATACTCATTTTGTGATTAACAGGTTGATATTGGTCAATAAAACTTAATAAGATCCTTTAATTTTAAAAAGCCAGATCCTATCTAATTTTCACACAGCTTTCATTTCTTTTTGGGAATGTCTTTATTTGTGTATACTTTTCCTGTTACGGGAGCTGTCCGTGAGAATCTACCCCCGGTCGCCAGAGGCGCTGAGCTCCATGAATTCAAAATGGCGTCCCATTTTAAAACGGGAAGTAACACGTCTTGTTATAAACAGTCGACTACACCCCCCCTCCAGCAACGCCGCGGCAATGGCGTCACGGCGTTTTACAGGCCACCACGGGTGAGCTGCTGCCTACATTTTGTAAGGGGTCATCTACTCTATTCCCTATTGAAAAGGTTGGGTATAATTTGAGACTTCCCACTATGAATGCTCCTTTAATTACGCAACGGCGTGCGTACAATTTTAGCGACGTGTATATCTATTACCATTTTTTTCAAAGCATTCGCCAGATGTCGCTATCCTTCCGTGTCTAACGACAACAATCTTATACAATGTATCGGCGTTCGATAAACGGCAAATTCTCAAAGACAAAAACAAGTTAAGCAGGTCCATTTTGTCTTATAATCTGAATAATAGTAAAACGACACCTTTTCCAACGTGTGACCACGATTACACCACATATAGGTGTCTATGTCAATTGGAGCCGATGTTGAAGTGAAGTCTTTACCCAACTCCGATTTGTGGAGAGAAGGCCGGAAAATATTTAATCTTGGTATTGTAGTTGATGGATTAAAAGAGGGATGTGGGCGGTGTCACCAGATGCTACAACTAATTGATTGTGATGGGGAGTCTATTATAGCAAAAGTTA
The DNA here is from genome assembly GCA_025642065.1 of Paralvinella palmiformis. Classification (NCBI taxonomy): domain Eukaryota; kingdom Metazoa; phylum Annelida; class Polychaeta; order Terebellida; family Alvinellidae; genus Paralvinella; species Paralvinella palmiformis. Next base: position 147,143 of record JAODUP010000877.1, on the reverse strand, counting down.
TTATTTGTTTGCTAACTTTCCAGCGATTGTCTTTATTTTGACTATGCATGCCTATATTTGAAAGATTTTAAATAATCTAAATATGTATAAATTGATACTATCCATGTAGTGACAGCATATAATGAAGAGTTAAAGAAATAGAGCGAATAAAAAATGGATTTGTATGCGTTTATGTACGTGAATGACGCAAATATAGCAAAATCGATGGGGTTTTGCTAAATTTCCCCTGATTTGACTATGTATGCCTATATTTGAAACATTTACAATATCCTGAATATGTATAAAAGAAATAGAGCAAACAGTAAATGGATTTGAATGTTTTTATGTATGGCAATGATGAAAATATAGAAAATGGGTGATTTTTCACCCAAAATACCGCAAATCTATCTTCATTTTGCATCTTTATGGTTATATTTGAAAAGTTATAATTAACAAACGAAACAGTGAATCCTTTTATCCAAATGATTTTATATAGCTATATTCAGTAATATTGACATGGGAATATTTCATTGATTTCTATCGATAGGTTTTGTTTGACCTGTTTTTTTTTTTAGAACATGATGTGTTGAATATTTTACGTGAATTACCGGGCTTAGAGAGGATGGCAAAATTTCACTAATGAAAAATGCTGGAAATTTTTCAGCAAATTATTTCATATTATACGTAGATTGAGACTAGTACTTCAGGCGATTGGGTGTGTCTTTCCAAATGATTTAACACAATAGTTATCAGGATATAACCCAATGATTGAGCGGACCGATTTTTCCAGATGAATGACATAGCTAAGTCTTCATTGTTCATATTGACTTGTAGGGGAATTTTTATGATTGGTTTCAATTGATAAAATAAATGATTTTAAAATTAAACTTTTAGCTGAATGTAAATTGATTTTAATTAAGATTGTTTAAATATTTAATGTAGAGTTTAGGAAATATTATTTTTACTTGTATCTGGGAACCAATCATATATGTATCACATGTATATTATTAAATAAAAAATGGTATTACAATAGAATTTTAAAATTCCCCATGACATTTACGTGTAGTAAACATTGCACGAATGGCTAATTCAGAGAATAAAACCGTTCACTTTCAATACAATATATCATGCATAAATACCAATATTACAGTAATAGGAATCACTCATTGAATTATAATCTATCTGATCATTCATTTTATCCATTCATATCGTCATGTCAGATGGCAAAGATTCTCCAAAAAAGAACTAGATAGGCCAGACCATGACAGCCATGCAAATCGCACTGAACGTTACTTAGTTTAGTGGCATATATCTATTGGATGAAGTCTATGCCATTCCTATTAAATGCAAAATTATGATCTGGAGATCGCATACCCTTAATGGACTATAAATAAAATCTAAATATAGCTGGTAAATATCCTATATTCAGCTTTTCAAAAATACATTTATCGACCCCTACAGGCGAAAATCGCCATGCAACACCGTGATTCTTAGACTTCTAACCCGAGACCGTAGTGTGAAATTCCGCCGCATGGTAACGCCACGGGTCAATTGAATGGTGTATTTGGCAATGTACTATATATGTAATGTTAAATCTTGAAATGAAGTTTAATAAAAAAAACAGTGAAACAATATTGTTCTGCTTATCTTGTGATACTAAAAGAAAATAAAACCCATAAATAACCAGAAATATAAAGTGCAAAGACACAAAACATGCACGTTATAAATTTGTGTTGCTTTTTATGACCGTTTTGATCTCGTGAAAATTGTCTCTTCACGTAAAATTATATATTTTTAGTTTTAGTTGGCCGATTTGCTTCACTTTTGTATCTTTTTGTTTCACTTGTATAGGGGTAAATTACAGTAAAAGAAAGCTATTACAAAGAGTTATAAATAGACAGGCATGATAGACCTTAACTGCATTTACTTGATGAATTATTATCGTGTGAACACAATATTATTGTTTTGTTGTCCATAGTAAAGCTTGGTGAAAAAGATCTAGTGTCCCCCAAGATGAATATTATCCTCCATATATGTCTGAATATAATGGCATTATGACCACAGTGTTTTGCCTATTCAGACCTTTTAACCTGATGTTTTAGGCCACATAGTCGACTTGGATGCTGCGTACTATCATAATGTATATTATAATAATAATGCATGTTTATATAGCGCCAGAAGAAAGTAATCCTGTTATGGGGCGCTGTATAATATTATTATCTCTGAATCAGGCCTGTTTCCACGCAGCACACATTTCAGTTCCAAGGGGGAATACAACGCATGCTGCCATTAAAGACGCAAAGCGTTACTCAAACACATACCCATAACGTTCTGTATGGATGAGTGAACTAGTCGCACCACATGGCAGCATTGCAGCTCCTGGAGCCTCGAACCCGCGGCGCTTCGGCTATGAGTCCTACGCTCTAACTAACTGCGTCACCATGGCTCGGGAGACATTATAATGCCCAATGCCGAAATAGGCAATTCTTCTAGAGGATAATATTTCTTTACGCTTCGGTTTGTAGGCATACAACAAATCACTAACTAAAACAGAATCTAAGATTTATTTTATCACAAATGCACACTTCTAGAAAGCTAACAGATCATTCACATAAAATATATTTATTAGCAAACATTCATAAAGTGTATTAATCTGAAACAAATTGTATTATAACTAACTTTGTACAAAATTAGACTTGATAAAACGGAAGCATTTCATATACGGATGCCTTATTTAAGAGGGAATATTAGTGCGATTTATATTTTAAATTGTGGGTGCTTGAGTATAATAAAATATTAAAAACTTGGGTGGCGAGTCAACGAAAAAAAGTAATTGTAGGCGAAGGGTGGTAAAATAAGTTCTTCTCACCACCCCCATTCATTTCTTTCTACCGAAATTCATATATTTTACAATAGAGACAACTAGTAGTAAATAATTCAGTTCAATTAATTTATTTCGAAATGTAAAATTCCATATACATTTGATGCAGTGAAGTAAATAATATACATAAAGTAAATATGTAAAAAAATTGAGTATCTTTGACAATCTATCACATGTACTAGAACTATTTTAAAATAGACAAGAAACAATGCAGTAAACAGTGAACTGCCAAAAGAACGTAAACATAAAAACTATAAATAATCATATGAACCAGTACCACAAATGAGTCGATGTTATAATTGGCATATCTTGCAGTCATGGTATCCTGCCTTTGAATACCAAATCAGTAGATATTCTTAAAGGCCACTACAACACGCTTATGTGAATATTTTTTCATACTTGAGCCAAAAATGACAAACCTAAGCATTAGAAGTATATAATCTAAATAACTTCACTTTCATTCTCGATTAACATATTTTGATCTGACCCATAAGCATATTTCCTCTGGAATAATGAGATTTAATATGCGTCATAATATCATCATCAACCCTATGTTTGTCATGTATAAATATACCTAAATATGTCTAACTAGATACAAATTGTGCAGGTACATTATTAAGAGTAGGTACAAATTAACCATTGAATTAATTTCTCTTGAAACTCATTTACATGCAGACTTCTTTCACAAAAAGTAATACAAATTGTAGCTGGTAAGTCAGGTCGGACATCAACCATTTCCTGCAAGGTTGATGTTGATGGACCTATGAGACAGGCGTCATCTGCATATATAAAATGTGATATGATAATACCATTCGTACTACAACCAATATAACTCTGGTTCAAGTTATAACTGAACTCGTCCATGTATATATTAAACAACACAGATGACATAACTCGACTCTGTCTTATACCATTGGATGCGTAAATAATTGGGAGAATTAGTTACCCCACCGCATTTGGAATGTTTGTTTACAGTCCAAAAATATCAGATGATGGATCAAGACATCATTATTATTTTTAATACATAAATTTGTTTGAAGATACACCAATGATTAATACGATCAAATGTGTTAGAAATATCAATATAACAAATATATACTGGACTAAAGTGTGTGTTTGTGTGTGTGTGTGTGTGTGTGTGTGTGTGTGTGTGTGTGTGTTTGTATATATATATATGTATTATATATATATATATATATATATATATATATATATATATATATATATATATATATATATATATAGAGAGAGAGAGAGAGAGAGAGAGAGAGAGAGAGAGAGAGAGAGTTTGGTTTGGCCAACAAAAATTAATAATACTCCCAATGTAATAATTATTATATGTATACTGTTTGAAATATGACAGGAATATCGAATTCTATCAAACAAAAAGTAAGGCTGTACAAGAAGAAATATATTATTTATAAACTTTTTTTTATTTCCCCGTTTGCATATTCATAGGAACTATGTAGCATTGTTACGCCAAACAATCTGACTAATGTAAAAATTGTACCTTTTCATTGGAATATTGCGTAACGCCAAATTGGCGCCCAGAAGCATCGTGAATTCTTTAACCAATATATGGCTCTTCTGCCATACATTATATGGTTCTTGACCTCCGTATATCCACTAAGATTCAATTCAATTCAATTTAATTCAAATTATTTATTTCAACATTCATATTATATCGTTTTAACGACACTCAAAGACACATAGAACGTTGAATAGGAGGGTGCTTGAAGCATTGCTTATATAATGCACACACACACACACACCCTTGAAATAACATCAAAACATTCATGGAAAATTAAAAAATTATAATAAAATGATGTGGGATAGACTTAATTATATGTTTATGAGACAACAACAAATCCGTATAAGTTTAATTTTGTGATGATTAATTATTGTAGCAATAACATGTTACTGTACAAGATAAAAGAAACATACTTTTATACCCTGATATCGCATATATGGAATTAAAAGGCAATGCCAGTTATGGTATTCCGGTCTTCCTTGGTTGTATTTCTGGGGTGCATATATCTAATTTTATCATGGCAATTTATAGCGCTCCCCTCTCCAAATTTGACATAAAGCTGTTCAGACTAGCACAATATATTGCATCTTCAGGCAGGTAGTTCTAGTCATGAATTGTTCTTTGGCTAAAGACGCTTCTCCTCAAATCAAGCCTGCATCGTCCCACGAACATTGTTTTACTGTTGCCTCAGGTGTTGTTGTTAGGTGAGAAGATAAAGAAGTTATGGGGATCTAGCCAGTCCATGCCATTCGTAATCTTAAATACATGGATCATATCCCCTCGTCGCCTTCTAAAATCCAAAGATGGCAGCTTTAGGAATTTAAGTCAGTCCTTGTGTGGGAGATGGCTATAATGCTTGGAATCAGTTTAGTTGTCCTTCTCTGTACTTTCGCAACATGCATATACTTAAAAATATATCTACCTAAGCATTTCCACACGTAGCAGTAACATATACAACATAATATCACTGATCACAATAAAACACTTTGTCTTGCAATCCTTTTTCTTTTAACCAAAATGGCGGAGAATAATACTTGTTTTGTTTGGCATATCTTCCGCCTGAAGACATTAATTGTCTACATATATGTAAATGGTTCTCGTATAATCCTTAACACGTCATCTAGCGCATTCTTCAGGCTGGGTTAGCGGAACAAATAGCTCTTGATAGTGCAAAAATTTTATTTAATATGACCCTCTTAATTTAGGAGTTATATGTAGTTATAGTTACGACCACACACCTACTTTGAACTTGCACACTGGGAATTATTGCAATAACACTTTCGATTACTATAAAAATATAACCATGACTTAGGATAAATGTAACTAATTTTGTAAAATTCGCAACTGATTCAACAATAAAACATACAGGACAAATTGGTAGTGTGATGAATTCACCCGGGACGAATTATTGATGTGGCATATTCACCGATAATTGCTCACTGGTGGTAAATAGTATTTTGCCAGCTGTGTATCAAAATATATTTATGGGCTATATTTAGTAAACACGTTGGATTTATGTGTTTTTATAAAGTAGTGTGTTGTTTGTCGACTAAAAAGTTAGATTTCTAAAATTTTGTTTGATAGGCGATTCGGTTTTGTTTAATTAGGTTGTGTGTCAATTTGTGACTTGTCTAGAAATTTTCGTTCACTGATTGATAGACTCTAGTTTAGTAGTTAGTAAGGTACTCAATCTCGGCTCTGGTTACGAAACCACAAATATGAAGTTGATCACACACAATATGTTGTCATCTAACATCATAAAGGGTGTTAAGAATGGCTATCCACTTGGTATTCAGGTGAGTTTCCATAAAGCTTTAGATAATATATTAAGTGGTGCACATAAAGGGCATACTATTGCTACTATCACCTATTATCGCCAATTCGCCGACTTGATTGTTTTTGTTTATTTGGTTGGGAAACAGGGATCAGAAATACATACAGGAGTAGTAATCACTGATTAATTATTTTATGTTTACTTTGAAACAATTTGCAACAATACACTATCAAAAAACAATTAGCGACTGAAAGTGGGGGGTGTCAAATTCTAACTTACCACTAGGTGTCAACATTTCAAAAGTCTGTAAGCAACATTCGTGCCTTTCAGTTTGTGTTAGATTTTCACGGTGTTTGATCTTCATTAGCTTTCTGTGTGGTATCCTTTCGAATAATCAATGTATGTAGAAATAAAATGTACCTTTTATGTAAGCTTAGGTCAATAAATTTTGAAATAACGGGAAACAAAAGTGGTTGATCCACCCCTTCATTTGATCGATTTGCTCTTTTCAAACTATAATTTTTGGGTCACTATCCTAAATGGGCCATCAGATAAAGATCACGTGACATATTTATAATTTACATAAACTGTTAGTACAATAATTTTCTCCGGGTACAGCCTTCTGAATCATGTGCTGATGATGTGACGTTTTATAGCCTACTTTACATCAGACTCAAAGCCCAGTATTGTGGTAGACTTTTCTCTGACTTGTTGTTAGTTAGCTACGCAAATTTAGGTTTTTTTCTTTGTACAAATGAAATAGTAATATTATGATATTCTGTTAATATGGGTCTTCATTTATTGCAAATAAATTAATTAAATTGTGGACGAGCTGAAATGAAGAATTATAAGTTTTATGAAATGATGAAGGGGCGCCTCTGTGGTCTAGTTGGTAGTGCGTTGGTACCACCATATTCGAAGCTCGAAGTGTGCTTATCTGAAGGTGTTTTGACTTTGCTTCATAACCTTCCAGTCACTCTGCCTATTTAGCCTACCACCTGCACAAAAGTGGCCAGTAAATCATCAATCATCATCGATGTACCATGTTAAATATTATAAATGATGTTATAGATATATAATCAAATTTTACATCTTTTGTAAATGCATGAATTTATAAAGTATTACATATATATGCTGATATGTGAAACAAAAAGTGAATACTGAAAGATTAAAAATAATAAGAAACAGGAAATTTTAGTTGAAAACGATGTCCACATAGCAAACAAAATTGGTCGATTATCCCTGCCATGTGTGGTCGTTCCGCCCCGCACTTTGGTCAAACCACCCCTTCCGCCACTTTGCTTATGTAAATAACGTTTATGACATTGAATTGGGTCACAAATCACATGATCATTGCCTTATTAGGAACATTAAGGGCCCGATAGAAAAGTACTTCTTGTCAATTGCTGTATCGTGTATACTAAAATCAAACCATTGAAGTGAAAGGTGGTCGAACCTCTCCCCTAGGTCTAGACACTTCGCCCCACGCATTTCCAGACACCTTGCCCCATTCAACCATTGACATATCAGACGATTCTCTCCAGATGACGCCCCACTTAATAAATATAGATTGTCTTCACTGTCATACTGTGGTTTTATCATGTGTCGTTGAATAAGTATATTACTAAGCCAACATGGAGTTGCTGATTCCACAAAATATTTATATGTGACTGCAATAATAATGTTATTACGGCAATATGATGCCAAAATACTTAAAAGTAGAACTAAGGGGCTTTGACATTTGTTATTTTCCCAGGTGCCACATCCTGAGGCCAGCCATGACTTGTTTACTTCCATCTAGGCATATTTATAATCAAAAACAGGGTCTTAGGTCTGGCCACATCCACTAGCAGTAGCAGTGCTCTGTACATAACAATAGCACATATTGTCAAGCTGTTGTTAAACAAACTGATAACATTTTTATTCCTGGTGATTTCCAGCATGTGTGCATGCCAAAATTGTCTTCTCTTGTTGATGCCAAAGTACATGCACAGATAAACTTTTATGACCCATCCTTACAAAATGAGTCGGATGTTGGCAATTTTCAAAAGTGAGTTATTAGTGTCACAAGAAAGACCAAATTCTCTCCTTTCATATGGTATATAATACATGAAGAAATCTAAAGTTATTGTTTAACAAACACGGTTGGGGTAGAAACCTTCGAAGTGAGAAAATGGCCTTCAAAGTTCATGCGAAATATTTGTTGCATTTTATAAAAGTTACCTTAGTTACCATCAGTCGATCTTACTGAGATTTGGTCAGTTGGAAGAAAAAGCCATTCTTAAGTTATTATGACTACAATCTTTTTATTAGAAAAAAAACCCCGATTAAATAACATTTTATGTAATCCCACACTGTATCTATCAGTCTGTAGTCTGGTCAGCACTTCCATTGAAAAGAAACTCCGTTTTATTGTTCTGACGAAAGTCAAGTCTTCTTCGTCTGTCACAATAAGTTTTCATCAACGTCTTCTAAAAAGTACTTCTCAATAATAGTCTAGCTATGCCCAGTACTTTTCATCAGAATTAAGTAATTTTGTGATGTTAAACCCCATTTTTTGCTTCGTCTTGCTCACTAACTAGGTCAGCAGTGACCCGTATGAAGTACATGATGCGCATGCATACGTTTGTTCATTCATAAAAAATATCTAAATGAGCCACATTGGGCCAGTAGGAGTGGCTTCTGGGGTTTTGCTGCCACGTTACCCCATTTTGTTTATATATATAGCGTGGTGGGTGGGTCTATTTCCAGTGTTCTGGAAGCCGGAGAATGCATATATTAGCATAATCCTGAGGTCTAATCCTATGCGGTGATATGTGATTTGTTAGGGAAAGTCTCAAAATTATTGAAATGTAATGGATGCAATTACTGACATTTTCTGCTTTGTTTTAAAGAAATCGAGTGGAACACTTATGACAGCTGTACAAAAATCCTTTTTAAAATACATGATATAGTTATAATTAGATTATAACAGTAGTGGAAATCAATAAAACAAATATAAAAAATACTTTTCAGTTTTTAAATCTCAAAATTTATATAGAAACCAGGAGAAACCCAACCTTGATTTTTAACAGAACCATCCACACCAACAATGATTGTAAACGATAACACTGTCGCTCAGCTCCAAAATTTGTCATCACAACCTGCTTTTTTAACAACTGATCGCTGTAATTGATATCCAATCAGAATTTATCACTGTCAACTAAATCAGATGCAACCAGTGCAAAAAGACAAGGTCTGATCAGTGATGCATTGCGACTGCTTGACATTCATTCATATATGGGGTTACCACTTCAAAAGAACTGTTAGCTTCAATTTATACCCTGTGTGTTCGTATTTAAATGAGTTCAGCAGTTGTCACAATCACTGCATTTTTTAAATCTATTTGCAAGCTTTATTTAAATTTTGTAATTGCATTTAATCAATGCTTCTAATATTGTATAGAGTTTGTGAGAGACTTAACTAGCCCAGTTAAGTCTCTCACAAACTCTTCTACATTACAAAAAAATAATCTGATATATATATATAACTTTCAAATATCATAGTGAGGAAGCATTTTGAAAATATGGGGTGATGTGTCTTGTGGGGCGAATAGTCTTGTTTCCATCATCTTTATTAGATGTAATGACCTACTTAGTTAGTACTTAATAAGGTCACATGTACAGCAAAGATCTTTTCAGGTGACTCTAAGCTTTTCCAGGATTCCCACACATCCTGGAAAATAACAAATTCCCTTTTCAGGTCCTGGATATATCCTTGAATTTGAGAAAATCATGAACTGTCATAATAATCTACCTAGAACAAAAAAGCCTGTAAATAAATATTATGTAGAAGAAAAAGACTACTTGTACTAGTTGTAGTACATAGTCTTGATATCCCATGTTTTAAAATTAAAATAAAAAAGGGTGGATCAGATTGCTAGAAGGAGTGAGGTAGAGGCTGTACCCTAAAAATGTCAATGATCGATCATACATTGAATAAATATAATACGATTTTTCGCACATATCTTGATTTATTAGCTTTAAATCTTGTATAATTTGTTGTGGAAAATTATAATGGAATTGAAGGTCAAATCCAGAAATGGAATTGATTATTTAAAAAAAAATGGAATTGGAATTGAGGTTTCCTACAAAAAATTAAATCCACAAATTAATTAAAAATTTTTTAAATTCAGAAATATTTCTTCCATGACAATCCTATTGGAATATAAACTACTCGGAGTAGGCATTCCAAGTAGGTACTAGGAGTATCTACTCATGGTAAAAAATGGATTTGATATGGAATTGACCCCATGTTACTGCCAGAGTTACATACACACAGACAGCTAGTTTCTTGACTCCAGTTAGCATTTCTTATTTCTAATAAATCATGCCTCCTAGCCCACTGAGCCATTCAAACAACCCTTATATAGTTTGGTACTCTGGTCATTCTGATATATAGCTTTTAGCCATAATGGCAGCTCTTATTCTTATAGGATCATCATGAGTACACAGTGGCATCACCTCAACTAATGTTTGTTTCTATTTCAGGCTACAGATGTACAAGTTAATGAAGTCGATTTCAATCCAGATTTTGTGGCACGTATAATTCCAAAGCTGCAGTGGCCCATTCTTTGTCAAGCAGCTGAGAGTGTAGGTACCCATCTCAAACATTTTGTTATTGAGCTGTGAGAAAATATGCCTTAAAAGATGTCGGTGGATTGGGGAATTGCAGACATGGTAATTATATGCAGGTTTGAAAAGAGTCTTTTAGGGCTCTGAAAACAATGTGTTTTAAATATCAGATTGTTTCAGTTTTTGTGGCAAGATATTCAGATCATTAAATGCAACAATTTTGGAAAAGGTATTTTAACTGAGAGCATGTTTGAAAAAATAAACACTGAAAGTATTTAAATAGACATACTTTTAATTATGTAATTCTCAAATACTTGAAAAGGATATTTAATTACTTTCAAAAATGCAAATGTATTTGACTAATGTCTGATGTACAAATCTAATATTGATCCTCAAATGTTTTTAATGCCAGTTCACCGCTATGTTTTTCTGACATAATGGTGCATATGCACGACGACATTTTAAAAATCCAGTTTTTACTCTGCAGGTCATTGTGAATGTATTTCCTTGTGCTTAGATAATGAGTGTGTGTGTGTATTCTGTTATTTCAGTGTGTGTGTTACGGCCAAAAAAATATTTCTACAGCTCACTAGACCCTGGGCCAGTAAAATTTGAATCCACTAGCCCAAAATATTTCTTACTAGCCCAACACAAAAAATTACTAGCTATTAAAATTGTGCTGGAATCGACGGAGACGATCATAAATATGTCTAATAAAGACAATAATGATGTGTTTGTGGATTTATTGAGTATACAACAGTTCATATTTCATTGAGTAATAAATTATCTGTTATGTTTACCAACTGGCCAAGACTTTTCTTCTAATTTTCTCCAAATGCTAGACCACTGAGCTGTTGAAACTCACAGGACCACTCGAAGTCAGCAAATGGGCACTTATTGTATGAGATATAATGAGCTGTTTGAACAAGTGATTCCAAGTCTTTTCTTTGTTTTCATGGAGCTGAATAACTGCTTGGCCCAAGTGGGTATCTTGAAGAGTTGGATATAATTCTTGTTTGATTTTACTGGAGCACAGGTGGTGGTGTGTAGAAGTGTTGTGTGTTTTCAGCAATTCAATCCAAAAATTGGTAGATCCAACATACAATGTGCTGGAATTATCTGCATGTAATGGTAACTTTCTGCATGTGATGCAGAACATGATCCCTTCATCACTATTGTATTCCACCATGAAAATAAATTGCGCCAACGTGGGATGAATTTGCGTTTCCTCTCTGTGCTGTCATAACTCTTGTCATCAAACTTTCATTTATTTACACTTTTTGGAGTACTGAGTCCCTTCGTAAGGGAAGCCCACTGTTGTTTTGCAGATCCAACCATTCTAGTACACTACAAATGTGAGTATTTCCAAAAAGGATTAAAAGTATTTTTTAAATATTGTCACTGGTATCACAAGTATTGAAGTAAGTAAGTAGATCTAGTCTTTTCTAGACTACATGATAGTGGTAGATGAGGATGAATAAGAGCGGAGGGTCATCTTTTATAGGTAGATTCTAAGTTTCTGACAGCTCAGAAAACCTGGAATAAGGTGTCTGATATCTGCTGTCAATCATTTAATTTGTTTTTGTGATTTTTCCAGCCCTGGTGTGTGTGTGTGTATCCTGGTACATAACTGGCACTGTAACAAATGGTGTGTTTCTTTATTTCACAGATTGGCCATCTAGGTGATCTGCCAAAAGAACTAATATCTGACTTTGAATCTAATGAAGAATTCCTGAAGAAAGCTCATCACATTTTAATGGAGGTAAATATACAAGTGAATGTTAACTTTTTTTTTGGTATGCATTTATTCATTAAAGGCCTCAGGCCCACGTGCATATACAATTGTTTTGTGCATTATAATAAATATGCAAGAAAATTACATAGGGAAATAATAATGCGCATGAATCTTGAACATATTATAGATAAATACAGCTAAATACTTAATAAGAATGTGATTTGTATTTGACATAATCTGAATAAAGACAACGTCTGATGGAATAAAATGGGTTGCAATGTATTTGTTTCTGATATCACAATACAGGGGACAAATTAACAATACAATTCAATAAAATATTCACAATATTTACAAACACGTACCGACCTATCATAACGTAGTGCATGGCCACGTTCAATGGCCAATTTGTTACTTACGCACCTAAATCGTGCTAAAGCTGCTCGGTGCTTCCAATGCATATCAACCAATAAATATCGTTCAATTTCCAAAGATGATTTGTAAAGACTGTACAAGTTTAGTTTACAATTATTCGTAATATCAATATGCCAGTTTTAACCAGCAGTATCTACCAATTTTTGCTTGAAGATACATAAAATAAATCAATATTCCCAACACCTTGCTGGTGCCACACATAACCAAAACCGAAGGAATACAACAATAGCTTAATCTCAGAAGCCCATGTATCACATCCAGCTTCATCTGATTGTTTCAGCAATTTATAAAGTGAGTTACGAAGTTTATTATTATTATCATGAACAATGTTTAGCCGAACTTTCACACACCTATATTTATATAACACTGATAATGGTGTTCTTCCCAAATCTCCAAGCACAAGTGCATTTGAAGTATTAGATGATACGGCAAGAATATATTTACATTATTTTATTATACATCAGTTCATTTGACAAAAGGAACCATTAGCATATATTCATTTCCTACTGATTTCCACTTTATGCTAGAATATGTTTCTGTTCATAAAAACTCCATGTTATTAATTGGCTCTGACACATGGTGCCCATTGTCAGGGAGAATAATACAGGAAAATACCTTGCATGAAAAATCAGGGAATTGGAAATTTCTGTTGGAAGATTTCTTTCCTGTTAAACCAGTGAACTGTAGGCTTTGTTTTTGAATGAGCATGTAGGCATTGCTGCTATGTTATGTTTATCTTCCATCCAGCAATCCCTTCAAACAAAACACCTTCCATTTAGAGGAAAAGGGATAAAGGATTTTGCAATCTAGACATATAGCCATACTAAATGGAATTATCTTAAGTATCCCCCTTTTTTATTTCCATTAGTTTTTGATTGTTGTGGTGATAATACATGCCAACATGGATAGGGTTTTTTAAATGAAGAAAACAGAATACAATATTTTAGATTTGTGGTTAAGTTACAAATGTGATCATAACGTAAGAATATTGATGTTTACTTTGAATGTGCTGGTTCAGGACAGTTCTGTGGTATTAGCAATTATAGTTTGTACCACATGCTGCTTAGGTGCTTTTGCAACTAATGTGAAAACATGGTCACATTGAAAGATTAATGATGTTGAAAGAATATTGGCTTGGGACAGTTCTGTTTGGATTGATTGTCTATGCTGCTAATACCATATAGATACTATAGTCAGTAATATCCACCTGAGGCCACTCCCCATTTCCTTCATCAACTTATTAGGTACCGTAATACTATTTGCTGATCTCTTCCGAGCTTCATAACTCCACTTGTGCATACATGATTTAAGATGAGCCCACAGTAGCTTATTGCATCTTCATTTTTTTAAACGTGTCTAAAAGGAGATGAGAGTAAATTACATTTTTATATTTTTTTATTATTTAAATAAATATTAATCCATATATATATATATATAGAGTGGTGCGCTCTATATATATATATATATATATATATATATAAAGGAGTGGTGCGCTCTATATATATTTTGAAGGTGGACTCACAGACTTAATTAGGGCTTAATTTGTTACCAAATACACTTCTGGCTTGTGGTAAGGACATGTATGTGTGTATGCTCTACTAACTATATTATTTATTTGTTCTTTTATATATTTTTTTCCAGATTGAGGTCAAGGAAGGCAACTTGGTCTGTCCGGAAACAGGAAGAAAATTCCCAATCTCTAATGGAATCCTGAATATGCTGCTTAATGAAGATGAAGTGTAGAATTCAGTTATGATGTATTCACTATATATGTATTCATTATCATCACTGATGTACCATCAACATCCTCGGCATCTGTATCATTCTCCATCGCGTGTACTAACCATTATGATTAACCACGCTATCTTCCCGTTATGATACCTTGTACTATATTAACAGCCATCGCTATGACCAGCCATAGCGCGATACAGCTACATTCTTCTATTTAAAAAAAGATGTAATCAAGTTGCCAGCTGTCATGATCTTTCCATGAAGACCAGGAACCCTGGTTTCTCACCTTACCGTGAAACAAGCTTTTTAGGAATAGTGTGAAATACTAATACAGGGTTCCCGGGCATCCATAACAACCTGGAAAATAACAAATTCAGTTTCCAGGCATGGAAATGTCATTGGAAAAAATACTGCCTGGGAAATAATCTGGTTAGAACAAAATACCCCACAAATAAATATTATGCATGTAAAAGAAAACTTCAACTAAAGAAGAAAAACTGTCATGATATCCCATATTGTTAAAATTTAAATAAAAGTAGGTGGTTCAGACAGCTAGAGGAGGGGGGGGGAGGAAAAGGCTATACCCTAAAATTGTCAATAATAAATCATGCATCGATTAAATATGCTAATCTTTATCACACATATTTTTATTTATTACCCTTAAATATTAATATTTCCTTGGTCGTGGGAACCCTGTGGTGATGTTACGCCTTTTAGGATGTTTGGGATTATTGTTATTAACTTTTTACTGCATCTTGATAACTTGTAGAAAGGTGTTCATTTACTGTTTTATTCATAATAAATATTTTTTATGATTCCCCGGCTCCCCACATATTAATATAGTGTTTTCCATACAAAAATAGGTATGGCATAGTTGGTCACAAACCTGTAGCACCTGGGTTCAAATCGATGCAAGCCTGTGTCTGAAGTGAGTTTCATCTTTCAATTTGTTTCATTATTGTTTCACATCATTAGACCTATTTAGCCAACGTTGTGTATAAAAGTGTAACAGTAGCATTTAACAGAAAATAATTCTTTGATTGCAAGGGTGTTTCTTTTATATGGTTACACTTTGATTTAGCCTTTCTGGTCAATACCCCCCCCCCCCCACACACACACACACACTCATTCTTATCTGTGTGTGTGATGTTTCATCTGTTCATCTCATTTTTCTGGAGAGTCACCCTCGGTAGTGTGTACCAAATGTGACCATGGCCAAATATAAAATGAAAAGCCGCTCAACTGGTTTGTGTACTTTTTTCTTGGTGCCGTGATGATTATATTATAACAGCAGTAAATTGCCTACCATCCATTCTAAGCTTGATCCCATACGCATGTTAACCTACCTTACTGTTTGTCTCTGAGAAATGGCTAGCCATCTTTGGTCACTTATATGATGAAAGTCTGCCATAGATCACTGCCTATATTTTTAAGAACCATATCAGTCCACTACCCAGTGATCAGTGTTTTAGAATAATTTGTTATACTTAGTATGCAAAGTTGTGTAAATGGTGCAAGTCTGATTTGCAATATCAGTTCCAGTAAATAAGTTGTATACTTCATCATGATTGTCTTGTGTAAATCAGAGATGAATATTTTTTACTGTTGTTTTGCTGAAATATTGAGAATGTCATTCATCTGTTTCCAGTCAATAAAAATCTATAAGTTGATGGTTTTTCCTGTCCTACTTTTCGTGTTGAGGATTAAATGGCAAATTGCAGTATTATAGTAACATGGGAAGGATGAGTGCTGTTTTTAATTAGATAACTGTATTTTGGATTATTTGTAATTACCCATGTAACGTATTTATAAACACTGTGTGTGTGCACGGAACCTGATAATCTAAAATGCAAAGTTGTGTAAATGGTGCAAGTCTGATTTGCAATATCAGTTCCAGTAAATAAGTTGTATACTTCATCATGATTGTCTTGTGTAAATCAGAGATGAATATGATTTGTTTACTGTTGTTTTGCTGAAATATTGAGAATGTCATTCATCTGTTTCCAGTCAATAAAAATCTATAAGTTGATGGTTTTTCCTGTCCTAGTAACATGGGAAGGATGAGTGCTATTTTTAATTAGATAACTGTATTTTGGATTATTTGTAATTACCCATGTTTTGATGTAATATTTTGGTTTAATAAACTAATTTTCATAGGACCTCCTACCAAGATGTGTTTATTCCAAATGACTTAATTTCAACTTTTTTGACTGTAATAGCTTCCGACAAACCAGAAGGCATCAAGATACATTTCGACACAACTACTTGCTAAGCCACCTATTGTGTGTTGCCATTGTCTGCAAAAAAACCCATTATGCACCTTGTACTATCAAACCTATAAGTTTGAGTCTAATCCTTTATACTTTAATTGACAAATAGATGACGTATCCCAACAGGAGATGGAGGTAAGTTAATGTCTCAATGAACTCTCATAGAAATCACACACAAATATCTTGTGAGACCAGTTACGTCACCAATACACAATTGGGATGATTTGACTTCTCTGAAATATCACTATTTGTGATTGAATGATAATTGGCGCAGATGGAATTGGAATATTATATCCACCGGTTAGTGGTAACTGCTGCAAATACACATTTTTTTAAATTTTGAATGGATTCCTGAAAGAGTAAATTGAAGAACCCTGCAGGTCAATTATATTGATCAGCTCCTTTTTTTCGTTTCAGCATATAGATCCATAATATATTTTTGGATTTGCTCCCCTAATAATGAATGTATTCAAGTCTTTCATTGAGTATTCCATAAGACTCTTTTAAGGCGAATTTAGCAGCACTCTTATTCAGAACCGTTTTCAATAATTGAAGAATGAATTAAGACTCTGTACAAATGAATTCAATCTATTCCTGTCCATTGGGTTCAACTTAATGTATTTCGATCTTCAACTTTAGTGATAAATCTTGTTTGAAACCATAAGCAGGCATTTGTTTCCTATGCCGGGTGTCTTCTCAATTGTCTATGTTATACACATTGTAAGCCAGCATGCCACGCTTGCTGCATTCTTCGTCAAAATATTAGTCGCCCGCTGATTCATTTATCACTGAAGGTAGGGTAACATAAAACGAAGAAGGTGCTAAAGCCATGAACTTTGGAAGGCCACCTTTTGATAGGTAGCCTATGGTCAATATATATATATATATATATATTCACTTTCCAAAAATTAGGCCGGCTGGAATGGTTTTAAATATAAATAAAGAACATTATGACTGACTTCGTTAAATTGATTCATAAATGCTGGATACTACTTTATGATCTTGAAACGTTTCACTTTTTTGGTCGTGCGTGTGTGTCGATGTCCGCGGTATGTTTATATCAAACATGAAAAAAAAAAAATATCGCTCATTTCTAGACATCACCGTGAATGGTTTCGCTAACTCGGGAAGTAAAGTTTAAGAGAAGGGTTTTAATGGTGAGTGAGGCACATTAAATTGGAATTATTTTGTAAAATATTAAATTTCTTTGTTAATTTCAAAAAGCTTCAGTCTTTCTTTGTTCGTGCGTGTGTGATCGATGTCCGCGGGTATGATTATTATTCAAACAGTGCAAATAAAAACCAACAAAATATCGCTTCATTTCTAGACATCCACCGTGACACTGGATTATCGCTCAGCACTCTGGGAAGATAAATACGTTTAAGAGAACGGCGCTTCTTAAGTGGTTCGTGGCGCTATATAGGTCACTTTAACATACTCGAAGTGTACTCGTTACTCGCAAGAGATAAAACAAAACATAGAGACTAGATATTATTAGTATCTCCTGTGATATGGCAGGAGCCATTATCTTGGCCAATGAGCTACTCGGAAAGTGATCACACGGTATGGCGCCTTGAAAACAAATACATTGTACTCGCATATCGTGGTAAGGAATCTCGGCAAGTCATTTCTAAATGATGAGGGAAAACAGTATTGGACTCCACTCTATTACAAGATATATATATATATATATATATATATCCTTCAACTTCAGTCAGCCACTATAAACTTGATAAGGAGTCACGTCCATACAACATAAGTACATTTTGAAAACCGTATGCAGACATCGGCATACTTTGTTTCCAGTTATCCCTACACAATCTGGCAAGTATTTCGAGAATATTTGCAAACTTTCTTGTGTGTCTGGTGCCCTCATCTGTTGACCCACCGAGACAAAACACGAGCCTCAATGATATGGTCCTGGAGAAGGGAGTATGTGGAGCATGGGAGCATAAATGGATAGAACTAACGCTAACTATGTCCTGTAGACGATTTATATGAAAGGCCAGTTACATGGATGATATGGGGAAAGTTGTACACCGTTCTTCCGCCATAAATCTGAGCACACACATTCATATATATATATATATATATATATATATACAGTTGCTGCTGCTGGAGGCGCCAGTTATCTTAAAGCTTCAACGATCTAACTCAACAAAATGTGAAGAACCGGAAAGGTTGGTAGTGTCGTTCTTATTCAAGGATGGATCGCATTAACCAGTATTGGGCTGGCATTGGTCCATCTTGGTCATCGTGTACAGTACGATACACTACACGAAGTGTACAAAAATAGTGAACAACACAGAGGAAGACAACGAACTGACGAAAAGAGACGAACAGGGAATAGTTCGCAGGAAATTATATTGAGGAACGTTGGCACACACAAGCAGATGATGAGGTAAAGGTCCAGTGATGTCTTCGCTAGAGACAGATATATAGATAAACAAATAGTAAATCAAGATTCCTGGTCGATTGAAAGTTGGAAAATAAAATGTTGCCGTAAAATCCACGCGAAGAAGAGACATATGTAAATATGGCGACAGAAGCCATTATAATGGCATTGTACAACCCGACAACCTTTAATATAGGTTACTATTTCACGACGAAACTGATTACAATGGTTTTACTTTAGGTCTGATAATCGATGTACACTGTAGCCTAACTTGAAAATGGAGTCTACTAGTTACGACCTGTTATTTGTTGATGGTTTCCCCTGTTCAGATGACCCATCAGTGTTTATGAGGTTTCATAAAGAGTCTTCCTCCTGAAAAACATCGTTTCAGACGAATCCTTCTTGCGTACTTTACTCGGAGTTCTTTTGTACCCTAGGCGCAGGTCAGGTTACTGCAAAACTAATTAGCTGTAAAACAGGTTTGTCCTCACTTAATGGGATACGATCTGAGTTATGGCTTCCCAAGATAAACACTCGATAGAAATTGACTGCGAGCTATTCGGCACAGCGCTTAAAGAATAGTTTATTCTTCTTGAAATTTGGGGTATGCACCCTTGGC
Source organism: Paralvinella palmiformis (assembly GCA_025642065.1). Classification (NCBI taxonomy): domain Eukaryota; kingdom Metazoa; phylum Annelida; class Polychaeta; order Terebellida; family Alvinellidae; genus Paralvinella; species Paralvinella palmiformis. The sequence continues at coordinate 127,183 of JAODUP010000877.1, read as the reverse complement.
GCTCGCCTATTGGGCACATCCAGATTGAAGAATAGTTGTTGTTCAAATTTGGGATAAAAACCACTGGCTTTCGCCTATTTGGCACAGCCATTGATGAAGTGCGTCAGCTAGCCAGGTTTTACACAATTACTGGTACACAAGTTTTATGTCATTGCAGTAAGAACGGTTTAGTAGTATAATTTCAATTGTTTGTCCCGTTTTTCTTTAATAAATCCAATAAGAAGCCATTCAGTTCGCGATTAAAATTAGATGGCCTTTTATACTGTTTTGTTTCCATTGTTTTGTTCTTTTATATTATCTAATTGGCGTAAGGTGTGTTTGAATGCGAAGAATGGCGAGTATTTATCTCTGATCACATGACGAGTATTTATTTTTGATCACGTGACGATGGTTATTAGAGTAGTAAAATATTTCGAAAAATGATAATTTGTCGAAGCCACCATGCATACTCAGTTGTCCCAGAGTTGAAGTACGAGTTGTCTCAGATTGAGGTACGAGTTGTCTTCGGTACTAGCTGTCTCTGATACGAGTTGTCATGTTTTTTTTAATGAATTTTATCCAATATAAGAATTGGCGACCATCTTTTTGACGTCATCTTTAGCCTGTTCGTTTTTCTTCATTTAGATCTATTTGATTCCAGCCCACTATTATTTAGTATTAACATAATCTTGACTAGACTTTAGGAACTGATATACACCATAAAAAGGTTTTCCTCTAGTTTTGGGGACGTATATCTAGCTTATTAATTTTACTATCGTATATATTTGGTAAAATCGCACGTTTCATTTAATGTACGTCAGTACTACGTGATTTATGGAATGATCAAGCAGGCGAATTGGCAGAGGTCACTAGCAGCTAGGGGGTTGGGTAATCTCATAGTCAAGATGCAAAATTCAGGAAGAAATGATTGGATGCAGAGGAAACTTAGGAAACCTAAAATGGAGAAATAAGTCTGAAAAGGTGAGTTTTCAAATGGTGACGGAAAGAAATTATGCTATTTGATGACTTAGCATTTTTATGGAGTGAATTCCAAAGAGTAGGGACAGCATCTGAAAAAGCAAGCATTTTAATAAACCCTGGAAACAGACAACAAGCGAAAACCAAATGAATGGAGAGCCCTCTGAGCTTCTCCCGAATATATAGCAGATAACTACACTCTCAAAAAAGGGTTCTTGAAGGTTTTTTGGGGAACCCCAGGGTAGGGTTCTTTTGACACCCAAAGGTTCTTAGGAACTAACGAGGAGCAAATGGGCTCAAAAAGGGTTCTTCGTGAGAGCTTCTCTCTTGCAAGGGTTCTTGCATATATACCATGTGCTTTAAGTATTATGACATTTCAGATATATCGTATCACAGGATAATATTCTGGATAGATATGCATTACCTTGTTTTGTAGGAAATATATTCTATTAAGCTAAGATTGTTTTACCGTGATACTGTTTGAAATTTGTTTCGAGCTAGGTGATCCATGTGTGAACAAAAGAAAGATATTTCACAAACAGTAATTAACATTTATAGTGAAATGTTACACGGGACCAGACCAAAGTATGACGTCATTTAACATAGCATGTAGTGACAATTCCCCTGGATCAAGAGTATAATTATCAGTGTTTCTCAGATTTCCATTTAGAGCTTCAATTGTGGAAAATTTCTGGATACTGAACAACGACAATATTACATGATACACGTAGTCTTGAGCATTGTCATCAATGGGACATCAAAGACCGTTAACATACTATCCTGGGCTTGAATCTGGATTTGATGTAATTAGCCACAGAGACACTGTCGGATCCAGTGTTCGGCTTCTGTATGTTTATTGGTGCTTCTTCGACTGACGCCAGCAGAAACATGTCGGTGCTTGCTTGCTTGTAGTTCGGGGAGTATCCCCAGGCTGTCGCTTGTTTGGCACAGCCTGCCAGCAGAAACATGTCGGTGCTACGACCATATCTATCTATATCAACTTCGTAATTTCAACTTGGAGCTCAAAGTTGGCGATCTCACGCGTCTGTTCATTTGGAGTAATTCTACTATCCAAGGATGATATATCTTGTGCTTCGTAATTAAATTTGAGAATCATCAGCAACTTTCAGCTTTTTGTGTGAAGAGCCATATTTGTTGGTGGAGACAATTAGTCTAAAGAGGAGGTGTTTACGGGAACAAATCAACAGGTTTAGCGGGAAGATCTGACACGTTTTGTCACTAAAAATCACCAATTAAGGTAACTATGTTTTTCTATTACATGTATATTGATGTTTACGTAATAGCAGACTAAATTGTCACAATTTCACTATTCAACTGAACCGATGTTCTTTATGTATACGTTTAGCTAATGGTGTTGTTGTTATCGTCGATAAGATTATAATAGATAATTGGAAATATGATATCTGGAGAAAGAGGATACCGTAAGAGATGATGCAAAAATTGCGATAATTCAACGATATCTTTGTTCAATGGATTAAAACGAAAATAATGAATTCTACTCGTTTTGTTTATTTGTATAAATTCCACAAGAACACAATACTAATTAGTTGACATTCCATGCGCATATTAGCAAATTACCTTATCTATGATCGCAAAACCGACGACTTAATACAGTGAAATCTATGTTAAACTTTATAAAACCAGCGTTCTACCTACACTAAATATAATGTCTTAAACTGATATGTGTGTGTTGTATATGTGTATATATGTGTGTGTATATGTATATATGTGTGTGTATGTGTGTGTGTATGTGTGTATGTGTGAGTGTGTGTATTAGCTATGTATAATAAGGCACAGGCACAGAATCTCGAACCGTGAATTCAGACTATGGACGTTTCTTCGGGGGACTGAATCCAGGTGGCCACTTTTCTTGCTGAGACATGTGTAATGTCTCACCAGTCACTAAGCCGCCAAGCAAAAACAAAAAACGAATCACCTACAGCCGTGGAGTTTGGGTGTAAACACCCAAGTCAGATTACGGCAGTAGTGAGAATGTTTAGATTAATTATCTAAGCAGCCCTATTTATAGCTATTTTTCAGTTGCTGTATCTTTCTTCAAAGCAATACTATATAAACTATATAACCCAATTGTCACTGTCTTCAAAGGTCAATTTGTACAACAGGCAGGCATCAAGAAGTGACTACTTTTAAAACTGTTTAACTTAATTGCTATTATGAGACTGGCATCTGCGCTGAAGCAGACCGTAATAGCGCGTCATAGCTTCCGTACTGTTTGAACTATGTTATCATTTTCAAACCTAATGTCTGCTATTCTAACTATTGTAGTTCTTAAATGTTATTTATGACAAGCAGATTAGAGCTAATCTTTAATGTCATAGTATAAACTGGACATAACTGGACCTAGGAAAGATAATTCTGTTCCCACATACAACCAAGGTGAATTTTATATCCAACTAAAGTTGTTATATAAAACACACCAACCGCGCGAGCTGTGTCCAATGCCACCGCTCGAGATGCGATGCAGTGTTTCTATTCCTGAGTCAGGAGTACATGCTTTAAGAGCGTACTGTGCCTGCTACAGTCATTTAAATGCTGGATAACCAGGCCAAACACCTAAACGGCGTCCCTTCAAAAACGCAAATAGTACATGGATTATACAGCTCTAGATCAACTTTTCTTGAATGCAGGGACCGGGAAATATAGTCTCCACGCATAGTTAGCCTTGAATGTCATAGTACAGACTGGACATAACTGGACCTAGGAAAGATAATTCTATTCCCACAAACAACTAAGGTGAATTATATATACAACTAAACTTATATAAAACACACCAACCACACGAGCTAGAGCTTTATAAGTAGAAAATAAACAGTAGAAATAAATAGAACATTTATACGTACGCTTTCAAGAATGCTTCATACACACACCCGAAGAGAGTGTGGGTGTGTGTATGTAGTATATATATATATATATATATATATATATATATGTGTGTGTGTGTGTGTGTGTGTGTGTGTGTGTGTGTGTGTGTGTGTGTGTGTGTGTGTGTGTGTGTGTGTGTGTGATAGAGATTAAAACGAAAATATCCATCAGGTTAAGTAAGTTACTCAATCACTCACTCACTCACTGATTCGAATACCAGTGTTATTCCTGGTAAATGTCACTCGGTACATGACCGCCCATGAAGAGTCGAAGACCAACACGATCTCATCTTCGCTCAGAATGGGACAACTACAACTGCTAAGATAACAAACAAACTTTTAATTATATTTATTTACATAATATTTACACAATAAACAAATTTGCCAATTTTGTATTTTAGACAGATTAAACTTTACATGATTTTATAATTATATTTATTTATATTGAATTATATATATATATATATATATATATATATATATATATATAGTAAGCTCGTCGTGTCTATGCCATATTTAAGTCATAATATTATTTATTAATGATCTCGAAGTATTTATATTTATTTAAGCACGAAGTGCCAGTCCCATTTTGTTTGGGGGGGGGGGGATTTCCGATCGTATATTTATTATAAAAGTTTCAAGTGAAAGAGTTCGAACCCCGTAAGAGGTCGAAACTTTTCCAGGGATTAATTTCTCGGCTCACTACATCGTGGGTGGCTGACCACGTTAAATGGCGCTGCCGTCTCCACGGAATTATTTAAAATAAAGGGGGACGTTAAAAACCCTCTGAGGACGTAAAACACTCTGGCAGTGACCACCCTCAGGGTATTTCGGCTCCATCTTTCCGTACTGCTTCCCTGTGAGGGGGAGGAGGTTTCTCAACCACTCCAACATAGAGCTGTGCTGATTAAGCGACAGCCTGGGGATTCTCCCCGAACAACAAAACCTGAAGTGAAAGAAGAAAAAGCCTCACACTGTTGGCTGACTTATTACTCATAGCTGTAAATGTACAACTTAACAACGTTGATAAACATAGTTAGAAATTAACAAATATATATATATATATATATATATATATATATATATATATATATATATATATATATATATATATTTAGTATAAAAGATAAATATTAATTTATGTTTACTTTTTGCACCTGTGTAATTCAGGTCAATACTAGCATGCCAAAGCTGTTGGCTAGATTACATATTGAAGGACACCAACTACAAGTTAATGCCTTGCAAATTAGAAAACCAGCACGCGACATCTTCCGGATTTCGGAAATCAGTGAGATTATCTGACACATCTAAATTATGGTTTATACGACAAACCTGAGTAAATTATCAATTGTTATCTTGGTTTTAGGAATATTTACTCACTGAACGTAATCTATTTAGAACGTTAATATATACATGACTTATTAGTGAGCTTTGCACTTAATTGTCAATATTTGTATTATTAAATTTGATCAAATACGTTTCCACACAAAAGAATCCACATTTCATTGACTTTGTTTCATTTATTCAGCTGGCATCATAATCTGATAATTTTCAGTTCATTAAAATGACCCTTTCAGCATCATTGCCAACTTTTTCCACGAGCTTTTCTTCTTTAGAAGCATCAGATTCTCCTTGTGCCTGATGCGTTGTTGTACCAGATTCGGTTTGAAGGATGTTTCATCTTTCACTGCACCACATCATGTTTGACAGTCGCTCAACCCATTTTAACCTGTCAATAAAGCACGACTATTTACATTGATCCTAATGTTGTTGGTGTTTATCTTGGAGGGGGCGGGGGATGTCTGCCCATTGCCGATAACAGTCGATATTTTATATTTTGGTGTTGGATTTCGGGACACAAACATAATTCTTTCTAAAAGCTCTCAGATTACGACACTTGATGCGAAGTCTAAAGCAGAATTGATAAAAATATCGAATATCACCCAGAAACTATTCTTCAAAACGCGATATCATTTCTACGTGCTGTGTTATCTATAAAACATGCCAATTAATTTCATATCAGTAATTAGTAGGTCCCAACACAAATCTGCTTCTGGTAACGATTAATAAAATCTAGAATTTTTTTTATAATAAAATCTAAATATATTTTTGCTTTGAGTGCATTTGTGCGCGCGGACGCTCACACCCCCAGACACACACGCGCGCACATTTTAGGCTCACTGTTTAATAAATACAGATGATTTACCAAAATATACTCTGATCTTAAGAATAAGAAGGTTAGGCAATAAGAGATAATTATAAGGCATCAGACTTTTTTGATGTTTAAAAATTATAGATCATATTTTTAATTATTCATAAAGATGAAACCAAGATCGGTTTACGTTGATTATTTAAGTTTCAAGATCATTCGAAAATAGTAAATCAACAACCGGTTCATGTGTGATCTTAACATGAGAAAACATAGAGCTCTAACCATTTCTAGTAGTAGTTACAAGGTAAACACACACAGTGCTGCTCTACTCTATAATTCAATACAACCAACAGCTGATGCCAGAGAAATTAAAACCTATTCGTTGTGACATATATAGTCACGTATACACGCGCGCGATCCCTCATGCGCGTTCACGCACGCAAGGACACAGTTGGATCGGAATCTAGGGTCCGTTAAAAATACGATATCTCTTAAAATAAAATGAAAATCTAAAACTACAGTAATTAAATAGACAAAAAGCGTTCATTTTAATATTTAGTGCAAGGGAACACATACACGCACACACACGCGCGCGCACACACACCCAGTATATATATGTGTGTGAGAGAGAGACAGCTGTCACCAACTAGAAGATTTCTGACCCAGTCAAGTGGTATAAGGACTACAATCAGTTGTTACATTCATATCAACTACAGGGTGTGACTTAAACTAACACACTGGACTCGACCGGGTCAATATTTACCTACGAGACCCGTCACGGCTCACTTAACACCACACAGGTGTATTTAGTGAAATCTGACTTCAGATAAGAAATCGTGTCTTATACGTAAGACGAGCTGAAATGCGTATTCATTTAGACTGGTAGAGTTTCGTCTGGGCGATGATTGGCGTTGATGTGAGCTTTTTAACAATAAATTGTTAGATCTTTTCGATATTCCGTGATGATTATCATTGTCTGATTGCAGTCGGAGTCGTGTCAGATAGACATGTCATGATGTTGTGGCGGTGCCTTGTCGTATTATTGATTGGATTGCGTACATCAGCAGGTTGGTTATTTCATTGAGTATATAATAATAATAATAATAATAATAATGTTAATATTAATCAATTGCAAATTCCTCGTTTTATGCCTTCCTGTGTGTTTACGTGGATCTAGTAATGTGCCTGTCTGTTTGCCTGTCTGTCCGACTGTCTGGCTGTCCGGCTGTCTGGATGTCCAGGTGTCTGTTTCTCTGGCTGGCTATCTGGCTGTATGGTTGTCCAGATATATGTTAGCCTGTCCAGATGTCTGGTTGTATGTCTGCATGTTTGGCTGCCTGCTTGTCCAGGTGTCTGTTTCCTTATCTAGCTATCCGGCTGTCTGGTTGTGCAGGTGTTAGTTTGACTGTCTGGCTGTCCAGGTGTCTGGTTCTCTGTTTGGCTGTTTGGATATCTGGTTGTCTAGGTGGCTGTTACCTGTCTGTCTGTCCGGTTGTCTAGTTGTTCAGGTATCTGGTTATCTAGTTTTCCAGATATATCTTAGCCTGTCTGGCTGTCCGACTGTTTGGATGGCCATGTATCTTGTTTTCTGTCTGCCTGTTTGGCTGTATGCTTTGTCCAGGTGTCTGTTTGCCTGGCTGGCTGTTTGTCTGGGTCTTTTTCCCGGAGTGCAGTTGATAGCAATCATTACTGTAAACCTCGAGATCGAGGAGCGAAAACCACTTTCACCAGTATTTGCGGGATGTTTCATGCGATTATGTAATTCCCTACATTGACGCCCGTTCAGGATATATTCTGGTGTTAACTAAGCAAAATTCACTCACTCACTCACTCACTCACTCACTCACTCACTCACTCACTCACTCACTCACTCACTCACTCACTCACTCACTCACTCACTCACTCACTCACTCACTCACTCACTCACTCACTCACTCACTCACTCACTCACTCACTAATTCATTCACTCATTCACTTAATAATTTTGGTCTTTACAAACAGTATCCATGCCGTTCTTATCTACATATATGTACACGTATCTGTGTATTTGTATCTATTTATTTTATTGCATATGTTAATGGCTACCATACATGTCTACAACTAAAATGAATCTTTTTAATTCACATATATGTATAGATACACGCGTACATCCATACATAATTAGTGTACAGATGCCTCTACACACGCAAACACACACACACACACACACACACACACACACACACACACACAATATATATATATATATATATATATATATATATATATATATATATATAATAATAATACTGATATATGGTCTATTATGTATTCCAATATGTCGTTAGGGTAAGCGACCTTTTCATTCCGATGTCTTTTTGAATGCCCCTCATTTCCTCACCGACTGACTCACTGATTGACTCACTCACTCACTCAATCAATCAATCAATCAATCAACCAATCAATCAATCAATCAATCAATCAATCAATCAATCAATCACGCACTTATATTTTCCATTATATTCTTCCAGAGCCACTAACAAGTGATATTATTGCTTGTTACGATCCACTAAGCCTCTTTTGTAACCAGAATCAAGTCGTTGCTACCGAGGTGTACACCGTACCGCTATCTTTTGCAGTAGAGTCCACTTCCTCTGAGCACTGCGCATGCACCAATCAGACACGCCACTCTTTGGTGAGGCCTTTGACTATTGTGGCCGATATCAACGAATGTCGCTGGAAAACCTCTACTTGTACTCTACATCTGATGCCAATATTCACGCCATGTTTGGTGGCTAAACAATTTCACTGCGTCAACAGTAAGTAGAAATCAGATTCTGCGTGTGTGTGCCTGTGTGTGTGTGCGTGTGTGTGTGTGTGTGTGATAGAGAGAGTGAGGAAAAGATATATATATATATATATATATATATATATATATATATATATATAGTAAAAAAATATATATATATAATATATATATATATATATATATATATATATAAAACCACAACATACATACACACACACACATAGAGAGAGAGAGAGAGAGAGAGAGAAATAGGGGGATATCGTTTTATTCAACTTCAATTTCAACTAAATCCTGTTAATTCCCCACACTTAAGAATTCTGACCATATTGTTTCCTGTGAAAAAAAAAACAGGTCCTACTAAAGATGCAAACAGATTGCGCCTAATTAAATGAATTACAAACCTTTTTCGTCGAACAATGATGAACCATGCTATTAATCCGCCGTATGGCGCTGCGATGCAACGTGGTTATTGGCACCAAGCTTAACTTTAAAAAATATTTTTACTACATTTCCAAATCGGAATTTATACTAAAAAACGAAAATCTCAAAACATCATCAAGAAGTAAATATCCAATCAGCTAAAAACAATCAAAACCAATTCGTGGGTCCGGAGACAGGATTTGACCTTGGATGCGCAACCTTTATATATAAACTCATATAAAATTAGTGTACCTTATTTGGTATTTCCAAGCTAAAGACCATTTGAACCGTCCCAGATGTTTATCGTTTGCGGCCCTTGGCAGGCTAGTCCAAACCTCCGTGGCCTTTGAATACTGCCATTATGTATGTTTCTTTCAATAAACTGCACCTACTGCAAAATTCAACTGCGCGACTTGTCTCAACGACAAGCCGATGTGAACATTTCAGCCTTCTATCTAAGACCTTACACCGACTTCCGATTAGATACAGGACAGACTTTAAGATCAAAACCCTTAACTATAAAGCATAACATGAAATGGTACCAGCATATCTCTCTACAACACGCTGCAGTCATACCATCAAATAAGGACACTATTGCTTCCTAAGGCTGAAACCTATTGTTGATGCGGCGTTTTGGCTTCACGATATTTTATCCGACACTTATAGAATCAACTCCCAACTCCTAAATCAGTTGAGACACGGTCATTCAATCGATGGTTTTAAATCTAACCTTAAAACTCACCTTTTTAATATTGCATGTTCTTAAATTCTGTAATGTTTACATATTTCAACGGTCGATCTAGTGATTTTATCCGTGTCCGTTTCGATATAAAGTACCTGAGAACGACAAAACCGAATAATGTGCAATCTACAGTACTGAACAAAATTGATGGATCGAGGTAGTTTCTGCTAATTATGTTTCTGTAATTTTATCAAAATAGGTTAATACCTTTATTTTTGACGAGGTGTGTAGCCCAGGGTTATTGCCAGGGCGGGTGGCTGTACGGAAAGATGGAGCGGAAAAATGAAGTAGACGCATATGGTCCGTAATCTCCTGTTTCACCATGATGACTAATTCTAAATAAATTTAGAATTTACAATAGATGGCATATTCGATGGAGAAAACCTTGCCAGTTGCCTGGTTGGATGAAAATCTCCCCCCCCCCCACTATAGTGCCACGGCCGGGATTTAAACCCCCGACCTCACGCACAGGATGGCCATAAGTAAGAAAGTCCCACCCTCTTACCCACTAGGCTATAGAGGCGGTTCAATCGGTTCATTGCATTCCACCGAGCAAAAAAAAGAAACTTTAGATCATACCGCAAAACTGGATCCTGACACTGATCACGAAGTACTGGAACTCATCGTACGGATATTACCCGCTGTAATTAACGAGCGCGTTGTTAATCCACATGTCATCACAGGATATTATACCTCGAAAACCAGCCGACTACATATTCACAGTTCGCGATCAATAAACAGTCCAGTTCAAAAGAGGCCTATGTCACTCTTTTATTCGCGTAATTTTAGATATAATTGTTATTGATTGAAAGTACAAACCCCGAGATCGACATCTCAAACTGAGCCATAATAGGTCACGCTAAGGACAACTCATAGAGTCCTCTACACCGGTTAGCAAATCATGATGATCATGATTACAACAACGAAAATCACCACCATAAATAGTCTGATGTAAAAAGGAAAAATGGTGATTCGTGAGACTTTTGTTTCTAGGGAGTTTCGCTTATTATTATTATTATTATTATTATTATTATTATTATTCTATTTATAATGTTGTTTATTATTGTTGTTGTTGTTTTTACTATTATTATTATTATTATTATTAATATAGATTATTATTGTTGTTGTTTATTAATGTTGTTGTTGTTATTTTTGTTTCAAAACAGGAGCCGATATTGTTGACATCTGCACCAAGTCACCCTACACGCTGACCAATAATCATCAATACATCACTTCGCCAGGTTATCCATCAGTGTACACCGGGGGACTTCAATGCTGCCTCATAATACGTATCCCTTCGGGAAAGTCCGTCTTTGTTCGGATAATTTCGTCCCATCTGCCTCCGAACTGCGACAAGGGCGAAGACTTGGATTATCTGGAAATATCTCCCTCTGGTGGCAATACTTTTCGTTTTTGTGGTGACGTGAAATTCGACGTCAACAAAACTTGGATATTCTACGGAGAATCTATCCAGATGAAGTTTATCTCACGAAAAAGGGCAAAAACCTACCAAGGATTTGTGCTTTACTACGAGTGTAAGTAAAAACAATCAAGCTTGATCACGTGTACAGATAATAGTTTTTTTTTGCTTATATCACTCTATTCGCAATAGTAATATAACACCGAAGTATTGACCAAGATTTAGAAAGTACTGACTTTTTAAAAACAGTTCAGTAAGACTTTAGTCTGGTGATAGGTTGTGATCGTTCATGTATAATATAGTGTTTGTATTCTTGACGTCTCAAACAGACAGGTAGACGGAGTGTTATGCTAAGTACTCGGCCATGTATTGACTGTTTTATTCCAGGTTAATATTTGCTTTTGAATATAACGTTTTCTGCGAACTAAATGCGTACAGTTGATGAAAATAAAATAGTTCTTCTTAAAATTGTATTAATATACTGAGGTAGTATTAGGACACGGAAAACAACTGATTAGATAGATAGATAGATAGATAGATAGATAGATATATATTGATTGATTGATTGTCAACTAAAGAATTGAAGCGGGAAAAGAGATTTATACATCTCTCTCTCTCTCTCTCTCTCTCTCTCTCTCTCTCTCTCTCTCTCTCTCTCTCTCTCTCTCTCTCTCTCTCTCTCTCTCTATCTATCTATCTATCTATCTATCTATCTATCTTCTATCTATCTCTCTCTCTCTCTCTCTCTCTCTATATATATATATATATATATATATATATATATATATATATATATTTTATAAAATATTTGTTATTGCAGATGACACTGACCCTGACATATATTCATCTACAGGTAAATACCACAAATATTATGTCATTTAGTCAGATAACTAAATACCATTTTTTTAAACTCCTTCTAACTCAAAGTGAAACACAAATTTTGATATTATTGTTGTTTTTGTTGTTGTTGTTGCTGCTGCTGCTGCTGTTTTGGCTAGCATAATAATCAATTTGTGTTGTTATTTCTTCTCAATGATTTCTTTATTGTTTACGTTTCAGGTCTAACAGCTCAACATTCTCTAAAACACCTGCCATTGGCCATTGTAATCATCGTCCAACTGTACGTCACGTGATATACTCTATAACGTCATGTGATATAATCCGGTGACGTCACTCTGTTGTTGTGCGTTTTTTATTAGTCATGACCAGATTCATGATCAATACTGTGTCATATTGGAAGAAACATTGTTCATAGTATAATTACTGCCGATTAGTGTGTGTGTGTGTGTGTGTGTGTGTGTGTGTGTGTGTGTGTGTGTGTGTGTGTGTGTGTGTGTGTGTGTGTGTGTGTGTGTGTTTTCAAGTATTACTTCTAGTATTTCGAAAGTTCAGGAATTAACGATTTTGTTTTGTTCACAGTTATAAATGTGTATCATAACGTGCTTTTAATAGGTTTATCATCACGTGAATATTGTTACATTATGATTAATTGATTAGCAACTGAGTAGAAAAGTCCGTGTGTGTGTGTGTGTGTGTGTGTACGTGAGGTACAAATCATCTGACCATTAACACCATGCATCTGCACTGCATGTGTTCTGAAGTTTATTTAATATACCCCCCCCCCGCAACCCAAGGATTACATTCAAAATTAACATTTATCCAAAGTTAGGATAGGTTATGCTTTAATGCCTGATTGACTTGTATTGTTATGCACGTTTGGTAAAAGAAAACGGCATAAATCCAATTATTGTATTACATAACCGAGTTAGTTTATTTCACAAACATATGTGTACTAGCATAAATATTATATTATCGTCCGATTCGAATTGTTTTTCGTTTTATTCCCAAATACCTGTTGGGTGATATACCCTTTTTATTACCCCAATCCTGCGTTTACGATTGTATTCTAAAGATCTACCAATGCTTTGTTCCTTTTAGACCAGTTTAGATGGCAGTCAGCTAACAGGAATAACTTAGTTATTCAGCAGCGCCACTTAGCGGAATTGTACCAAAGCATGTTCGGGCTTAGGGAAGGCGTTCTTGAAGAGGTCTTTCCATTTCAGTTTTTCAGACTTCTAAAAATGATTTTTAATAGCCACATGTTTGGCTAATAGAGATGCCGAAGAGTGTTTCATCTACACTTCACCGTCAACTTTCGGATATTACTTCAATAATACAATGTATTATTGTTGTGTTATAATTGTAGGAGATTCCATATCGCTTGTAGTAAAAGATAAAAGAATATGGCGCAACTATAGATCTGCAAGTAGAACAGAAAACACCAGACGAAGAACAGTTTGAACTGAGAATAAATTCAATTTGACGTTTATTTTGGGAGTTGTAAAAAACTGTCTAACATTATGTTGTTTAGTAATAGCCGAATACGGCAAAAAACAACATCAGTAGCCTAAAAGTTGTTGTATAAATATATGTATAATTGTTAACTTATATATCTTTTACTTGCATTGTAAAATATTTTGCTACTTACTCCATATATATATATATATATATATATATATATATATATATATATAACCATATTATATCGTACTCACTGGATTTATGGTTCCTTTTACAGATCTTTTTAATGTGTATTTTTCTACAAGTAGTTTGAATGAACCTTTAATAATGTGTAAACTAAAACAACAAAGCAATAAATATTACAGGAATGTTGTCACATTAATGTAAAATGGGATTCTTTAGTTTCAATTCTATGTCGCAGATTTCTTATAGAACACAGTTAGATGTATTACTGAAATATGGGAAATATACCTATAAAGGTATTGAGTTCTTTTCGCCTACACGAACCAAAGTGTTTTGATATTAATATTCTCTGTGATGATGAATTACAAAATTATCCTAGAAATGTTTACAATCCGAAAGTTCCTCTTAAACAATGTTATGATTGTTTATGCCAACTTCCCTTTCCTTGAGACATATTTTGTTTGCATTTTGAAGTAGCGATTGGGAAATATTGTTTACATTGAGTAATGGCTAAAGCAATAATGTTTACCTGTCTCTACCAGTTGATCCCAAGTCAATTGCCTTCCCCCCACCCCCGTTCCGGATATATGTCCTTAGGAAATGTTCTACACCCAGGATATTTGCCCCGTTGGTTATTGAGAATCCCGTCAAATGGCACCCCGTTCTTCTCGATGTTTTTACTGCAATTGAGATACGTGAAGCCGTGAACATTTGGCTTCCTTTGTTAAGATTACCCTGTAATTAATTAGATAAGGGATCTTTAATGTAATTCAGAACCATGACGTCATGACCCATGTATTTATGAAAATGGAAGATATTGGATGAAGCCATTTATTCAGGGCTTCATCTATGACAACAATTATTGCTAATCTAGGGTGACAATATCCCCTAGCTATCTTGGGATGCCAGTCGGATATGTCAGAAAATCACCGATCTCTTCAACGTGGAAATTATCACCAGTATCTGAGGTTGCCCGAAGCTTTGCTATCAAGGACATTCTTACACCAAGAAGGGAACCAACAAGGCCACTCTCTGCTAGAAGTGTAGTCAGCGTCGAACACGTTTATGAAAGGAGATGTTGTCACTGATTTGGAGGTAAATAGAATGTCCATGTTGCAAAAGATATTTTGCAAAACGTATATTAAACTTCTCGAAAAGTATCATGACCTCTTTTCAAAAACATTTTGTAACGTTGTACAGTGCATTTCTTCACAATTTTTGCAATACTGTTAACTTTTTATTTCATGCAATTTTGATCGTAATTCCTAGAACCTGTATGCCAGGATTAATTTGATTCATTGTAACCAAAAACAAAAATAATAATCTTATATAATTTTCTGTCATTTCAGGTTGAGAATGTGCTCCGTCTAACCAAGCACAGCCAGTACCAGGGGTACTCCTGATCAGTTCATCTCCCACACAACACTTTCGTCAGTTATGGATGTTCACGCAGTACCGATGTACAGCTGCACGCTCATGTTTAGCGTAGACACAACTAAATAACACATTGCTAGAGCAGACATCCGGATGGATGATGGATGAAACATTTGACATAGTTCCTCACATCTCTACACAGTCATATCTGATACTTGGTCCACTTGATGACGGAGCAGTAAGTTATATATATGGCTTAGTCAGTGATACATCTGAGATCACTTACCGGGAATTACTCACCGCGGTAATTGATCGGTGTGAGGACCTTGGATATCAACTTGGTTCGACCTTCTTCTTCACAGACTTCGATGCTATGAGTACAACACTTGGTGACCACATATAAGGCGTCTAGATCGTCAGGTACCAATTAGGACCAAGGCGACAGAGGAGGACGTGGGATACTTCGAATGGCATGTTGGATGGAGTGGCATACCTGCCACTGGACAATGTTCCTGAAGACATAGTGTATTTCCGTGACAATATTCCCGAGATGCTTGAGCTCTTCGATCAGACGTACATAACGGCATCATTTCGTCGCATCCAGCAGCCCCCGAGCAGTGATGGCACTGTTGGATCGATTCCCATGCGTCTCATTCGTCCGATGTACGTACATTCCCCGTTGAATGTACGTGATGTGAATGTGAAATGGTGGCTCCCGAACAAGCAACACTTGTGAAGTATGGAATCGTGGGTTCAGTACCCTTGTGGACCATGGTCATCCGACAGTGTGGGCACTTGTTGAATCGTTATGCAAGGGCGCTTCTACTGTAGAGGGAACACTGCGACTCGGTGACTTTAGACGCCCCCCCCCCCCAAAGGGAGTACATCGCCATAACAAACAACTACCGGAGCGGTTGATCTCCTTGTGCAACCAATATGTTGATGATGAAAAGACCCTAAAAATCACCCAAGGGCATAGGCCACTGCATCAACTGAAAATAGTCATATGTCCCTATTTTCTATAAATGAAATAAGGAATATGTATTATTATTATTTCCTATTAAAAGGGCCAAATAGCCGGGGGGCGGGGTGCTAGTAACCTAAGGGGTAACTGCCATAGAGGTAAATGTCTGGTGGAGTAGTCTGGTGGAGTAGTAGTAATACGACTGGTAGTAATAGTACTTGTAGAAGGAGGAGGAGGACGAGGAAGAGTAGTAGTAGTAGTAGTAGTAGTAGTAGTAGTAGAAGTAGTAGTAGTAGTAGTAGTAGTAGTAGAAGTAGTAGTGTGCGCGTGTGTGAGTTATCAACTTGAAAAGGCAGGACGGCAACGTTTTATTCGAATAATATTTGATTGTATGGTTAAATAGATCATTGGGAATTTTTTTAATTAATATTTCCCGATTGATGACATGTAAATGTTTTACGGCCACTTTTGTGCACATGGTAGGCTAAAAGGGCCGAGCGACCTCCGAAGTAAACGAGGCAGAGTGGAAGATGAAACAGCCTTCTGACATAGCTAGGTCGAGGTTTGAACTCAGATGCTACAGATATGTGGCCAATCGCGCTACCAGTTAGGCAATCGAGGCGCCCTTGACTAGCCTTAATGATTTTCATATTTATTTTACACTCATCATCTCAACTGATACATGTTGATGTTGTTTAGCATTCTGGCTAAGACTGCGGTCTTTGATCCGGCCTCCACTTTCTCAAGTTCTCCCCCCCCCCCTGATATGGGGCTGTATGACTTGGCGACTGCCTCAACATCCCAGAAAGTGTACTCTTTTAGGCGGGCCATTTATTGGTATGTAACCCATGGGACGAGGAGTCACTTATATGTTTCAGTGAGTGGTTGGTAGTGTGTTACTGGATTCGAAACAAGACCCCCCCCCTACCGTCTACTTCACCACTCTATCCGCTGTGCTACCGCCATTTATATTGTGAGAGTCAGCATTTATGGCAAACAAACCTTCTGAATAGATCGGACCGCTTTTGGCTCGATATTGTTATGCACAATAGACAAATAAATAAATCAATAAACCTCTCGGCATTTTATATTTTTATATGTAAAATTTTACATATTTTATTATAACGGTTCAGTGTTTATTCGGTCGATAGTCATTTTGTATTATTATCTGCAACAGACACGAAGTGGTATTAAGAACGGCACAACGATTCAAGCTGCAACAAAATATGGAGCGAGGCATAAAACCATATTAATTTTATTGTAAAGTATACACCGAACAACGATTAATGTACTTGGATATTAATTTACTACACACCACACGAATACCATACCACACGTAATTATTGTCGTCTCCGGCTAATAGAAAGCAATCTCCTCAAAATATTCACACCCAGGTAGAGTTGTTGACGCCAACACGCACACATGGGCAAAAACAACTTGTCTTTCACAGGAAGTTCCTGTGCCATACAACAAAAAAACCTGAACACCTATATTATAAGTCTGTTAATATACTTAACTATACACTGAATTAACGAAAAATAACGGAAAATATATTGTATTTGACCCGACATCAAACGAAAAGCAAAATATAACATTGGATTTTAATACTTTAGTGTATAAAAGAAGAACATATGAGTATATATGCATTCAGAAATGACTAGACAACATTCATGTGGAATTATTGTTTCGAATAATATTTCTATAATTTCACTAGTAGACATCGCGTGCCATATCACGATATCGTGAATTTTGCATCATCACTGTCACTGTCAGATCGAATTCAGCCTATTACAAGTATTAACAAAGTCAGTTATCAGCCATTTCGGTTGATAAGTAAACGTTGATCACAGAACAGCGTTGCTCGTCATATGACCTGTCTGAGCACGTGACTCGTTGGCATCGAAACGAGGTCGGGCTATAGTTAGGAGCAAACAGATCACCCATGAGTTATAATTAAATTACCTCCGACTAGTCGGAACATATCGGTTGACAATTGGCGCCACACTAGCGCGGATTACTCGCCTGAGAACGACGTGGAGATGACGTAGTAATTACGTCACGTCGTCGTGTTCCGGTTGCGACGATGACATCAGGCTGTAAGCCCATACAGCGCCGTTGCACATGATATTCCTGTCGGCTGTCTGATCGTCGGGATCATCGCTGTCGCTGAACACAGGATTGTCCATGACCGACTCGGTCACTTGACGGGCCGGAGTTCTCGGGGACAGTTTGGCGGTGGCCGGTCTGGCCGTTAACGGGGACAGTCCGGACCGAAACGGTACGGGTATCGTCCTCAGATCGGGCGTTGAACAGTCTTTCGGTGGTGCCCCAGCCGGGCTTCGCGCCTCCTCGGGGCGACTCCGCGATTGGTTGGAGTGGGGCGATTCCGACCGGAAGTGGTGATGAATTCCGGGGGGCGGGGATTCCCTCAGCTGAAAGGGCACCCGCTTGGCGATGGGCATTTTCGGCGGCCAGAAAGGATCTCTCCTGGACGCGGCCCGATCGGCTGTGTTCGTGGGCCCGTCGGGCGGCAATGGCCGCCCTCCCTCGGCGCGTGGACTGGCCGTCAGCGCGCGCCGCGACGACACGGCGGCCTCGACCAGGGGCAGCGGTGGCTCCCCCGGTTGGGCCGGCATCCGTCGGTGGGGGGCGCCACTAGAGCCATCATCAAGAATGCTGCTGGGATTCGAGAAGCGAACGGACCTCGAACGAGACGAGTGGCCGCCTATAGCTTGGCTTGGCGCCGAAGATCGGATGCTTCCAGTGTTTGTAGGCGGCCAGGACGCACTTGATGACAGTTAGGAAGACGGACAGGGCGAGCAGCGTGACGGTGTAGATTGAGTTGTTGGCCGTCGGATCCCAATTATTGCTGATGATTCCAACGATGGCGACCAGCACGACGACGTAGGGCGTGATCAGATAGCGGAAGAGCTTCTCGAAGACGAAATTGTCGAAGATCCACCAGGCGAAGATCTCTAACGTGAAGACGGTCAGCGACACCATACTGCCGACCTCCTGCTCGGCTCCCGTCCGGAACGTCAACACCAGCGCGAAGTTGAAGATCGACGCCACCGTCGCCCAGGTGGCGTACATGGCGAGCCCATTCTGGACGAAGATCCGGATGAGCCAGATATCCCTGTGTACCTTGTCGTGGATCATCAGGTGGCCGTAGTCATTGAGCCTCCTCAGCGAGACGACCAAACAGATGAACAGCGTGCAGGCCATCAGGTTGATGAAGACCAACGCCACCTGGTGTAGGAGAGAAACGCAAAAACTGGTCAGCGTATTGCGGATTATTTTTCTCGATCGTGATAGCCAAATAGTAGAGTGGTTGATTATATATTAGTGGTTTCTTGGTTCGAATTTAACAGCAGCATACATAACTATTAATTTTGTTAAAAGGTCACCAAATCATGCACAAAGAAATTCATAACGTGCGTTTGCAAACATCTGGGTTTTGGCTTCGAAGCTGTCTCACAACTGAGTTTATTAGATGTTTCTCTAAAGAGTCGTCACCTATCAGCCGTATGTCCCAGGTATAACCAGTGCCGATGCTAGACAAACAAGCAGCCTTTTTGCAATAAATCACTTAACAATTTGAAGCTTTCTTCATTTCCCAAATGTGGCCATTTCTTCGGGTGTATATTTTTGAAGAACCCCCCCCCCCAAAGAGATACACAACGTTTTGAAAATTCAGCACATTTCTTCATATATTTAAAATTTTCCTTTTTATTAATATTTTCATATTTGTTTTTTTGACTGTTCGTTACAAAAGAAGGCTTCCGCTACAATAAGCCGGATAGTTTCCGTATTATTCTCCTCAGTATATTAACATTGTAATCTAATTTATTGGTATAATATAATATCATATGTTGAACATGCTGAATTAATTGCATATCATTATATTGTATACTATATATTATATTGTATTGCGTTCCGTTGTATTGCATTGCATTGCATTGAATTACACGGGAATTACCATGATATCGCTGTACTGTCTTACGGAATCTCGTTGTCATTCGAATAAGCCGATAAATAATACGTATGATTACTTTTTGCAAGAAAGCGAATCTAGATTACATAATTAGGTAGATTACATAACCGATAGGCGTTACAGCGGCGGTTCGTCGACGCCACTGTTTCTCCGCTCAAACGGACCAAGCGTAAATCGTCCCCGAAAAGCGTAACTCTATTAACTGACAAAATGGTCGCCTAACAATCGCCACGATAAATCTACTCCACCTCGTCCCTAAATGGCCGCGGCCAACCCGACTACCATCGAGCTGGCCTACGACCGACATTACTGTCACTTTCTATTTTCTTTCGACGACCACTTAGCAACGGCCTATTAGCGGAGAAGTGCTGGCGGCAAGGGGGAGCCACTGCGCCGAACGAGACGACGCGATGGATTACTTACCTCCATGTACTCTCTGTCCCATATCAGCAGCCAACTGATGTTACAGGCCAGAGAGAATGAGAACACCACGTAGAGTATCGGCGGCATTACCGGATAGGCCCGGTATAGGTACCCGGATACGCTGCGCCGGCAGGTCAAGGTCACTCCGTAGGTCAGCCAAACCTGAATGAAAATTATATTAAACATTTGTATTACGGCCTTACTATAAAGAAATAAAAATTTAAAGGCGCTACAAAAGCGCAATTTGAACAAGCCAACGAATTGAATAATATTATATATAGTTCTGCAGCAAAATGGGTTAGTCAGAAATAAAAAGCTGACAGGACATGGTGGCTGTGTGTCTGAGTAACGCTTTGCGCCTATAACGGCAACATGCGTTGTGTGCTCACTTGGGAGTTGAGGTGTGTACTGGATTGAATAATACTGCAAAGCGCCTTATGGCAGCTTTCTAGCTGGATAAGGTGCTATATCGAGTATTATAATTAATCAAACCCCTAATGGATCGGTAAAAAATCTAGGGGTTATTATTTTTGACCAATGTATTAACATGCATGAACATGTGACATCAGTATGCCGAGCTGCCTACTACCATCTTAAGAACATCCACTGTTTAAAAGCATTCTTGACACAAGAATCACTTGTAACTGTAGTCCATGCCTTTGTAACAGCTCGTACAGACTATTATATCGTACTCCCTGTTATATGGCATATATAATTATAACATTAATCAGAATAGTGCAGCTCGCATTGTAACAAATACTAGAAAATATGATCATATCACCCCAATTCTTCAAAAACTACATTGGCTACCTGTTAGACAGCATATCCATCTCAAGATTTTGTTAATAACTTATAAATCTATTAATGATATGGCGCCAGAATATGTATGTGAACTGGTGTCCTTTAGAAAGTCATCCCGACAACTCAGGTCATCCAGTCAGATACTATTGCAGGTGCCAGTGTCTCGGCTCAAGTCATATGGTGATTGTGCGTTTAGTGTTGCAGCCCCCACTTTGTGGAATAAGTTGCCGGAAAATATTAGAAATGCGCCGTCTCTTGGAAATTTTAAAACTCTTCTAAAAACACACCTGTTCAAGATCGCTTTCACAGATAAAAACTAATTATCTTTTAAATCCCTTATAGGGTTTTTACAGACATATTATTTGGGGTATTATTATATTACATATTATTTGTACAGCGCCTTTGAATGGCTCCTGCTAGTAATGGCGCTTTATTAAATATACAAATTATTATTACTATTATTATTATTATTATTATTATTATTATTATTATTATTATTATTAATCATAATTGAAAGAAACATTAAAAGTTATTTTGGTAGTCTTTTCATAGATTGAAATATATTACAGTCATATTTCTTCTTAATATCTACTTAGATATTTCTACACACTATTCCCACATAAGCAAATACTAGACGGTATATGAGAAGGCAAATCACCTTTGGCATATTGCATTCTTTATATCCATCGAATGTCACGCCTGACATATAAACTGTGACATATCATCTGTGACGTGCCATCTTTGGCTCATCGTATGTGTCA
>JAODUP010000877.1:87500-100000 GCA_025642065.1 Paralvinella palmiformis | reverse complement strand
CTCCCTACTGGGTTGAGGGCCAGCATTTGGTCAAATAGCTTCAACTGACCCTAGACTGACCTCACTACTGACTCTCGGCGATAAATCAATAGCTCTTTGTACTGTGCTCTATTATTACGGAGTTTTATAATATTGCCCATATCCTAGCCAAAATATGGAATCTACTGACATAAGGAGTTTACCAATTTTCTTATCGTCACAAATCCTCCTATAAAGGTTTTAATTTTGTTTGTTTTTCTTGTTAGAAGCACAGTAATCACTGACGTCAATGTTGCGGACCTGTACAATTTGGGATTAACGTCAACTCAACGAGGGGTATTCGGCTTCTAGCTGCCAAACATTGGGGGGGGATCCAAATATCTACTGGTAATCACTTAGCCAATCAGTGAGCTCGTGACCGTTAGTAGATTCGAACTGAGAATCGTTCAGTATCGGATCCAACACTTTAATCACTTAGCCGTCACGATACACGGACGCTTCTGTGTGACAGGGCTCGAGACAATGGATTATTGTAAGTGTTTGGAATCACCCCGGATTGTACAGGCAGATAGATATCGGGAAAGGTAGAAACGGATTAAGACTTTGGTCGATATCATATACAACTCACACACAATATTATATTGTAAGAGTGAAAAACAGTAACATTAGATCGTCGATGCAGGATTCAAAGTATAAACAAGATAGTTCAGACAACTTGACTCTGATTGGTCAAACCCACATCACACGTGACCCGTGTGTGTATAATGGGGGAAAGAGGTCGTCTCAAGCCTGTTGAAAAATACTCTGGATTAATGACATCAGATTGTTGTTCGTATTTACATCATTATTTTCCTATGACACCTTAATGCCTGTTATATATATATATATATATATATATATATATATATATATATATATATATATATATATATATATATATATATATATATATATATATATATATAGTGATTTATCTAACAACATTAAACGGGTCACTTTTTAAATCGTTCCAATAAGACTAGAGGAGTGGTAGCCATTTATGTTAAAGTATCAATTTAATATAAACTTTCCGAAGACATTATGATCTTCGTTGAATGAGAATATGAATCAATCTTCATAGAAACAAATATTTCAAACACAAAAATATGTAGAGTGTCAAACAACAATATTTAAAAATCGTTCTTTTTTTCAGCTAAAAGATATTAAACATTTTATTATTTTAACGGGTTAAAATGTGGATTTCTAAAAATTGAAAGTCATAAACAAACTGCAGAATTACTTAACAATATATTTTTTAGTTCCCTCATACCAACAGGGCGCCTCTGTGGTCTAGCGGTAGCGCGTTGGAGCACAGATCACTACCACCCGTGTTCGAATCTCGGCGTGGGCATATCTGAGGGTTGTTTCGTCTTTGACTAACAATTCCATATCGAAACATCAAAAGGGATCCTAGGTTATGCAAAGGATTAATAAAATCATCACGTACATGTGCCAAATTATATAGGAAACGCATAAATAAAACTCTGACTGATATCACATATAAACCATACATAAAATATAGGAACATGTATAATCGACTCCAAAAGATAGCTATACACGACATAAAGAAATCCAAGATGGTTATAAATTCAACTCCTATAAATTCAACTATTATGATTCTAATATAATAACAAATAACTTTTATGATTTCTTTACTAACATTGCCGTGAAATATCCCAATAGTATACCCCCCCCCCAGTCTGTCAAATGTGCGCACAGCTATCTTAATCTCTAAAACAAACTTTAAAATCCTAATACCATATTTCTAACACCTACAGACCCAAATGAAATAATGGATATTCTCAAAAATTATAAACCCAGAACAGCTCTGGGCATGATCATCTTAGTACAACATTCTTTAATTTAATTAGTCCATACGTTATCAATCCAATAAACAAAATAATTAATAAATAACTGCAGACAGGAACATTCCCAGATACACTAAACATTGCAAAACTTATACCCATGCACAAAGCAAAGGCTAAGGACGACACATTATAGGCCGATATCACTTCTTCCATCTTTGTCAAAATTCCTAGAGAAAATAATGCATGAACGGACATCGTTCTATCTTGAAACTAATGGAATCCTTTATAAAAACAGTTTGGATTTAGAACAAAAAAGAAGAAAAAACAGTACAATTGATGCAATTACTAAATTTGTTACAGACACAACAACTTGCCTTGATGAAAAAGAGTTAGTAATGGCAGTGTTTCTGGACCTTTCCAATGCTTTCGATACCATTGGGATTTTATGGGTTTAGAGGGAAACCATTGGATTAGCTTAGAGGTTATTTGACAAACAGGGAACAATCTGTATACTATGGAGACATAAATTCAAAAGTAGATACTATTGAATGTGGAGTTGCACAAGGATCTGTATTGGGGCCTATATTATTTATCATATACACCAATAAGATATACTTATCAATTTAAATTTGGTAAAAATCAGTTCTTGTTTGAAATAATGCCACTCTATATTATTCATACCCAAATATTCCATAGCTCTATTATAATATGAACAGGGAATTTGATATTCTCAATGATTGGTTTCAAGCAGATAAATTCTCACTAAATATATCGAAGACAAATTATGTGGTGTTTTCAAACATAAGCCCACAACAACATCCTAATACTATGGAATTAATGCGAACCAATACATTTATAACAAAAACCAAATTGCGCTACGTTTCTAGGGCTGATCATTGACGAAATTCTAAAATGGAATGAGCATATCAAAGTCATTAAACAGAAAGTATCTCGATCATATTTTTGCTATAAACAAAGCCAAACATGTACTGAATAAAAGAAAATCTTGTAACCTCATATTATTCTTTTGCCTATCCGTATCCAATATACTGAATAACATTGTGGGGGGGGAACGTCCATTAATATAGTACCCCTCACTGCACAGCAATGAACCTTCAAATCCCTCCTACTCGGACTGTTGTAACGTCACAGTGAATTACCATGGATTATTTTATCTACATAACTCTATACAAATACTGCTCATCAGACGCTGATAAATGTATCTGGTTTCTCTTCTCGATTCCGACGGGACGTGATTCGGGAGTACATCGACTGGGTAGAGTATTATATTTGCAGCTCTTTTCTCCCATGGGTGGAACTGGCTGAGGCATAGTGAATGGGCTGGTTCGGTGTAGCCGAATATGACCAAAGGTCCAAGGCGTTTTGTACTGTCTTATTGTGTGTGCATCATTATCTTTATTTGTTATTTTAGTTCAACTGTCATTGCATGCAGCTCCGAAATGAATTGATTGATTTATGTATTGACATTTTAGAACAGACCCATACAACAATACTGTAAGCCAAGAAACGAAACTCTTACTTGATTCATTAGTTGTTGAGTATTCCTGAACTGGATATGCAGACGAAATGTCAGATGTTTCACTTCTAGGCTACTTAATTACATTACAATTGACTTCGTCATAATGAACTCTATAAGGAAGTGACTCATTTTGGTTGTCATTTGAAACAAGTATTAGCTAGTTCGTAGATTGGAAGCCAGAATATACCCGTTTCCATTCCACTACTTTTACTAACAAAACTACCCGCTTTTATAGGCGAACTGGTAGTGGGGTTGGTCACATACCTGTAGAATCAAGGTTAGGATCATTGATTCCATGCATGCAAAAGATGTTTCATCGTTCACTTCAGCTGACTATCTCGACAAATCCTTGGTCAATTAAGCTACCATGTACATAAAGGTAATAGCAAAATAACAACGTCTATACTTTCCGCCGTCCCTTTTATGTGCTCACAGGTTATACGACGTGAATTACTGTATAATTCGTGTGTGTTTGTGTGTGCTTGTATGTTTGTTTGTGTGCGGGCGCGCGCGCGCGCGCGTGTGTGTGTGTGTGTGAATGTGTGTGTGTGTGTATGTGTATATATGTGTGTGTGTGTGTGGGGGAGGGGACAAACAATATTTCTACTATCGGATTAAATAAGAGAACATATTGTAACACTTTGTATGTTACAAAACAGCAACAAAAATGCCGATTTGTACTATTACCTATGTTTTAACACTGTTTTATTGTTGTTTTTCGTGGCTGCTGTACTAACATTTAAAATATCATCGTGTACATATACCAACACATCTTAATCGAATAAATCAAACAAGCGCTAAGAAATTCGATCTCAGCGGACATTACTCTATTTTACTCCTGATAAAAAGTTCCGAGTAAGGTCATCGATCTTTTATCCAGATTCAATTACCGCTTCTCTTTATCTACCTTTCCTTCACGGTTAATGGAATCACTTCATCTTTTTAGTTACACACCAAACAACGCTTCATGATCAAAGGGATGTAGCCTCCCTGAAGGCAGCGTATCGTGCCACTACTTTATCGTCGAACCGATCTAGACCGGCGGGGGGAGGGGGAAGGGGGCTGCAGGTCAAATGGATGGGGACACGAACGAGACAACTGATGCTAAGACTGATAGAGTACGCCGGCTTGAGACAATACACATTGTCACATTTCTAATAAAATCACATACTCGTCGGGTCTAAAGTTGTTTTCAGTTCATTACGAACGTTTATATAACGTTTATTTCACGTCGAGAATGATTGCAATGCTTTGTTGTTATTATTATTATTATTATTATTATTTTTATAAAAATAATTAGTAGTACTTCTACTGCTACAACTACTACTACAATTACTACTACTACTACTTCTACTAGTAGTAGTAGTAATAGTAGTAGTAGTAGTATCAGTATTTCTGCTACTTCTTCTGCTGCCACTAGTACTAATGCTACTGCTAATATTAATATGTGAAAAGTTTCAAATTGTAAATAAGTATATATATATATATATATATATATATATATATATATATATATATCATCATATATTAACTCGTCTTTCGCGAATGTAATCAGAATAATGAATACTCTTCGTGGTAGCACTAAGTTGAAATACTAACATACAGAACTAGAGGGAATTGGAGAGTTTGTTTGGGGATTTTGTATGACAAATGTTGAGACGGATATTCCAACGTACAGACTATTCGAAGAGCAGAATTGCTAGGAACAGTTGGCAAAGACGATGTATGCCGAAAACGACGTGGTACACCGCAGACATCTTGACCCTTCGGGTCAAGCCCGAGCTCGTCATGCCTGAAAGGTGATTAGCTTCGGTGGAGGTTGTTTTGAGGCATTTAGCCTAATTTGTACAAAAAGATGGCATTAAAACATTAACATCCAAAATTATCCCTTACTGCCGTGATGGTAGTTCATTTTTCTCAGGAGGAGATAAGAGTTGAGCTGTTTAGAATCTGCACTGGGACATATGAGCCAGAGGACAACCTGGAGGTTTGTAGCGTAGTGTTCTAATCGGCGCATTGTCGTCAGGGGGCTTCGCACTTCTCAGCTGTTTGGTTAACACACTGATCCACTCCCCAGTATGACGTCAGTTTATTGGTATGTCCTCTAGAAGCGGAAACGCTGTTCTACATCAAGACAAGAAAATTGTCCATCTATAGATGGAAAATATAAAACGGCTGTTCGTCTTCATCAGGCATGGACAGCATAATTGAGTCGTCGTCTTTGGTAAGGACCCTCTACTTTTAAAAAGTGGGTTGACTAATCGTTGCAGATTTCTATGCAGCCGCCATTTGAAAGCATCTTGTGAAACAAAAACAGCTTCGGTGGCATCAGTGCGAATCACCGAAATCAGGATAGTTGGGCGTCTTGATGGATGGTCAAATTTAATTGTCACGAAATTGCTAATTCAACCTCCAAACGGAGACAGAGTAGCAGGCCATTGAAGAACAATTCGTGGGCTTTTTGTTTTCGTGTCGTTTTCTTTTCTTTCGTTTTTGGCTTAATATCTCGCCATTTAGGATGCTTTGAATTTGTTATTAGTCCCTATTATTATTATTATTATCATCGTCATCATCATCATCATCATCATCACCATCGTAAAAGCCTAAATCTTCTAACACAGAGTTCTTTTGAAACATAATAAGAGTCGAAACTGAACGAATAGAAAGGATGTTTGAAATTGAAATTGCGATAATTATGGGAGCAGGATCACCGTCTAGCGATAAATAGCTTTCCTATAGGTCACATCTATCATTACGTCATGAATAATTAACGAATCTGTCAGCAAGCAACTCGAAGATTGATTTACTTTTACCAAGTTAGTTTCGTGGTCGCATTTAATTGTCGTACATTGTTAATTCATCCTCCAAGCGGCGACAAAGTCATTGAAGGACAATTCTTATACTTTTATCTTCGTTGTCGTTTCGTTTGTCTTTTGTCTTATTACCTCCTTAATTAACGAGATGCAACGTGATTACATATGTGGATATAGATTGTACGCATTTCTTCAAATATAAATGATTCGTGTCATCAAATGCAGGCAAGCATGTATACCCACTCGCTCACCCACTGGCTTTTCTTCTTCTGAAAAGTCAGTAATTTCAGCTACAATATCTCAGCCTTAAGTCAGGTTTAGTTAGACAACTCGAAATCGTCCTGACATTTGGCACAAGTAACTTTTGGTTCACGTTTTCGAAACTATCCAATGCTATAATTACGACTTCTACCAGAATGGGACGCCGTGTCAATGCACCTTTAAACGAAGAGAGCCGTGTAGCCACGGCCGTGTTGATGGACAAAATGATTCGCGTTCTCTCGGTGACGTGGTTCGCGGCTTTTTTGTCAACGTCATAGATCCAAACTGGAAGGCGTTCGTGTCAAACTTGATTGAGTGCTGTAGCGAAATAGGCTGCGGCGTCTCTTTGAGATTACGCTGGCTTCGTCCATATTCGCAGTTATCGTGATCGCTTGGGCGATGGCAATGAAAAGCACGGCCAGATATTCCATCGCCATGTTGAAGGGATGGGGAGCAGGTGTCAGGGCCAAGGGGATGCTCCCATAGTGGGAAGACTACAGAGATTCACTGGTCAACCATGATAACGTTGAGGACGTGCGAAAAATACAGCGTCCGGTGCATTTCAAAGAAGCACATACTGCTGCCCGAGGATGCCAGGCACGTGATATGTGTCATATATTAATCGCAGTATACTGTGGTTATTAATCAAATTTTACTTACTATGCATTTCAACCAATTGGCGTTTTAATTCTGAATACGTTGTGAGAGTAAAATCAATGGCATATTTAAGATTTGGCATAGTTACACGAAATAAGAAACAGACAGTTAGCTGAAGAATTATTTGAATTTAGGTATTTGTTACTATTATTATATTATTATTATTATTATTATTATTATTATTATTATTATTATAGAAGCCTAAATCTTCTAACACAGAGTTCTTTTTTAAACATAACAAGAGTCGAAGCTGATCGAATAGAAAGGATGTTTGAAATTGAAGTCAATTATGGGAGCAGGATCACAGTCTAACTATAAATGGCATTCCTATAGGTCAGATTTACGTCATGAATAATTAATGAATCTGTCGGCAAGAAACTGGAAGATTGATTGACTTTTACCAAGTTAGTTTCGTGGTCACATTTATTCGTTGTAAATTATTAATTCATAATACATATATTCGTACAGGTTATTTATATTCCCTCAAATAAAAAGAAAGGTTCCTGTTATCAATTACAAATATGTATACTCACTCACTGACTTACTGATTGACTGCCTGACTCACTCACTCATTAAAACGCACCCACCAACTCACTCATTCATTCACCCATTGAAGTCATCCGGGATACCTCCGTGGTATAACTGGTGGCACGGTTAGCAACAATTATCAAACACCTGAGTTCAGATCTCGACGTAGGAATGTCTGAAGGGTGTTTCATCTTTCTCTTCCCCTCATTACATTTTGAGGTTGCTCGGCCGATTTAGCCTAACATGTGTACAAAAGTGGCCGTAAAAGACTAATCATCATCATCATCATCATCTGAGTTTTCAAGGACTGACCGACAGACAAACCGACTTACTCCGGTGAGTGAGTAAGTTTCAGACAAGTTGCCCGAAATTCGCTAGTTCACTCACTGACTCAATCACTCATGTACACATCCATCCAAGCATGTACTCACTGACCCTATACTGCAATTGTTTTCGCAATGCAATGAGGAATTACTCTCTGTCTGCGGGGACCGGCAAGTAATTCGCTTTAAATGACAGCCGTCATCGTTAATATAAACAAACTAACTTACCAAGCCTGTGACCTAATGCCCCGGATGTAAATAAGATCGCCCCGCTGAACGTGAGGCATGCAGCCAGGATCGCCGCCAGGTGGAGACAGTTATGCCCCGCCGGTGCCATCTTGTCTCCGTACGATCGTCGCTTGTCACCGACGTCAGAGAAATTACCGCCTGAGCTGAATGTCGTCCATATCCAAGGAATATTGTGGAATTCGGGGTTCCTTTGACAAAAACCGTTTGAGGCATCAATCAAGCACTGCCCCAGAAGAGATGTACCAGGGTCTCGCTGTGATGGCCATTGTTCGGGATTAACTAGCTGCAAGCGCCCTAAGGCTGGACTGAAACAAAATATGTTGTTCTCACAGAGATGCTACGCCTAAGGGGCGATGGATTCTCTGGACGAAGGGAGCCTTTCTATCTTTGATCCGCTATCGGACGAGATCCGGTGACTTCTGGGCCAGATATCCGGACGTTAAAAAAACACCCACATCCGTGCACTTAGCCCCGTCACTTGGTGGCTTGCCGCAAACTGACTCTCTAGCCCAGCACACGCAACGACGTACCATTAAACCGCGATCTAGCACGAACACCGAGCCAGCACTGCTGAGAGACGAACATAGAAACACACGGCGGGCGACCTAGCACGGTCTGCTACAGTGGCCCACTCATTGTAGGATCGTTGTTCTCCTAATGGCCGCTGGGAGCGCTGACTTGTCAAACCACAGCTCTTAGCATACAAGACAGAAGCCAAGCTGCTAATGGTATGTGTGATCCGCCCGCCAACACCGTGGTCCTGCTACACCTGGCAAACAGACGGACGCACGAGCACCGTTGGAGCCTAGTCACTGCGTTTTGAGCCTGACCATGCCCTAAGCCCTGCCACATATGATAGACTCTCGAAGACGGGGCTCGGATCGGTCTACAACTGGTAAACACATTCGGCGTGCCAGTACTGCGTGTATCGGGGCCTTGCAAGGCGTTGGTTGACTCTCACGCCCCCGACCGGTATCCACGCCGCTACTAGCTCTCTGATTGAGGATAATGGGCTATCCCATTCCCCGGTGCTGTTACACTCGATACATCTATCCACGATGGAAACTCGGAGACTGTGGGCTGAACGCTCGTACGCAGAGACCTATGCGATACGAGCTGATGGTTCACAGGTTAGACATCTGTCTTGTCGGTGCGATATCGGATGATCCGAGCTCTGTCAGGCTAATAATCGTTACCCGGCCAGCGCACTTAGCCCCGCCATCCACGCATTAAAGATCCGCATTTACCGATCGTGGCCACCGCGGAGGGCCGAGATCCCGAAGGACTTATATATCATGCCAGGTCGTCGTGAGGTGGTTGTGCGACCGGACGTCGCGACACGTGACGTCTATCGAAGCACGTGACCCTTTGGTGGCGCGTGACTTCTTTCATCACGGGTGATGTCTGAAAAACATAAACACAAATGCGGGCGTTAATGGTTTAAATCGTGGCCGGAGTGTTTCATCTCGATCCTGATAATCGGAAGATAGTCGGGAGACAGCTGATCCAGATATAAACATTCTTTAGGATCAAAGCAGGAGACAGTTGATCCAGATATAAACATTTATGATCATAACAGGTCCTGGGATAAGCTAAATATGGTTCTGTAGTAGCTTTGAACGATGATGATATAATATCGGTACGCTAGTATAATTCCTTATATATATATATATATATATATATATATATACATATTATATATATATATATATATATATATATATATATATATATATATATATATATATATATATATATATATATAATACATTAATACAACGCATTAATACAACACAATATCCATCTTTATATCCATTAACACCCCACTCTGTGTAATAAGATGTCTTTAATAACTCTCAGTTACAGCTTTTCCCTACACAACATCGTTACCTAATGACACGCTTATTAATGACACACTAATTAATGGCACACTTCTGACATTTTAGCACAATGTCGCTAACAGTTAATTAGCAAATTAGAACTTGGGCCGCCTCATTAGGCACTAATTAATGCTGCTTGTAAGATTATTTTGAAATAGTATCGTAATCGTGGTTTGGAATAATGATGTATATATGTGGCAGGTGTGTGCGCGCGTGCGCGTGGGGTGCGGCGTGTTTTATCTAGAAGGGATATGTTTTCGTGTGTTTGTATGTTTAGGCGTTCAGTAAGAGTAGGTGACTTCCTGTTTTAGATCACATACAGGTTGTTAGTTTGACTTTTGACTCTCTGGATGGCCTAAGGGAACCTGATACCACTTCAGCTGCCCACTGGTTAGAAAAACGTAGCCTTAAAATCTCCCAGAACTTATTTATGTATACCAGAACTAATCTATTAACTTATGCCTGAATGGATACTAGGCTGATAATAGCAGTAGGAATCGAACTCGTGGCTTTCTCTCAAATAGAAATCACACACCTTCATACACTTATTCACACATAAAACACGCACACAACATATATTTAAAAATATATATATAATATATATATATATATATATATATTATATATATATAATTATATTATATTATATTATATAGAGAGAGGGACAGAGAGAGAGAGAAAGAGAGAGAGAGAGAGAGAGAGAGTGAGTGAGAGTGAGTGAGTGAGAGAGCGACAGAGAGAGAGAGAGAGAGAGAGAGAGAGAGAGAGAGAGAGAGAGAGAGAGAGAGATTACAGATTGGGCTAAGCAGGGAATTCCTGTTTCCTTAAGCACGCAGGCTTTTTGTTAAATAGGACGAGATGGTTAGGGCACTGCACTGCAAACCTCCAGGTGATGGGGTCGATTCGGCTGCATACCCGTGTTTATGCGATGCTGCCAAATGTCTCACATATTTAATATTACTAAAGCTGAGGCTAAACACTCAGTTCGTTCATAGACATCTCTTGTAATTGAGTAGACTAATTCTCCTGGAAGCCAATGCTATCCGCTAAACTTCTGAACGAAGAATTGTAATTCGAACCTGGAATATCTGGATAAAAGCACTCGCGATTTCTAACCAAAGTGGAATCGGTCCATCTAAACAACGATCGGATTGGAACGGAAGACAAATGTTACTAAATTTTAGAGTACCGATTCGTACCAGTGCTCGACAGCCAATGAGCGAGCAATACTTCAGTCACGTGATTAGGCATCTGGGTGAACCAGAGACAGCAGAAAATCCATATGTGTGTGCTAATGGATTTGATATTACCGAGACAAACATATTCGGATGACAAACTTAGTTCTTGTGTGTTATATAAGAGAGTCCGACATTAGTATATCACCTCGGGTACTTGTTTTTCTTGAACCTGCGTCTTCAGTGCAAATCACCATCGAGCACGTTTAGGCAGACAACAGTTTAATCAATCGAACATTTCAATCGATGAGCACGATTAGTTCTGACTTCAGTACATTTGACTGTGATATTATATATATATATATATATATATATATATATATATATATATATATATATTTTATAATAATTTAAGTCTAACCCACATTTGGAGTTTCGTCGCAGAGAACAGACGAGCAACGGTATATCTCTAATTAATAAGCATCCTACATCTACTTTTACACTGATGTCTATGAATTAGTTCATTTGACACCCACGCCCAAAAACTTACACTGCATGAACTCTCATAACTTTATACGATAGACAATATAGAGAGGGGAAGAAAGGAGGAGAATGAGTGAGAGAGAGAGAGACAGAGTGAGTGAGAGCGAGGGGGGAGGAAGGGAAAGAAAGTGTGGGGGGGCGATAGAGAGATATTCCTCATTATTATCAAATGATGTTTCATTTGACATGAAATAGCTGGTGCCATAGTCATCGGGGGAAGAGTTGTGTACGTTGCCTTATATAACTCATATGGCTTAGTTATTATCAGTTATGCATACAAAGGAAGCAAAGCTGGCGTTACATTAGTAAACAGACATTAACTGCCCTATGGTCGGGGTCAGGTGACATTGATTACACAATACCTGGCCCACGGGGCTCTATGTAGATCTGTAAACAACTCCAAGAAGACCCCATTGATTACCAGTAAATATTGTTTGTGATTACGTCGATACTGGGTTAGGTGTGTGCTAGGAATTTAACTCGCTGTCGGATGGCTGGATCCATAGGGGTTAGTGAATTGGTATTGGGGTAAATGTGTCAGTTAGTGAGTGAGTGGGTGAGTAAGTGAGTAAGTGGATGGGTGAGTGTGTGAGTGGGTGGGTGGGC
This sequence comes from Paralvinella palmiformis, assembly GCA_025642065.1. Classification (NCBI taxonomy): domain Eukaryota; kingdom Metazoa; phylum Annelida; class Polychaeta; order Terebellida; family Alvinellidae; genus Paralvinella; species Paralvinella palmiformis. The sequence goes on along the minus strand of JAODUP010000877.1, from coordinate 87,599 downwards.
CGTTGGTAGGATGAGTGAGTGAGTGAGTGAGTGAGTGAGTGAGTGAGTGAGTGAGTGAGTGAGTGAGTGAGTGAGTGAGTGAGTGAGTGAGTGAGTGAG
>JAODUP010000877.1:0-82500 GCA_025642065.1 Paralvinella palmiformis | reverse complement strand
GTTATTTATTAAAATTTGAAAATAACTACGTACTGTGTATATTGTAACACTGTTCTTATCAGTTTGGGCGCCTTCATGGTCTAACTGGTAGCGCGGTTGGCCACATATCTATATCACCCGAGTTCAAACCCCGGCCGGGCTATATCAGAAGGGTATTTCATCTTCCACTTCGTCTCATTACATTTGGAGGTTGTTCGGCCCATTTAGCCTACATTATGCCCAAAAGTGGCCGTAAAACATCAATCATCAGTCATCATCGGCCCATTTAGCCTACATTATGCCCAAAAGTGGCCATAAAACATCAATCATCATCGGCCCATTTAGCCTACCGTATGCCCAAAAGTGGCCGTAAAGCATCAATCATCAATCATCGTCAGCCCATTTAACCTACCTTGTACCCAAAAGTGGCCGTAAAACATCAATCATCAATTATCATCGGCCCAAAAGTGACCATAAAACAACAACATTTTGGGAATTGGTTTTGTTAAGAGAGTTATTTTAGCATAACTACGCAAATGATAAAATCTGAGAGATAATTCTACCAATAAGGCTGATCTGTTGACACATTTAAAGATCTTCTGGCATGGCAACCCAAATCAAAAGATGGCGTATTATAAACATATGATGATGCACAAACATATTTTCGACATGTCATTTCCATTATGTAAGGAACAACTACGCGAAGAATATGTCAAATATGAACTACCGTCAATCAGCGAAGTGTGCGACTCCATAATGTAAATAATATCAGCGGGAGTGATGAGCATATAATGTTACCGTCTGGACCTGGCTCTTCAATTTATCGATCACATCTCACAGAATGGCATTTTCATTAAGCTTCTGGCTGTTGCTCGAGTCTTCTTGTTTTTTTAAATAATTATCCCGCCGTTAACAGGAAGGCAGCTCACGCCAAATTACTGTCCCGAAATACGTTTATTAGTTAAACCCTGATACCATAGCGTTGACGCTTGTGATGTATTCGGAAATTAATATGATTTGATTTGAATGTTTATGTCTTCGTGTATTATCTTTCTTCGGTAATGATGGGTCGGAATTTATTTGTTTACTTTCTTCTTACTTTCATTTATCTCTGGTCCTCTATTTAAACATAACCTATTATTTTATAATCATAAATTAATTTCATTTATTAGGTTATGCATCAGGCTGGCATTCTGCCATCTGACTGCACCGTAGCTCGACCGCGACTGGCTAGTGGGAAGACAGCAAAATATTGTTATACTCCCCCCAAACAAATTCTACTTTCCAACTCCTCTTAAATATATATATAGTCTTACTTATCTATTATTGTAATCGTAATAATGAATAGAATTTGGAAAGAAATCATTCATTCAAATAAATAAATAAATAAATAATTAATTAATTAATTAAATTATTAAACAAATCACGATGTAGTTAGTTTTCCATGGATGCCAAGTAGATGAGGTTTAATAGCCCGTTCTCACGATAGGTTTACATGACGTATATAACGTTAATGTATTGCCTCTGCCGGTGTTTTGTTTGTTGTCATCGAGCATCGTTCGTGTTTTGTTTACGGAACAATAAAAACACGAACATAGATCAAGGACGACGCTACGATGTTAGCATCACTGTCCTGGAGACGAGCAGCTGGATGATAACGAGATGATGATTACACCAATCAGTGAATGGATGATTAAAAGAAAAACTTAAATAATAAATAACATGAAACTAACGAGACGTGGAGCTAATCTAAATGTAGACATTGTGGTATTGGTCACATTCTGTAATTAGATATATATATATATATATATATATATATATATATATATATATATATATATATATATATATATATATATATATATATATACAAACAACTGAATCAACAAAAACAATAATAATAATAATAATAATAATAACAGCAACAATAACAACAAAAGTATTAATAGTAGCTGGTGTATGCAGGTACACACACACACACACACACACACACACACACACACACACACACACACACACACACACACATACAATAAATGTTGTACGCCAAATATATTACAGATAGGCTCTAATATCTGTAAATAAAAGGCTACTGGGTACAATTTCAGACACGGTCAATGATGGCCGTAATTTGTGCCTTTTGTTAGTCAGAACAAAACCTATATAAGATAGAGAATAAGGAACAAATATTTCAATCTTTATAGCTATATGTTACTTCGACTTTGTCCTGTGATATAAAGCCTGTGTTCTTCTGTGTTTAATTATATCGTGTTAACACGTGGAACCCCCTTTTTTAAAAGGGTGACTGAGTGTACTGTCCTGGCCTTCTGTGCTATAATGTGCTATGCATTGCCTTGCAGCGGTATTCTCCGTTCTATGGGTGGTCTTTTGATCACTGCTGTGCTATCCTGGGCTATGTCATGACGTGTCGGACTACTCCCTTACCTATGTTGTTGCTATACAGTGCTACGTCCTCTCCTGTATGTTCCCGTTTTGTTATACTTTATTTGACCGCTTGTTTACTGTATAATGCTGTATTTTCCTATTGTCTTACTGTACCATACCGTATGTTTAATACTACTGTTTTGCTGTGCTATATTGTATTTTCCTATCATTTTACTATGTCATGCTGTATTCTATTATATTACTGTGCTATGCTGTATTATCTTATTATTTTACTGTGCTATACTGTATTATCCTATTATTTTTCTGCGCTATGCTGTATTCTCCTATTATTTTACTGTGGTATGCTGTATTCTCCTATCCGTTTACTGTATCGCGCTGCGTTTTAATATCCATTAGTATATTGAGCTAAGTGGTACCGTAACCTGCATTGCTGTATTACCATATGCCACGCTTTGCTGATTTCTCCGGGGTTTGCTGTACTACACTGTGCTACTAATGTACTGGCGGTTTTATGCAACTAATGTGACATCCCGTGCTCGCCCATTCCGTATTTAACCGAGCTCGCTGTTCAATGTCATACTTCTCTATGTTCAATTATCCGGTAATTCGCCGCACAATGCCGTTAGGGGCCGCTTCGGCCTTGATTAACATAACAACATAGTTATTCCCGAATTATCGCCAACTCTGTTTACATAATCCAAACCCGACACATAACCGACTCGTCGCCATGACGCGCCATCATCATACCTCTATTATCGCCACACACTTTACAACAAATGGGCCATTTCACGTAAGCCAAAACATCTCAGCTTCCATAATTACTGCCCATTCCTTACATTATCTCCTTTGTATAATGATTTCCCAGCCAACCACCATTACCGGCGAATTACTTCACTTTGATAATTACAGTAATTTCTGATGGGGTTCTTCTCATTGTATTTAGTTGACTTTTTTCTCTCTCCCTCTTCGCTTCCACTCAACGCGATGAGGTGCCATTGTTCTAATTAGGTACGGGATCACACACACGCACGCACACACACACATTTATACATACACACATGCACATACACACATGCACGCGCACACATACACACACACACGCATTTAGAAACACGCATGCATTCACGCACACCCACAGGGCGCCTCTGTGGTCTAGCGGTAGCGTGTTGGACTACAGATCACTACCACCCGTGTTCGAATCTCGGGGTGGGCATATCTGAAGGTTGTTTCGTTTTTGACTTCGCCTCATTACCTTTGGAAGTCGCTCGACCCATTTAGCCTACCTTATGCACAAAAGTGGTCGTAAAACATCAATCATCATCATCACGCACACGCACACACACTTACAAACACCCATTCCTACACATTCATAGTGACTTGGCAAAAAAGTCGCTTCTCTGTATTCAGTCCCTTGATGAATCTCTCAAATTGATATATATATATATATATATATATATATATATATATGGAAATCATTTGCATCTATGCAAATTCTTTATTCACTGGATTAATCACATTCAATCCAGATGTGATTTTCATTTCACATTATAACAATTACCAGGTTATGGTACTTGAACATATCCAATTGTAAATATCAAAATACAATGACAAATAATGTTATCGTACTTATCGAGGCAACATGATGCTATGTACACAAAGATTACAGAGTAATTCGCACGATAATCAAATCGTGTTACGAAGATAGAAAAAAAAGGGCCAGGGTCAGTTCAGAGTACTCGGATTACAGTCGGATTACAAGTTGATGTGTTCGAAGTCATGCCTACGAAGTAATCGCTGCGCAATTTGGTCTTATTTAGATCGCGACCAACATGACATGAACCCAGCAGATGATATTATCGTATTACAAACAAACGACATCTCACGATCACACAGTAAAGATAAAGGATTGTTCTCTGATTTTCCCTTGATTCTTATAGAAAATGGCATGAATCATGAGCGATAATGCGGAATAATGTCGCTTCCGGTTAAATGATAGCCGGGAAGGTGGCATCCAATCAACAAAAAGTTACTCCCCCTGGTGACCGAATTGTGAATATTACAAAATCATATCGTGTCTGAGAGAGAGGGGAGGAGAGAGAGGGGGGGAGAGGAAGGAGTGAATAGGATAGTCTGAGACAGAGACAGACAGAGAGAGCGAGAGAGAAATGGGGAAAGAGAGAGAGATAGAGGGGGGAGAGACGGGAAAAGAGAGAGGAGGGCGTGAAAAGGAGAGGGGGTGAAGTATGAGATAGAGAGAGAGGCGCCAAATTGAGTTTAATCAATAACAACATTGTTCCAATTACGACACCCGTAATCTCATATCTACAATAACAATGACGGACTTCCTGTTACAGATCGATCCGTGTAGATACGATATGATGTCACCGTCACTCGGTGTGTGTGTGGGGGGGGGGGTGTGAAGGTGCTAGACTCGAAAACGGGCGAAACTTGCTTCGAATCCACGAACCGGCTGTAGAACTATCCACGGCCAGGTCAGTCCTAGTACCCGGATGATGTATGTGGGCCTGTAATCAACAACCAGATGCGGTACTTCCCCCGGTGATGTTCACAATGCTGTCGGATTGTACAGTGAGAGTGGAGCGGTGAGGATGACAGCAAGTTACAATTAACTAAGTGTCTTGGTAGTAATTAAAATACAGACAACAATAAGGCTACTTGGCTCAGGTCGAGATGGGAAAATATTTTCAGCAGACGACTGGTATGGGGGGGAGGGATAAAAATGTGGGTGGGAGGATGTATCCCGGAATATTGGAACAAGACAGTGGTGGATGCATCAATGGGCGGCTCGGGTGGATGAGATGGTATTGACGGCCATACGGGGGCTGGTGGATGGAATGCCGGCACCACAATGGCGTATTGTTTACGGTACATCACCGACGACATCCGGGCCCTCGAGATCGATCGGCTTTGGTCAATATGGCGCCCGCTAGACGTGCCGATGTCAAACTAATGGCCATTCGATGACGATGGCCATAATGGCGTGATGTGATCAATCCTGTCTCCAAACTGACGACGCCCTCTTTCGGACGATCTCGAAACCGAAGTTTTGTTGTTGTCCTGCAGTATAATACGGAAGCGTTTTATGCACTTTTAAATGGCATACATCCACCCCCCCTCCCCAATATCCCTTTCTCTGCCAGTATCTCTGTATAAATTATTAACATTTGTTGGAGAATATTTCTTCATATAACATTTGTTTTCCGATTGATGTGCCTTTTGATATTTGGGATCTGTCTGTATGTCTGTCTGGTTTGCCGTCTTTCTGCGTGCTTCTCTCCCCCCCCCCTCTTTAACTCTATCTCTTCTTCTCTCTCCCTCACTCCCTTTCCTTCTTCCCTCTACCTGACGTCATCTTCCTCGCTCTCATCCGCCCTCCCTCTCTATTCTTCCCACTTACTATCCGTTTCACTCACTCCATTCATCCGTCTCTAACCAGCCATCCAATCACAATCCATCTTCTCTCTCTCTCACTCTCTCTCACTCACTCACTCACTCCCTCTCTCTCTCCAATGATCCCCTCGCTTTCGGGCGCCCTTCATTTCCGGCACGTTCCTAAAATAACAACAAAATAACAATCGGAATTCCTTCCACCTGTAAACATAGCCGCTGACATAACAAATGGGACAGCTGCTGAAATGGCTTGAAGCGCAACAAACGGCAGACGCATACGCCAGATCCTGGCTCTCTTCAGTGGCTGAATATTTCATGGCCTTCTTTAACTCCCTAATCGTGTATACTGCCGTCGACGTTAATAGGCGCATTTCAGTGGTTCCGGAAATTTAGCTAGGAAACAATTGTTCAGAAACTTTGTTCAGAAATTGATGCGGCAAAACTTTGTCCCGAAACGTTCCTACGATGCTTTGTGCGAAGAGATTGTTCGTGGAACGTTTCTTCGAAAACATTCTTCTGAAATCCAGACCAATGAGAGCGGTTTCCAAATATCCATTTAAACGTTCATCAGAAATCCATGAAAACTAAAATTGATGCTTTGTTCTGACAGGTATGAATACTGCCATCAATCTGCTGTGCCTGAATATTGTTATTCTTCTACAGTAAGATTCCCATGAGCGACCTTTGTTATTATGAATATTGTTTTAAAACGATCATAATGGGGAAAAAATGTGTGTCCGTGTGTGTGTGTGTGTGTGATGTGTGTGTGTGTGTGTGTGTGTGTGTGTGTGTGTGTGTGTGTGTGTGTGTGTGTGTGTGTGTGTGTGTGTGTGTGTGTGTGCGCGCGCAAAAAGCGTGGGTGTGAGCGCTGATGACATTATTGGTTAAAATCTTTTTACATCACATTTATTTTAGTTAAGAGCTTTCGTCCACACACCATCTGGGGAAAAGATGACACATTTGTTATAATTTCCATGAACTTACTGGTACTTAAAACTATAATTAACTCAAGAGTAGAAGTGTTTCCTTGTTGACATATTCTTGTTGATGTTTTAGCATTAGATTGCATATACAGAATTAGAACACAAATTATTGGCAAAACTATTACTTTATACACATTGGCAGTGGAAACATTTCAGCTGTATTTATATGAGAAAATGTGTTAATATCGGATGAATGTGTACCAACCTAAAAGAACACTAAGATGCATGGCTTCAGTGGCATTTTTGGTTCTGGGGGGGGGGGGGATGGAACAGTCACTCATGATAACGGAAACTTTCAGTGTTCAGCAGCCGAACCGTGGAATGCCCTACAATCCCACATTTGTGAATTAAAAACACTGAACATTTTGGTGCTTCATTCTCTGTAGTCAGTTTTTATATGTTTTGAAATTAAGTTTTATTACATTAGACAAACGTACGTTACAAGTTAATCTTATTATATCTAGTGTTTCTCATTTTGGTATCTTTGCCACAGAATACTTTTAAAACTTGTATTTTATTATTAGTTAAGCACTAGATATGCGCTAATTTTTCTTCTGTTAAAGATATATTCAAGGTCGCTTTCACAGATAAATAATTATTATCTTTTAAATCATTACACGGTTTTTACAGACATTATTTGGGGTATTATTATATTACATATTATTTGTACAGCGCCTTTGAATGGCTCCTGCTAGTAAGGGCGCTTTATTAAATATACATTATTATTATTATTATTATTGGGCAATTTCCCCGGGACTTAGTCCAGAATATCTGCCTTTTCTAGTAAGACATGCAATATCTAACAAATAAGAAAACTGTAATGATTTACCAGCATTAAAAGAATAGAACTGCCATATTACTTCAGGTCCAATATAGAAGATATTTCCTATGGCGAATGCATTTCAAAATCTGTTTATATCGCCGTCTCTATCACTATGTCTTGTTTTTTAGTTCTTCTTAATATGGGGTTTCATTGTACTGGACGTTGAACGATACATAAGCCACTAAGCCAGACATCTAATAAGCTAACAATGGCGTCTAATTGGGCGCCTATAGGATACCAAGATATACATTCCTGTCAGATTTCCTTCGCCAAGCACGTCACGCACTTCATGCACAGCAGTCACGTCGGCTGCCGAACACTGGGCCATTTCCGGCACATCAAGCGCATTTCTCTCAAGCGGCATGTCTTCTGAGTGGACACTATCTGATTATGGCAACAAGATTATGGCGAGATTGTGTGTGCGCGTCCCCGTGCGCGGGCGTTTGTGTGTGTATGTTTGTCTATGTGTGGCGGGGTGGGGCTGAGTGCGTGTGTGGGTGCATGTGTGCGTGCAGAAATGTTTACGTGTCTGTGTGTCAAGTCCAGTGTCACAGCATGTGATATTAAACACCCCGTCCCCGTTTGATCCAGCCACCTGATACATGTAATACATTCAATATAGCAGTAACTACTACCTCTATAGCTAGCAGATATGTGTGGGCATTTGTATGGATATTGGAAGTAACATGTTATGATCCCGGTATTAGGGTATCTGCCTGTCAAAGGTACATCATACACCCTCTACATATACAACGTCGACATAAGTAGAAGCTGGTATACCCCACCCGTATATGATGGTTGTAAACTTCATGTAATCGAAATATCTCACTCTCTCTATAAATAAATAAGTAAATATGTGTGTGTGTGTGTGTGTGTGTGTGTCTGTCTGTCTGTCTGTCTGTCTGTGTCTGTCTGTCTGTCTGTCTGTCTGTCTGTCTCTCTCTCTCTCTCTCTCTCTCTCTCTCTCTCTCTCTATAATAATATATATATATATATATATATATATATATATATATATATATATATATATATCATTAAATGTTTCAGCATGAAAGTCTCTTTCTGGATACAGAACCCTGATGAATCGATCAGAGATTTAATATTCCCTAATCCTATGCTAAGGAAAGACACAAAAATATGTACGCGAGCACGCACACGCAGAGAGGGGGGGGGGTGAGGGGGAAGAGCGGGTTTTATAGAATGCATTACAATAGTGCACTCTCACGCTAAAATGTCATAATATACTAACCCAAAACATCAATAATGACACATAACAATTAGTGGTAACCTTGAACATCGGATCATATCACTAATGATAATGATACCTGGATAACATCTCTTATACATCGGCTCCTCTTCCCGAGATACAGTCATAATACCTGGATATGATAAATATCTTTTATAACTGGTACGATAACAACCGCTAAAATGATACCACCAGGTACAGTCAGTACCCAAGGTACAGTCACTAAGCCAGGTTACTGACTGATTAATGCCATGACTTATACCATGTATATTATACAAGGTAGATTCAATAGAAACACTACAGATAATATCAAATAAATAGTCAATATAACAGGTACTTAACTGAGCTCGAGGTACAATATGACTTATATCGCCATATACCAGATACAGTCAATATATGGCACATGACTTATACCAGATAATGTGACTATATTAGATATAACTGTTTAACTGAGTATAGTTACAATGTCACACACACACACACACACACACACACACACACACACACACACACACACACACACACACACACACACACACACATAATATATATATATATATATATATATATATATATATATATATATATATATATATATATATATATATATATATCAGTCACAATACAGTAATTCCCCGTATAGTAGGTAAACTGTATGCAGTCATTATCCAACATTTAACAATAGTAAACTGAAATACCAGATACAGTCAATATACCAGACACAGTCACAATAACGGATAGAGTCATAAACTCTTCCATGTGCTAGCGACAGGCACTGTACCAAAGACAGGCACTGTACCAAAGACAGGCACTGTACCAAAGACAGGCACTGTGGTAGAGACAGTCACTGTGCCAGAGACAGTCACTGAGCTAGAGACAATCATTGTGCCAGATACAGTCATTGTGTTAGATACAGTCATCCAGAGACCACATACTGATCCTTACAGGAGACGTTCGCGCCCCCCCCCCAAAAAAAAAATTAATATACAGAGATCGTGTGATGAATATTAATGATAGATCCACGTACGGACACTTACCTGTACCTGTACTTAGTGTTCTCAGTATCTAGTCATGGATTATTGTATTTGATATGCAAATGACACAAATGGCCGAGCTGATAGAGTGTCCAATCTCAACTGTCATTCTGGGCTGGGTTCGGCTCTAAGTGATCATGATCACGTTATGGGACAATGTTATCATTGGCTAAGTAACCATTTTAGTGGACTACCTACTAAAACTGGGTCAGGTCAGGTCGGATGTGACATGACTAGGCGAAGGTGACCTTCACTGATTCAGTAGAGAGAGCGTGACTTTCGATTTTGTTATAAATGTGGGTAAAGTTTGGGATCGGGTGGGGAGAGGTGGGACGATGTCGTCCTAGAATTATAAAGGAAATTACATTAGGAAGAATCCGTGACCTCCACACGCACACACACCACAGAGAGAGCGAGACAGAGACAGACAGAAAGAGAGAGAAACGTGTATTTGTTGCATAGCGACTTACAATGGATTGGCGAGACACTACACACGTCTCAGCATGAAAAGTCCCCGCTCCGTAGGCAGTCCCCTGAGGAACCATCCAACATTTCTTGAATTCATAATTCTCTGTACTAGTGCCTTATTTAACACTGCTAAAACACACACACGCATAGATACAAGCGCACACAAACATACACGCGCACGCACACGTGTATTTAATTATAATAGCCAATCCCTGTAGCGTACTGTCACATATAAACGCCATCTTGTTCTGCATCCATCGTTCTCATTAGCAACCAAACGAGGTCTATATTTAGTCACTAAAAACGTCAGTGTCCTCTAAAAACCACAACAATTATCGGATAATTACATAAAACTAACGAGACCAACCTACTGATTAGCCAAATTACCATAAACTATTTAATGCTTCTTCAACTAACACCACTACTCTGACACCTACTGCGCAAAGTGGTATTATTACTTGTTGTGTGCAGCATAGACTGCGTTGAGATACCACCTGCCTACTGGACCACGTTAACTGGTTGTCTAAGGCCGATACATGACCGATAAATGACGGGAGGTGGGCGTCATGTGGAATGGACAATGCCCACCACGGGGGATGTATCCTGTGAGTAGCAATCTATCAGTGTATGTTTACTTATAAGTATTAGCGTGCGCGCGCATGCGTCAGTGCGAGCGCATAGACCTTTATACATACGGGATGTTATTTGATGGAGCCCAAAAGTGCGTGTATGCGCATGCGTGCATACGTATGTATGTATGTATGTATGTATGTATGTATGTATGCGTTGATGTCGGAAGATACACTTACCCTATTACTGTAGGCCCAGACCTCCACCGAAGACCTCCAACGAAGAAATCAATCGTCGCTCATCGATCCCAGAAACCAAATATTATCCTTCTACCTATAGCATCCTTATATATCACGCTTAAACTTCCATTCAGTGGATAATCGGTTTTTATTTGCTAACTATAACCAGTATAATTGTACATATTTCGCGACTGCGACGTTGCTAACGAAATCCCGATTGCTCCAGACGCAGCCTGTTATATATCGGGGGATATATTCGGCTAGAAATCGGGCCCATCCATTCCTATGCGCCCGGTAAACGATCGTTCCCTTTCGCCGTTGGCGAATCACGTGACCCTGTCATGTGGTTCGTTGACGTCGCCCTTCGATCGGTTATGGCAGGAGATGAAGACGTGGCGCTGAGACGGGCAATAACCGGGTTGGGGTTTGTTTGTTCGTGCATCTCTTTGGTGATATCATGCTTTATGGTATGTGTGGTGGTAGATGTTTTGCAGGCGTGAAAACAATGTGTGTGTGCGTGTGTGCGTGTGTGTGTGTGTGTATTATTTTGTTATGCTTCGATGAAAGCTGTTGGCGCCTTATTGATTATAGATAGCCAGTGTGTGTGTGTGCGTGTGTGTGTGTGTGTGTGTGTGTGTCCCCACCCATATAGAGTAAAATGGCCCTCAGCCAATTATAACATTATAATGAATGCATCTCATAGTAATTGACCTTTACAGAAAACATTAAAATTATGGTTTTATTCCCTTCCATTAATGCTATTTATACGATTTATGATTAATACTGAACGCATTGGTGTGTCGAAGTGTAGTCGAAGATAATGAGGCGAAGTGAAAGATGAAACACCCGTCAAACATAGCCATGCCCACTTTTACGGGTTGGGGTGGGGGGTGGTTGTTACTAGATTAATCATCGTACACCATTAATACGCCACCTTATTCTAATGACTTGGTCACCTTATAAAGCCATCTTCGTCTCGCCACAATCTCCGTGAGTTCCGGTGGCCTAGTGGTTAAGCACCCGGCACTTGGTGCCAACGGTCGCAGGTTCGAACCCCGTAAGAGGTCGAAACTTTTCCAGGGATTAATTTCTCGGCTCACTACATCGTGGGTGGCTGACCACATTAAATGGCGCTGCCGTCTCCACGGAATTATTTAAAATAAAGGGGGACGTTAAAAACCCCTGAGGACGTAAAACACTCTGGCAGTGACCACCCTCAGGGTATTTCGGCTCCATATTTCCGTACTGCTCCCCTGTGAGTGGTGGGGGAGGAGGTTTCTCAACCACTCCAACATAGAGGCTGTGCTGATTAAGCGACGGCCTGGGGATTCTCCCCGAACAACAAAACCAAACCAGCCACAATCTCAACCTCTCCATACTCGAACAGAACAACACCTCACTCACCTTCCTCACTCTCCGCTCTCGAAACGGTTTTTCCCATTCTCCCAAATAGGACAACTATCATAGCTCAGACAAATTCCAGTCCTATCATATCATAATCCCACCCCCCTCCAGTCTCGAATCGGTGAAGAATGAGCTTTTTTATGAAGAAACTTTTCTAGATGCCATAAATTAGTTGATAATCCGGAGAGGCTTAGTTGACATGGCGATATCAAATATTCTCCGACTTAATGGACAAAGTGAACCTTGCTGTCTGCGACCACCGACAGAACGTGGCGCCACCTACTTACTGCTGAATCTCCGAAATCGATGCCGTTAAAATCTGCTTATTCACAGTTTCCGTACAATTGGCAGAGACGTGAAATTAGCCGCGAGAAAGAGTAGACGCTTTGGGAACGCTGATGCCAGGTCTGTTGATGCGGGGACGGGGCTCCTTTGTTCCCCTTCACTCCATCCCCTTATGATATATATAACCCGACGACACTGATCATGATGAGTCCCTTATTTTTCGATAAACCATTATCATGAACATATAGTATTTATTTATGTTATTGTTTACAAATGAAAGCCCCTTTTGCTGTGAGGGATTCAAATTTGCCATTCCATCGCAGAGGTTGATATTATTTTCCTAAAATATTGTGTATACTTATCTGTGCATGTGATAGCAAGGATTATTGTTGATACCTTTGCTTCTTTACTTAAATAAGCCGAGTGTCAAATATATTTACACATAGATATATTCTTTATTGATCCATAATAATATATGAATTAGTATACACATTCAAGGCACCTTAACTAATGTACAGACATTCATAGCACTTATGGCTCTGTTTAATTATAAATGGTGTATATTTTTATTACAGAATAACAATGAAAGGATCAATATGCAGGTATGTTAAACAAATTAATTGAGTTTGGGACAAACGATTTCCCTGTACTTTTCCGGCCTTGTTTCTGATCTCATAGAAGAAAAATACTTATAAAGTGGATGAGTTTCAAATGAAAATAACACACTTAACTTTCCTGGGAACATATTTAACATAAATATTATCTATACTCATTATATATCCGTTTTTGTTATATTGACGGCTTGTATACAAATCCTGTTGATAGCTGCCTTATCAGCACAGCTTATAGTCGACCACCAGAGAATTGTGTTGTAACGAATTACACTTTACACCACAGAGGTATCGAATATATGAAGTATTTCACTATTTGCACAGAGCGAGTTCAGTAATCCAAGGAAGAAGAGTCTTTGTTATACTTGGAAACAACTGTTGCTTTGGCCATGTTGGCTTGTTGTCAATGGTGACGCCAAAATATTTAAATGTTTCACATTTCTACAGGTCCATTATTTGTTATAAGATGTTCGTGGGGAAAATATGTCGAAAATATGTCTAAAATCAAATATAATTTCTTTGGTTTTATTTTAACAGCTATCAGTTTTTCGTTGTCTGTTTAATAATAAACTATCTAATGAGTGAGTGAGTGAGCGAGCGAGTGAGCGAGTGAGTGAGTGAGCGAGTGAGTGAGTGAGTGAGTGAATCTATTTTAAAATGACGTCGCTGAACAATACACCAATCACACGCAAGTAACACGGGCTTTAAAAATCTGCCCCGCTCTTCAATGCCGTTAGCTCTTTATTATATAATTATGTCCGTTTTGGAGAGGACGAGCTATTTATCAGGTCGAATTGTCCAGTAATCGTCCATCCATCCGGGCATGTTCCTGTTAGTTTCCTCACGTCAGAATTAAGTTCAAGCGGCTGTTCGGCGAATACCTTTAGCCATGTAGTACTTTACCGAATGAAGAAACATATACTTTATCTGTTTCTGACTCGTTTCATGCAATTACGAAAACGCATATAAAAGAAAAGAAAATTGCCCGGTGATGACGTGTAATCTAATTGACCTACTGGCGACCATTTTGTTCGCGCTTCAAACGATTCATTTCAACCTGCGTAGTGTTTTCAAACATACAACCACTGAAACTCGGCACCATTGCCTCGCATTTAACACGAATACCAACATAACGGGCCGCCATTGTGCCTTAGCACACACACACACACACACACACAAATCATTCTATTCACAATCTACCAGGTATGTGACACGAATCGATGCCGAATAAATCGATGGAAAGAAAATAATGAATCAACTATTGTATGTCACAATGGAGTCGACGCGGTGTATCATGAAATATTGCCGTCGGGTGGGACGATTTACGAGTAGATCGACACAATGAGAACGGCTTAGAATATAACTAGGCATCTGCTAATTTAATATTTATCTCCGTCTATCTGGTGACTCATTCGGGTGATGTGAATTACAATGTGATGTAGCAACAGCAATGTGATCATTGACATGGATGGGCCGTTGTTGTCGTTGTTGTTGTTGTTGTTGTTATTGTTGTTGGGTTTTTAAAATAAGATTTACGTTTCTCGCTTCCCGTTGTAATGCTTAATAAGTGACGATGGTGATGACGATGATGATGATGATGAGGAGGAGGAGGAGGATGCTAGATAGCCGCTAAAATAGATGCACGATTGACCCGTGTAGGCGTGCGTGCGTGTGTATGTGTCTGTGTCTGTGCATGTGAGAGAGGGCAAATTCTGACCTCCATTCCCGTGTTGATGGCCGATGATCAAAACATTAACAACGTCAAACTAAAATATTTCACCCAGTGGTGTGCGCGCGCGTTTGTGTGTGCCCGTTTGTGTGTGCGTGTCCGTGATTGTTACCAGTCTCGAATAAGGCACTGGCACAGAAAATCTCGAATTGTGAATTCAAACTCTAGAAGATTAGCGGGGGACACAAATACAGACCGACTAATCTTCCTGGTGAGAGACGTCCAATGTCCCACCAGTCCCTTAGCCGCGAAGCAACAAATCTCTAATAATTGAATCACCTACAACTTGGGAGCAACCTCCCCCCCCCCCCCACCCCCAATTCAGATCCTGGCAGTTGTGAGAATTTTTATGTTAACTGCCTAAGAAACTCCGTTTATCGTTTTTACTTGTTGTGTCTTTCTTTCCTCAAAACAGCACTTTGCAGGCTTTTAAACCTCAATTACCATTGTCTTTAAAGGTCAATTTGTTGAACGTGCTAATGTCATGAAGCGACTGTTATTAAAACTGATAGCTTAATTGCCGTTGGAAAATTCCCATCTGTGCTAAAGTAGACCGTAATGGCGACTTTGTCTCGGCGATGTTAAAACTATATCTTAACATATTCAAGCCAGAACTAATGACTGCGATAGAAACTAGATGCTTATAATAAAGCATTTGCGTGTGTGTAAAAAGGTTTCTGTGCCATTTCTGTGCATAAGATAGGCTAAATGGGCCGAGCGACCTCTGACATAGCCTGGTCGGTGTTTGCACACACGCACACACACACACAAACACACACAAACACACACACACACACGTGTGTGTGTGTGTGTAAGTGTGTGTTATCTCTCTCTCTCTCGCTCTCTCTTTGTATGTGTGTGTTTGTGTGTGTGTGTTGTGTGTGTGTGTGTGTGTGTGTGTGTGTGTGTGTGTGTGTGTGTGTGTGTGTGTGTGTAATGCATCACTTCCCGTATCAATAATGTATTGTTATTGACATTAGCATTGATAGGATATTATCATGTGGCTTCAGCTGTCCAGATAGACAGAGCTTACAAAGCGAGATGATGGTTTTTGGCTTCATATGTTGAACGTTCACGTTTTAGCCTACAATGTGCACAAACGTGGCCGTAAAACACCAGTCACATTGTGCTGACGACGAAATGGCGTGGTTTCGTAAAATAGCATTCGTGAAGTAGTGAAAATGCCATGTTGCCACAAATGCAATCATCAAATACCTAGCTGTAATACACGTTCACGTGTATAGAGACGTATAGGCAAGCGAGGCATAAATCCCGCCCCTTACCTATCTATTATTGTCTTTATTTATTGATTTATTCAATTCAGATATTTCCAATGTAAAATACAGATACTTTTCACAAAATGTTAAACCCGCATATCTTATAAGTGGCCAGATAGCCAGAAATAAATCGCACTAACCAATAATGTGAATTGTGAAACCTTTTGAGAATTTAGAAGAAAATCTAGCAACAACCTGATTAGAGACACGTATGAGAAACATCTTGTGACAGGTTTTATGGGACTTTTGAAACATACCAATTGGAATACACCATACACTTAAATTATACAATGATCTAAAATACTTATTATGACCTGTCCTCAAATATACTATACCGAACACCTTCTCTCTCTCTCTCTCTCTCTCTCTCTCTCTCTCTCTCTCTCTCTCTCTCTCTCCTCTCTCTCTCCTCTCTCTCTCTCTCTCTCTCTTCTATCTATCTCTCTATCTATCTATTTATCTATATATCTATCTATCTATCGATCTACTAGTACGCATCTATCTATCTATATATCTATCTATCTATCTATCTATCTATCTATTATATATATATATATATATATATATATATATATATATATATGTCTATTTCTTTCTGTGGAGTATGAAAAAGGGACGTTCGGACCTTTAAGTTCATCTCTAGCTGATACACAAAATCAACAAAACCCACCCATTCTAATGTGACCTACAAACATAGAAATTAGCGGCCAATTAAAAAGCACCACAACTAATGATTGACAGCAGGTTGTCAAAGTGGGTACTCGCGGAAGGATTTTTCGTCTTATAAAACGATGTTTCTGGTGTCAGTTCAGAGTAGTTACTGTCGTTGAACAGCAAGGTTAATATTCGATAGAGAGGCAGATAAAGAGAGATAAAGAGAGAGATATCGATATTTCATCGATACAGAAGCACTCTCGATCTGCTCGCTTTTTGGAGGCATCTTCAATTATTGACACCGGACGCCGAAGAGGCGAATTGACATCGCTGATGGGTTTTGTTTAATGCTCGGGTGCTGTGTCGTCGAATGAGTCATCTCGGCGGATGAATGGTCCCTTTGAAGCGGTGAATGAGGGGGAATGGGGTTCCATTACCTTGCTTTGTGATCTGTTCCGTCTCCGCCCATTTGCTTGTCGCTTTACCTATCTGTATGTATCTACATCTATCAGGTGTTTTCTATATGTCAGTGTCTATGTATATATATGCCTGTCGCCTTTTTTGTGTCGATATGTATACGTCTCTGGTTGGCTTTATGTCTGAGCTGGAGACCAAAAAACGAAGAAACGCATATAATATTGCTTTTGGTACGAGATTACTTACTAGTCGTACCCGGTAGCGCGCTTAGGCGGATATCGGTAGCATCCGGTTTCGGATCTCGTGCTAGCTGTGTGTTAAGGTTGTTTCATCTATCTCTTCGCTACATTACCATTGGCCCATTTAGTATCACCTGATATGTTACCTCACCGTTAATGGATGATGCCTAACTACGTCATACATGTATCCGTGAAAGCTTGTTGTTGTTGTTGTTGCTGTTGCTTATAAGCCTAGCATTACCTTATTACTTAACATCACGACTAGACAACAACAACACTCCTGAACAAGGTAGACCTGCCTACCAACAAACCTGTTTTTTACATCACTGACCTTTAATCCAGAAACACAACTTATTCATTTCGACGAATCATCAAAATTATCGGACTTCATGGCTCAGATAGTAACGTGCTCTTCACTTATCGGGTAATGACGAGCTCGAAGCGTTATAGGTTGTCCATAAAGTAGGATTTGATTAGACTCGCAACCTTCGATGCAATCAGCTGTAAATGGACCCTTTGTGGGGCTTCTGAGATAAACTTGGCTTTCGGGTGGGGGGGGGGGATATAAGTGGATCGCTAAAAGCTGTTTAGTCAGCTGATGGTTGTATAATTAAATGTGTTAATTAAAATGTTCTATTAATGGTTCTATGACGACATAACATAACATTATGAAGATTGATGTCAGGTCAGGTAACTGATGTAATACATGGTATGACGTCATTAATGGAATGCTGATCCTGGTAATTATTATTAATAATATTATTATTATTATTATTATTTGAATAAACCACAGTTAATAACATAAGCCATACTATGGTGTTCTTTTGGCAGATTACATAATAACATATAATGTATATCTACCTTGTTGAAGCAGTTATAGTCTTTATCGATTAACATTATAATATATATGTTGTCATACATCATACATATAATGCTGGGTCAAATACTTGTGAATATTGAGTTTAGAACATTATATGAAAAACAAATATTTACCATATTTATTTGTTAATGTTACTGGTGTATATATATATACATAGACCACGTTTAGTATAAAGTATCTTTTTATTGTGTACATTTATTTGACTAATCTATGTAATCCTGAAACTGCTAAGCATCATCATCATCATCATCATCATTATCATTGTTATTATCATCTTTTTCATCATTACTACCATAGTCATCATGAAATTGGGAGATCTATTAACCTGTGATAATGTTGATGATGATTAAGTTGATGATGATGATGATGATGATCATCATCATCATCATCATCATCATCATACTAACTCCCTCACGTCCGCTGGTGAAAGAATCCAAATCCTATGTTCTTCCGATGTTCTCCGACTGTTTTCTTCTACAAAATATTAAGACCATATTTCCTACAGTGACTGCAACTTCCATAATTGTACAGGGATGGTAACTGGCATAGTGACTGTTCCTGGTCTTAGTAGCTGTAAATGATAGAGTGGTAGTACGTATATGATTAATGTAACTGGCATTATGACTGTATCTCGGGAAGAGGAGCCGATGTATAAGAGATGTTATCCAGGTATCATTATCATTAGTGATATGATCCGATGTTCAAGGTTACCACTAATTGTTAGGTGTCATTAGCGATGTTCTGTGTTAGTATATTAGGACATTTTAGCGTGAGATCTCTCTCCTCAACTCCCCTCCCTCCCTCTCTAGTTATCTATCAACCTATCTATCCCTCTCTGTCTCTCTCTTTGTGGTTGTATCACCAGGAGACAGGATGGCTGCTTGTTGTAAATGTAATCATTAACCCCTGTATATTGCCAAATAAACAGGGGAGATAATTAGACACGTCTCCATTCAACACCTGGTCCTGTCGGGGTAATTCCAAACTGGAATTACCTGATTCCTACACAAAACTAAAACTGATTTAAAACCCAAAATTTTTACATTTGTTAACGAATACCTTACAGGGAATATTGAACTTAAGTAAACAAGTGATTATTGCTTATTGAAAAGTGGATCATAAAAACTATTTAGAGAATATTTAGTGTATCAAAAATGATAGGTGATAAATAATAGGAACTCATCTTCTGTGTGGCCTTATAGAATAGTCATATCAACAGTAGCAATCCCAAAAGTCAATTACATTACATCTTCTTGTAAAAAAAAATCTTCTATATTGTTAAACATCGCAAACATTATTCAAAGTTAAGTCAACTTTAATCAACTATGAAATAGAATTGCGGATTTTTTATCATTATGTGCAACACGATGTTGTCAACATCTTTGAGGTTGGATAAGGACCAATTTCAAGGTCGGGTCTATCTTATGGTGTTACTAAACACAGATGTTTTTCATTCTTTCTCGTGCAGGTCTAATATACAATATCATATTTTAATTTTTGGCTGTATGTTGCTATCCGGTTTCATTAATAACACGCTTAAAAGATAAGTTGAGAAATGTTGATAAAATGTTTCTTTAAATGAGAACAGTTCATTTGTGATATGCTAAAAACCGTTACTTGTCGAAAACTAGGCAATATATATATATATATATATATATATATATATATATATATATATAATATATATATATATATATATATATATATATATATATATATATATATATATATATATATATATTAGTAGGCTAATAAACACATATTGATGGTAAAATATGGACCTTATTTCGTTATCAAAGTTTGGTTGTGAATATCCAAGGCAAAAGTACATAAAATATTTGTGAGCTACTTTCGTATTTTTCGACATATAATAAATACCTGATTATTACAGTGGTGTGTGTGTGTGTGTGCGTGTGTGGTGCGTGGGTGTGTGTGTGTGGTTTGTTTAGCGTCTACTCAGGTTAGAAATGGCCGAGATACAACTTTCTAGGAGATATCTTACGAACACAGGTGAGAGTCGGATTCGAATCTAGAATATGTAGATTTGCAGCGAAACCCCTCTACTCAATTATTATTATTATTAAGCGAATGAACATCTTATATTTTGATCACCATGTTATTATTAACCGCAAGGAAAGTCAACAATATTATTAGTTATCGAATAATACATAACTATATTTAACAATTCCTCAGATGAGTTTCATTTCTCTCCTCAACTTCTGCTCCTCTAGCTCTCTGCAGGCAAATCAATTATTGAAATTTGCCTAAGATGGCTAACGTCTGGCCAATGACGTTTTCTTGTTAATTAATAAATTATTATCGCTGGAGTCGGAAGATTAGAAGAAATAATTAAATTAATTAATTTTCCGCAACGTCATCGTAAACCTTCGAATTATCTGTAATGCCATCCCTAATGATACACGTTTGTAAAACCAGAGACACACGAGACAAACAAGCTAAAATACTACCAAGTCGAATATTGGAATTATTACACATTGATACGAACATGATGCGTCACTAATTAAACAACAGACTGATCCAGGCGAAATGCGTTGCATCGGTTACCAACTGCTGTCTCGGGTTAGAAACAGCTATGGCGCCGGCTGTTAATAGCGGGATGGCAACTTTTCACAAATGATAAATACTGGAAATATTTCAGCAAATTATTTCATATTACACGGAGACTGAGACTAATATTTCAGCTGAAAGATTGTGTCTTTCCAAATGATTTAACGCAAAATTTATCAGGATATAACCCAATGATTGAGCGGACCGATCTTTCCAGATGAATGACAAAGCTAACCCTTCGTTATTCATGTTGACTCGAAGGAGATGTTTTAGCATAGATTACAATGGATCAAAAAAATTATTATAAAATCAAACCGATAATTTTATTTCAATCTTACACGTCCTGGTTCTAGGACAGTTCGTTATCGGGCTTAACGACCGAATAACGACAATACCCGCAGATAATCAACGACATCGCGTAAAGTTGGAATCCATTTGGGATGTGTCATCAGTAAACGAAATGGTATATTTTTCACGATAATTACCCGAACGGTATCGTCCTCAGGTAATAAAGAATCCGTAGTGTAGAATAATATAGATTTAAATTAGAAAAGTTAGAATTTCTGTTTTTAGAATAATGGTCTGATGTAAATATTAATAAACATGTGTTAGTACGTGACATGTTTTCAATCTAGTGATCCAAATTAATGTTCCGTTGATTTTGTTAGCGACCAAAAACAAAGTTAGAAGACAAATGGATGATACACAGTTGCCCCCCAAAAATAATAAAACGAAAAACAAATACGAGAATTAAAAAAAACAACTACGCTTCTGCCCAAATTGGTTGTCCATGGTTGAGCCAATCTTGGCCCGGGCATGTCTGAATGGTGTTTCATCTTTGACTTCGCTTCATTAACTTTGGAGGTCGCTCGGCCCATTTAGCCTAATGCGTGCACAAACGTGGCCGTAAAATCATCAATCATCATCATCATCATCCATGGCTGACCCACAACCTAGAAGAGAAGAAATAAACATACTACAAAACCAGCTAGAAGTAATCGATTGTTATCTCTGATTAATCAATAATTTGCTGAAAAGAGTGATCTTTGTATGATTATGATCTGGGCGTGATAAACGATATCATAAATTTAATAACTCCGGGTACATAAACAAGACAGGATTGAAGACGAAGACTTACACCTGTATCTTATCTGTCGTACAAGGATAATTCTAAGGATGGGTGTATTTCTCGCCATGTGCCTTTACTATCACTGGCATAGGAATTATTATTTGATTAAAAACATTGAGGTTTTATTTGATCTCGCATCCAACAGATATAAGGCTATTGTGACTAGATCCGTCACGACTCCAACTGGTATCATTTTCAATGGTTACTTATAAAGGGTTACTTATAAAGTTCAGAATATCAAAGATCACAAACAAAACAAAACTGATTCCAATCCTCATGCAGTAGCCGAAGTCCAGCCAGATTACGCATGAGAAGTAATACAGAGAGAGACATGTGTTCCATGAATAGTGATGTACATATATCAAATTATATTTAAAAGTGTGAAGCTGAAAGGTATCGTCCATCTTGGTCTAACGGCACGGTAACCTAAAGAAATGCAGCTAACGCGATCTGAACATAACGAAACATCATAAGGGAGGAGGGCGAACGTTGCCAAATTCTTTAGTATCAATTTTGATGGTTGGTACCCTAAATCCACATCCACCATATGACGAATTCGGCGATATGATCATGATTTTGGTGTTCGTCATATTGCGAGCTGCGCCATTCTATATCCCCTGAGGTTCGTCAGTTTTATAATCGGATGAGCCATATTAATAATGAGCTTCGGTGATATAGGAGACATGGAGCAATGACACGAGACATAGTAACAAGTGCTTCTCATGTGAAGACTGTCTTTAAACAGTGGATCTTCTAAGATGGTAATAAGCGGCTCAGAATACTAATGTGATATGTTCATACATATTAAAACATTGATAAAACAAATCACCCACAGATTATTACTGATCGATTACATATATTGAATGAATCACCGATGACTGATGCTTAAAACATTATGTTTAGGGAGTCCGATGGCGTCAATCGGGGGCGCCTACATGGTCTAAATGGTAGCGCGGTTGGCAATAGATATCGTCCAGTTCGAACCTTGGTGTAGGCATGTCAGAAGGGTGTTTCATCCTTCATTTCACTTTATTACCTTTATAGGTTAGGGATTTGATATAATGCGATGAAACCAAATAGATAATATTTGTTTAACATCGTTTAATCAAAGAAGATTTTGATTAACTCATAGCCATTGTAATGTTAAAAAAATTCCAACGAAAAATAGAAATGTGATTTATATTCCAGATCAAGTGATATTTGTACAGCTATGCGTCATCGGCTTAAATTCCTAAATCTCAGTGCATTAGTTTCAGGAGGGCGATAGGTACAATATTAAAACTAAACGCCAAGATATTGAAACACATATTGCAAAGGATTTCAGACTGCAAAGGATCCCGAAATTACTACTACTACTGCTGATTTCCACTCCTTTTTAAGACTCCGGACTGCATTATGGATTCAGTGTCTAGCTTGCCTCATAAACACCTTTATGTGCACTGCATTTATTATGCAATTTCATTCGCATATGGTAGTAGGGATACTTGATTAAATATATATTATTAATCTAGTTAATAATAATAAAATTTTGTTGTTGTTGTTGTTGTTATTGTCGTTGTTGTGGTTGTTGTTATCGTCATCTTCGTCGTGGTAATATATATCACAGCAAAAAAGAAATGATTGCTTTGTTTAGTCTAGTTACTGAACGAATATATCGTCCTTAAGTAAAACCTATAACAACTGGGAATACATATGTGAACAAATAAATTTTCCTTTTATACGACTAATTTGCAAAAAAAGGATTGTAAGATTTATTCAACTATGTTGTTCAATTAGAGACTTCGACGTCAGTTATGCTTTCACAAAATATATTAATTTGTGTTCTCCACTCAATAAACATAAAGCATCGAGAAAAGTTTCTTCGCCAGACGGCGCTCACGATTCTTATTATCCGATCACATCTTTATTTAGCCGTCATCCAAATGAGAGGAAAGAAACAATACACGATGGTGCCTATTTGATTTCATGATTTCTGTAAACGCGTATCGGTATTTTCTCTGAGGTACTAATATGGCTCCCTGTTTGCTGTCTTAAGACGGGAAGATTGTAAAGAAATCTAAACTTTACTTCAGATGATCTTGTTATTATTATTAAACTTCTTTCCAAATTCTGTCCGCTGATTTATGTTCACAAATATTGAATTAAATAAACAAAGACACATTGTACTTTAGCTGATATGATATATTCCGTTGTCGTAGTACATAATGTCTCCTAAGATGCTTTACCGGTCAAAGTTGATGAAAATGTACAATATTAAAGCGACTTATGATCAATTTGTTAGAGTAGTTCCTATCTTTGTTATTATTATTATTATTTTAGTAATTATAATAGTAGTAGTATTAGTAGTAATAGTAGTAGTAGTGATGATGATGAAAATTAATGTTTTACGGCCACTTTTGCACGTGATAGGCTAAGCGGAACGGGTAGTACTTGTAGTGGTAGTAGTAGTAGTAGTATTGGTGATATCAGTAGTATTAGAAGTAGCAGCAGTAGTAATATCAGTATTAGTGCTGCACATTTATGCTGTTTTTGTTGTTTAGTTGTTCAACAGATGATTTTATTATTACATTTACGTACCCCGTTTTCCTTTTTTCCCATTCGTTTTTTCCCCTGACTGAATAATGAAAAATTCCTTTCCCTTCTGATATTCACGGCCATTAAAGCTCGCCATTTTATGCCACGTCCGGATCCGACTCAATGGTCAATAATAGATCACGCAATCAGAAACAACAAAAATTTAACAGCCATCTCTTCGGGATTATTGATTGTTAATAAAATATGGCGATTAATTAGCACATTTCTCTCAAACCTATTTCACGGTAGACATCAACATCGGGCGGTTATTGGGTGTTAAGGGATTCTCCACGGGACACCATGTGACAGATTGCCAATGTGTCTTATCTGTTTTCTCTTCACTCGTCATTTCATTAGCATTGTGGGAAGGCGTGAAAATTTGGCCAAACTCCTGGCAGCGACGTGTCTTCATACAACTAATCACCAACACAATGATACAAAAAGTATGTGGCGACGTAATGATGTATTCTCAGAGTAGGCACATTTCTTCCACCAAATGTCCATTGGGCAATGTAGATATGACTGTTATTAAAAATAGCATTAATCAGAGTCTAATAGTATCTTCTGTGTAAAGATATTTTATCAGGAAAAGACACAACGATGACACATTTGTCTGACATCTGCGTTGCGTGTCTGGCAATCAAAGAGCAAATGTGTAAGGTTTGCCCAGCGCCAAGGCCAGGCAAAGAACTGATTCACTGACTCACACACCCTCTCACTCCCTCACTCACACAGTCGCTCACCCACTTACTCACTTACTTACTCTCTGTGGGTGACCCTGAGGACTGGAATATGCTGCTATCCAGGATCACTGGAAAAACGAGGAAAAAAATAATAGAAACATTTAAATCTGCTTTGAATATTTGTTCAGAATGTGTATAATGTGTATAATACCGTAAGATCCTTAGACCATCTGAAGACAGATGATTTTCCGCTGTTTAAATTATAAATATATAGATGTTTGTTTGCGTGTGCGCGTGCGCGCCTATTTACACTTCTAATGAACAGTTCTAATCTGAACTTAGTTACGTTGGTATGCATCTGTAAAGATGAGCGCCGCAAACCCCCGCCCCGCATATATATATATATATATATATATATATATATATATATATATATAATGTTAAAAATGTTTTACTTGGTATGAAATAGTTCATCTATGTTGATATCATGAGGATGAAACATCTAATATTATTATTTATGGTTATTATTATTATTATTATTATTATTATTATTGTTATTGTTGTTGTTGTTGTTGTTGTCGTTGTTCTTGTCTCTGTCCAGCGTCTTCATCAAATGATTTTATATTCTTGTTATTTGTCAGAGATTATTATTCTGCTACACCTTCGGTCCCTTCATCAGGTTTTTTTATACTACTACCAATTCAACTACTACTACTTTTACTAATATTACTACTACTACTATTATTATTATTATTATTATTATTATTATTATTATTATTACTAATACAGGATGTATCATTTCAGGGTACTGCACATAAAAGTCTAGGATATTAGATACCTAAAACATATTTAGATACGTGGTTAGAATGATATTAATTAACCGAAAATATTTATACATTGAAATGGTGAGTCTCAGAGATGAACTATTTCTGATCTAATCCATCATCCTTTTCCCTGAGACGGAAGCTTTACATTGTAACGCGGTCATCATCTTCAGAAAAAAAGTAATTAGAATACTTATCTGAAATCATTTAGGTCAAAGATAAAGTCGAATTAAGGCACTTCTTTTTTACCCCCCCCCCCTTCCCCCAATGACCAGCCCATCAGTGATATATCACTGGTGTGGCTGATGGCGAGGTTCACCAAAACGGTCACTCATTTATGTGGAATAGATGTGTTGTAATCTTAAACAGTTAGAGATGGTCACCGGATTTAATTGTTTTCGTAAACATTCTTGTAATATTAAATAAATCACTTACTCACTCTCTCACTCATTAATGTAACCCATTTGCGCCTTGGGGCTAAGTCTTTCGAAAATGACCTAGTGACTTTTGTAACTGGGCGGATAAGTGTTCATGTAGTTATTATCTACCGATTACACCCCACTAAGAAAAATGGCTTGAAAGCAGCAGATTTCTTCAAGGAATTTTCGGAATTTCTTAGCTCTCTTGTTGCCAACAGTAACCATCTGTTGATCTTAGGTGCCTTCAATATAGATTGGGATTGCCAGATGAATGTATATACCAAACAACTGGCTGAATTTCTTAGATCTGTCAATCTCAGGCAGCATGTCCAAGAAAGAACACACAGACATGGTCACATCTTAGATCTTGTCATCTCCCGTGATGATGACAATTTGATTAAGGATGTGTCTCTCACTCACTAATGTAACCCATTTGCGCCTTGAGGCTAAGTCTTTCGAAAATGACCAAGTGACTTTTGTAACTGGGCGGATAAGTGTTCATGTAGCTATTATCTACCGATTACACCCCACTAAGAAAAATGGCTTGAAAGCAGCAGATTTCTTCAAGGAATTTTCGGAATTTCTTAGCTCTCTTGTTGCCAACAGTGACCATCTGTTGATCTTAGGTGCTTTCAATATAGATTGGGATTGCCAGATGAATGTATATACCAAACAACTGGCTGAATTTCTTAGATCTTCCAATCTCAGGCAGCATGTCCAAGAAAGAACACACAGACATCTTAGGGTGTGTCTGTGTCTTCCCTGCTGTCTGATCATGTCCTTGTTATCATTAATGTATCTTTACAGAAACAATCTTTTTCAGCTAAAGTTATTTCATATAAAAAACTATAAGTCGATTGACAAAGAGCCTTTTTTCTGATCTGCCGGTCTCTTCACTGGTATTGGATCCACTGGATGATGTGGATCATCTGGTGGATCTCTATGATAGTACACTGAAAGAGATTGTAGGTGAGCATGCATCTTTAAGGGAAAACGAAATGCCAAGAAGACCAGTAAAAACCCTGTAACAGATTTAAAAGTTAATTATTATATATCTGTAAAAGCAAAATTTGAACGTGTGTGTTTTTAGAACTGATTAAATATTTTGAAGAGATGAAGCATTTCTAATATCTACCGGCAACTTATTCTACAAAGACGGGCTGTAATACTAAACGCACAATCACCATATGACTTCAGCCGAGACACAGTTAGGTGGTAGTTGGCAGCTGGGAATACTGATGTGACACGTTCATTTGGTAAAATTAACCCATGCTATTTTATTGACCCGTTCAAGTGATATTATCATCATATTGCTCCGAAATTATACCAAGAGGACAGTACACATTGTGATTACCAGATGACTAAGTACTGAACCCTGTGATACCCCAGACAAGAAAAACTGAACATTATATAAAAAAACATGAACATACACTCTCTGGAGGTGTTGTTCCTGATAGGATCGAAAACATTCAAGTACTTTAGCTGACAGACCGAACATGTCCTTTAACCTAGAGAAGGGGACACTAAGGCCAACTGTATGAAATGCACTAGACTGGTCTAGAAGAACAAGTAATACTGGTTTGTCATAAACACTTGAGATCATAATATCATTTTTCACTCGAACCAAGGCTGTTTCAGTGCTGTGACCACTTTTATAGGCAGACTGTAGTGATTCATTAAGGTTATTATTGATTAAATATATGTTTAGATGGAAAGCAACTGTCCTTTCTATAACTTTAGATAAAAATGTAAGATTGGAAACAGGTGTGTGATTGTTTAGAACATGGCAGTCGAAACTGTGATGTTTTATTAATGGTTTTACAAGGGCAGCTTAGACAAATACGTACATTGTGTACGGCTGTGCCGTTATAAGATGTTAATGGCACAGTGATCAAATTGCTGGCATAAGACCCCATCAGCTTTGGATACTTTCCATTACGTGGGCGCATCGCTAAACAAATGATTATGGAATTACCACCAGGAGCTCGTAAGACAAGACAATGATATTTAGTGTCATTCATTGTCTATATAGGAGAAAGAAATAAGTGGAAAGAACATCCTGGTGGTTACACCACAACAACGTCAACAACACTAAACTATTAACACACAACCAAAAACCGGTTTCTTAGCGTAAACACTGGAGTGTGCGATAATATAGGGCGACAAATGATCGATTAAAAAGAAAATACAAGAAATAAAAAATAACTAAATATACTCAAGTTATATTAATATAAATATAAATTAAATATATATTATACGATATGGCAGTTTCCCTGGTGTAACTTATCTGATAGTCATGGTGACGTATCATCGTATTACAGCTATGTACGATATACACAGGGTCGCAGTATCCATTGGGGCTTTCCATTGCATTAAGTTTACTGTTTAATACTCTGCATACGAATGATCCCCATATATAGTAGTTGTATAAAGTGATATTTTTAATATTATGTGCATGTGTGTGTGTGTGTGTGTGTGTCCGTACGTATATATATATATGCGTGCATGCGTGCATGCGTGCGGACGCGTGATATTTTGTATTAGTGGATAATCCCTACAAGCATCACGTTTCTGACATTCACTTTTTTCAGTAACTATATATAATGTCCTAGCTATAATCGTGTAGAATAAAACTGAAGCGATATAAACACGTCGATATCACATACAAATATTGTTATGGCTGAATAATACTTTATCAATAAAAAAACTAAACAAGAAGAATGGCATTATTGCTTATATAACACAAAACGCTTGCAATAAAATGACTAATAAGGTTACAGATAGAAATAAATAATTTAATATATAAATAAAATACAGCTTTAAGAATCATGTTTATTAATATTCATTCTGACAGAATGGAGCTTGCGCGTACATTAGTTGCGCAACGTGATCCGGAATTAACGGAATATGTGAGAATGTGTGAGAATTACAATGAAGTTCAAATAACAATTGCAATTATTCATTCGTGTTCCTTTGGTAATCCATAATAACTGTCTAACATTGGGCTTTTAATTTGAATGTTTAAGACAATAAGCCTGAAACATGATGACGTCACAAACCAAAACAAACCAGCAGCGCTTTGCATTGTGGGATTTATAGGTGTCCGCTGAGCGATAATACCGGAATATTTCCGTCATTTTAATCCTAAACATCAATGTTCCGGATCTGTTATAATCATGCCAAAAACTAACTTATGTGTACCGTTTAACTCTGCTTCCACACCAAAAAGCCGGCACTGTTGAAAAATCGTCCGTCATTGCTACTTTATAAATGATAGTAAAGTGTGGTATTCAACATTGTAAACCATAGTACAATAATATTCACTGCACATAACAAAGACTGTTAAAATGTGTGTTCATAGTAAATCACACTAAAATTATATTTAACGAAAAGAAGAAGAATAGAGTCCAGTATATTGGTAAATTCAATTTATTATTTATGGATATAATAATATGGTAAATTACACTTTATTTACCAATATTATTATCTGTCATCTGATGGATAATAATATTGGTAAATTACACTTTATTTGCGCCTTTCACTGTTTAAGTCAATCCTTACACTGACACTGTAATTATAAAAATTTGACTCGCAGATTGTCATTTCGAATTAAAACTACTCAACGCTTTCTCAGCGTTTCATCCCGCGGCCAACACATGCCAACTTAAATGTTTATATCGCTTACTAGTGGCATGACAATACGGTACACAGGAGTTAGCTTTTGGCATGATTATAACAGATCCGTAACATTGACTTGCATCATGACTGCATCATATTAGACAGGAGGGACCTGTTCTGTGTATGAGATTATTATCGTAGAATGATAAACCCGAACAAAATGAAATGAGAAAGATAATAATAATAATAATAATAATAATAATAATAATAATAATAATAATAATAATAATAATAATGGCAATAATAAAATAGTCTTATACATTTAATAAGGCGACTAATTAATACAAATGAACACTTACATAAAACATATTTTTAATTTAAAGTTATATTTCGTAGGGATGGTCTTGTGCTGTTGTATTTCTAATACTACTTGACGAAGGAATATATCAGGTCAGTTAGAATATTCTAAATGCTAATTTCCTGTACCATTTAACAAGTCATAAGGGAATGGAATGTTTGATAATTCAGATGTTTCTTGTTGGCCTTCTTAGTGTTTCTGTAATTACTGCCTATTGCACTGTTGCATATATATATATATATATATATATATATATATATATATATGTGTGTGTGTGTGTGTGTGTGCTGTGTGTGTGTGCGTGCGTGCGTGTGTATGTATGTACGTATGTATATATGTAATTGTGTGTGTGTGTGTGTGTGGTGTGTGTTTGTGGTGTGTGTGTGTGTGTGTGTGTGTGTGTGTGTGTGTGTGTGTGTGTGTGTGTGTGTGTGTGTGTGTGTATTTATATATTATATAAAACAAAATATATTAACCGTAATAAGGCTAAAATCTTAGAATGTTGCTAGTCGATATTGAAATACTACGCTCCAATTAGTGGATCTCTTGTTTATTCTGTTAATGTATATCTCAACATTGTCATAATACGAATTGATGGCGGCCACTCTTTATCTTATAAGAAATTGGTGTAAAAAGTAGTGCTAATAACATGATGTTTACTCTGTCCTAATGTCTGCTATATTTACATCAAATTCAGGATATCTGAAAGAACATTTTGTTAATTGTTTTATTTTCAGATACCAAAACCACAAACAAATATTCAGCGTATAATGTTCCTGTTTTTTTTTTTCGGTAGGCACTTCTATTTTAAATTGGGTCACTTTGCTCGATACGGAGATTCGCCTTTACATTGCACGTCAGCGATCCGGATAAGCATATTTAGAGTGATGTGACAGAAATCCAATAATTCCTATAAAAAGAATTGCGCATTGTGCATACTGTTCAAATTTGTTTGTCATTACCGGTGACAATACTGTCAAATGCTTCATCAGCTTCATCAGGCGTCGGTATCCCATTCAAACTGTTTTTGTTGTTGTTTTTTGTTGTAATGAGACAGATGCTTAGGTCACGATATTGGGCGTATTTGTTTACCCTCGGTATTGTTCACGCCTGGGACATATGGGCGAGGAGCAACTCCCAAGTGTACAAAGTCCCGTAACCACCGGCATCATTCGGATTCGAACCCGTAACTGGCGGTTTGTAGCGCATTGATTTAGCCGTCGCGCTATCGGATCAGCTTCTGTGTTATTCGCTATTGTGTGGGTCAATTATCATGTAAAAGCATATACAGTAAAATCTCTCTTAAAAGACTACCATTCGGACCACTCCTTGGTGGTCTTTAAAGATCGTGGTCTTTTAGGACATGATCGGATCTTGCATTTACTAGATAAAGACAAAACTCAAAATAAATTTAAAAGAAACAAGAGAAATTTACATATATTTTGCGTTTTTATTATGGTTACCCGCGTTTGAACTATGAACTGTAATCAAATCAGAGTCATCCATCTATAATACATTCATTGTATATTGTATTTTACTGGATATTGTAAATAAACGCTGATATTGCTTGCATAGAATGATTAGTAATGTTAATATTGTACATATTTACCCGTATTACGGCGTTTTCCGGAACTTAGCATTGGTAAATAGTAACGCCATAATAAACTCGAGGACACATTATCTCTAGGACGAACTGAGCATAATTCAAAGACTGTTATGATCCATTAGCCACACTGATTGTAATTTAAAAACCATTCCTTTGTACCTGAAGCCACTGTCAAGTGATCAGTATTGTGCTGTATTTAGAAACAGCAACGCATCTACCATAAAGTGTTGTTGGTGGTTACGATTGGCCGACTTATGATTGGTCACTGAATGTCGGATTAAAGAATTGAACGGTGCGAAAAATGTACGCCCGTGAAATGATTTTAGATTAATCAGATCCATTGATATTTGAATGAAAATTATTTCCCTACGGAGAAATGTCGTTTTGGGGACATTTATTGTTTTAATAACTAAACTAATATTTTGGCCCTCCACACCTACTTTTCCAAATTACAGCAGATATGCTACGTTGGGTTATAAGAGAAAAGGAGATGAACGATACGCTATTAAATTCAAAAGTTTATTTAATCAAAAATACATGATTTAGATGTCACAAATTAATGGAACCGTACAGAAAAGAATAGAACAGCAGTGGTACCTGATTATTAACCGTTTAATTGACACAACCTGGTAGTGGTATATTCAGAGGGTCTATTGCCAGAGAAACAGCAGTTTCCCATTTTCAATTTAATGATACATAATCAATCTATCAACGTTGGTAAGCCGGAAAATCAGATAAAATAGAGTATATTATCTACTAGGCTCTAAAGCAAAACACAGGGCGCCTCCGTGGTCTAGCGGTAGCGTGCTGGACCACAGATCACTACCACCTGTGTTCGAATCCCGGCGTGGGCATATCTGAAGGTTGTGTCGTCTTTCACTTCGTCTCATTACCTTTGGAAGTCGCTTGGCCTATTTAGCCTACCTTGTGCACAAAAGTGGCCGTAAAACATCAATCATCTAAAACAAAACATAGCTATAAACTTGAAAATATACATGAACATAAATGGGCAGTCAGACACGTTTCGTATCCTACAATCCATCGACAATGGTAAGCCAAGCAAAATCTGGTCGAATATATTTGCATCTCATTGAAACAATTTCTATATTTGTTGAGACACAAATATACCCTATACTTCGCACATTTCACAGAGCAAAATCCGCCAGGACAATTCCTACAAGGTTGCCGTTTCTCTTCATAATTCAAAATTTCTCCGGAATTGGAATTGACCATCAATTGCAATTCCTGAATTGATTTGACCCTGTGTCTGATACACACACCCACATACACATACATACATGTACATACACACATATACAGAGACACGCATACATACATACATACACATACACATACAACACACACACAAACACACACAAACACAAACACACACACACACATACACATATACATATATATATATATATATATATATATTCACACCTGGGACATACCGCTTAACAGACACTATCTCTTAACATATTCAGGATATCGAACTTTTCCAAATGGAACATCGTTAGTATTACCATTTTCACTAACTTTTCTTATGCCTATCGTCACTGTCTTCCGAAGTCTTCTGTCCTTGTTTCGCCCCCCCCCCCCAAGCTATTCCCAGCTGTAACCTGTCCTCTTGTTAGGGCCTGCGTGGTGATACTTGATGCTGGTTTTCCGGCGTTGGTGACCAATCTAACCCCATCGTCTCCTTTTGATCCCATCTCCAGCATTCCGCTGGTGTGTTGTCTCTCACAAGTCGCTGTTGCTAACGGTGTTTGGCCAACGAATCAGGAGGATTCTTCTCAGACAGTTATTAATAAAGGTCTGTTTTTTTCTTCTTTCTTGGCGGTGATTTTAGTTGTCCTCCTTGTCTCTGATCCATATAGTAGTACAAACTTCATGTTTTTATCAGTGAGTATACATAAAGTTTTTAGAGCGTATTCTTGGCCGAAAGTAGCGAATTGTGTTTACTTGGGCTTAGAAAATATTAGTTTCTACACTTATTATTATTAGTCGTTTGTCTACTGATCTTGGTCCGTTATAGTAAGGTCATTTGATGACATGATATCTCACTTTCACAATACGAAAGAATATTATCAGTTAACAATGAAATAATCAGCTTCTTGTTATAGGTTTTACTAAGTAAACGCTGTGGTTCATGAGTTATTAATCATATATGCGACAATAACAGTTCTATTGGTTGTTTGATCATAAAGCGGACCGTATGGGGGTATTAAACACGTTAGTACCCTGATGGCTGCGGATCAATAATTTTGAATCGAAATTTTATGCACGTTCTGATCATGAATTTTATAGATTGAAGCCTAAACATCATTTGACAAGTCAACATCCAATTGTCAATGACGACTTCCCAAACAGAATTGCCAGTGGAACGGTCAAAATAAAACCAAACATAAACAAAACTGGACCAACATCTGTCAAATTCACAGATGGAAGCGTAGAAGATAATATTGACGCAATCATCCTGGCCACAGGATACAAGTTTGGATTTCCATTCATAGATCATCCTGCTCTTGAGGTGAGAGACAACGTCGTCAATCTCTACAAATGTGTGTTTCTTCCAGATATTTAGCCTGCCACACTAGCTGTGATTGACTGCATCCATCCAATTGGGGCCGTTATGCCAAATCAGAAATCCAATGTCGTTGGGCAACAAGAGTTTTCAAGGTATGAACTAGCATCTGTTATTATGCACAAATCTGATAAGATTAATATTGTAGGTTCAGGTTCGTGTGTTTTTATAGTTAAACATCCATCAGGTAGAATACTATTATAATAAGTTAATTTGGTAGTGTCATATGGGAAGATGGAATCCACTCATCTTTTACCTTTAATTTGTATACAAATGGCTTGAGGTATAATATAGCTAAGCGGGAAGAGAGCATGGTCAGTCTACGATGGCTGCTTGAAATTCTTCTGTAATTATCGTTAGTTTCCACTTACTGAATTTGGCAATAATACTGGGACATAGTAAGACTGAATACTCTCACTTCTATCTTTAATTTGCATACAAATAGCTTGAGGTTATCTCGGAACAGGATGCCAGTAAGTCATTGGCGTTCTAGTGTTGTTGTTACCTATCCACTAGTTTGTTAATTATCTTGTTTTTGTGACCCCTAATTGTATGATCAAAATATTCGTTAAAAGCTCGATATTGATGCATCGTGTTACTGAAGTAACGTGAGGCACGATTTCAACACACGGTTAATATTTAATGATTTTCCAATTTTTGGCCTACCTGTAGGTAGTCAAAAATGCATTCATTATTTTCAACTCGAATATTGAATGTAATTTCTTTATGGCAAGCTTGAATCTGGGTAATGATTTCTATGTTGAATCCATGCTGTAATTTCAACGTTGAATCCACGTCAGGTTTTGAAGGTGAAAGGTGTAACTGCCGTGTGTTATTGAACAAAGTGGAAATCGTGCGCTAGAGTTAACTTTGCAATAGAAAATAATCTAAACGGTTGTTTTCTATTTCAAAGTTAGCTGTAGCATGATTTTCACATTTTGTTCAAAAACACACGGAAGTTATACCTTTCAAAGGTTTTTATTCCAGCTTATAATAATAGGGAACCTTGGGCTTTTGTGAACTCTTCCTTTAACTTCATACTCATTTAACGTTTTGCACCTATTTAATGAATAGTCTTGGACTTACCTATGAATTAATATGAAAAACATATATTTATCTATCAAAATGTGTATTAAAATAATTAATTAATATATATATATATATATATATATATATATATATATATATCGTTACTATTGACATATGCACAGGAAATGTAGAGGAATACATTAAGTCTTTGAGTGCATAACATCACCGGTTAATTACTATTGTTTTTACGATGGACGCATATTCACAAACAATTCAATATTTATTCGAATTACTGTCACATCGTTTTATACCTTACGTAACTAACCTGTTCCTTTTTTAAAGACTACGATCCAAGGCAATTAAATAAACAAGTATAGTTATATTTTCGGTACAATCAGTCTACTAAGTCTACAAGACATATGGTTGATATACGCAATAACTGAATGACTCAAATCGCTTGAAACTGATTGTTGACCAAATCTTGATAAAAGTTAATGGCTATGTTTTTGGTTGTTGTTGGGTTTTTTTTTGGGGGGGGGGGGTTGTCCTAAAGTATAAGAATGTTCAAATAATTAAGATAGTTTGTAGATACATTAAGAACTTCATTGAATTTAACTCTTTCTGTGTTTTATGAGCTTGCAAAATATTTCTGCATTTGTTTTAAGTGTCCGACAAAGGATAAGTTTAAATACAATACCTGTTATAGTTAAGATGACAAGATAGTTGAACTTTTTCTTGGCGTGTGTGAGTGTGCATGCGCGAGAGCGTGCGTGTTAATTTTCTTTCGTGAAACAAAACAGCAATTGAAAATCAATTTTTTTCCAAAGTTGTTATTTTGTTGGAAGGATCTTCTTATGGTATGGCAAATTTCAATCGGATCATTTACCCCGTATTGATATCGTTTGGGATTGTATATTTGCTGGAAATTCATCGAAACCAAATGGCTATGGGGCTTGAAGCTATTTCCACTTAATGTAATATTAGTGTTATAAATATAAGTATTATATTTGTAAACCATTTAATGTCATAATTCTATAACTGTATATGAAGGCAAACAAACAAAGAAGCATACATTCAGATGGCCTCATTAGAATACATGTTATTAATACATGTGTTAATATATACTCAATCATTTAATACATGCCATTACCTTGAACTAGCTTTCTGATACTTAATTCCTACACTTAGAATTTATGTTGTAAATAAACTTATTTTTGTATGACTTTTGTTTAAAAGTTAATCTATTACTGACTATGAATATCTAGAAGTAAACGGAGTCTTTTATGTTTTCACTGTACGATTCTTGTTAGTGGTTAATATATATATATATATATATATATATATATATAGAGAGAGAGAGAGAGAGAGAGAGAGAGAGAGAGAGAGAGAGCCATATGAATTTAAGAAAAATAATGGAATATGTTTGTGCGTAGATGTGTGTGTGTGTGTGTGTGTGTGCGTATGCGTGCTTGTGCATTATTATTGTTATTATATACCATATTTATATAGCACTCTTTTCATAAACTATATCATGTTCAAAAGTGCTTTACAATACAAGACATATAACGTTAAATGTTAAAATGACATGGAATAATATATATTAAATGTAAAATAAAATATTACAATATATTGGTGATTAACTTTTTTACGTAATAGTATGATTAAAAAAAGACAAATAAAATAACCTTCATCAACTAAATTAAATCGTTAAAATATACTGATATAACAATATATCGAACTGCTATTAACTAGAAGATAAAAATAGAATATAAACATGTTATATATACATATTATTAAGAATGACTAGATTTGTTCAATGGCTATAGTAAATTAGAAGATAATGTGTTTTTAAAGTTTTTTTAAAGTCTCTGTTGTCTTAGATTCTCTGATATCGGCAGGCAGTGCATTTTAGAGACTGGGTGCTGCATAAATAAAACATCTGTTGCCATATGCTGTGGTCCGCATCTTAGGTACTACCAATAGATGGGTATTCCGGGATCTTAGAGTCCTGTCTGGTGTATACATCTGTAACATGTCTCTCAAATATACAGGAGATCGATCGTGCAATGCCTTATCAGTGTGAACCAGAAGTTTAAACTGAGCACGGTATTTTACTGGCAGCCAATGGAGTTTCTTTAACACAGGTGTGATATGATTATGTCCAGCTGTTCTAGCCACAATGCGAGCTGCCGTGTTCTGTACACGTTGCAGATTACTGATCATGGTATCTGGTAGTCCATGGATGAGCGCATTACAATAGTCCAGCCCATGCACCAATGACTTAGTAGTATCGTTAGATAGGTATCGCCTGATACGCCCAATGCTGTGCAGTTGTGCATATCCAGATCTGCATATGGAAGCGACTTGTATCATTGTCATGTTGGAATCAAACATGACACCTAGATTACGCACACATATTGTGGATGTTATTCGAGCATTTCCTACTTGTACAGACACTTTGTCCATGAACTGTGAATTATGTTTTGATGTAAAAAGCATGACCTCTGGTTTTTTTTCTTCATTATTTAGCTTCAGCATGCTCTGGTGCATCCATGCCTCGATTTCGATTAGGCAGTTCTCAATGCGTGTCGATGCCTCAGCCTGGATGACATCATCGTTTTGTTTGAATGACATATACAAATGTGTATCATCCGCATAGAAGTGGTACTGCAGTCCAAGGCGCGTTATGACGTCACCAAGGGGCTTTGTATAGAGTACATAATTTTTCGGACCCAGAACAGAGCCCTGGGAAACACTGTACTCCATCTATACTGGCAATGACAATTCACCTTCAACAGAAACAGTTCGGAAACGTTCGCTAAAATATGATGTCATCCACGCTCGCGGTATACCTGTGACAGCAAAGTGTTACATGCGTGCTTGTGTATATGTGTCTCCGTCCCAAAATAGAATTGTTCAGTGAATATAAAAATGCACATGAACATAGTATCCCACAAACAGTATACCTATTAATACAAAAGCAAACAACAAAATACGGAGGCTAGCCAAAATGAATTGTGTTCACATAATATCAGGCAAGCATAACGAAAGAAAATTGACCAAAATACTGCAAAATTAATTGAACAAATTACACACTCGGGCAATATATCATGGGAACGTATTTACACTAATATGTATATTCAATAATCTTGGTATAAAATGTTAATCCTGATAATGTTGTACTGAATCAGACTAGCTGTTTCTTAATGGAGTCTTGGCTCAAACTGATTTAAAATTAATTCCCAGACATAGCATTGTCAAGAGTAACTAAAGGGCAGTGTGCACCGCACACAAACATTGCTTGTTTATACTGTTACCAGTAACAATAGAATCATGTACAAAATAAACAATTAATCGCTGAGCACATTTAAAACGCCGATGGACGATGATTGGAAATCATGATGTAACTGTAAATGGCTGACCATGAATTAAAATAAGACATTAAATGATTGAATACATTATGATATGAATTTGTTTGAGCCTAAAAACATAACTATTTCATCTATATTAATCAAACTAAATAAATACTAAATATATATACATACTGTTTACATGTCCTGTTACATCTGCATCAATAAATAACATTTACATTTATGCCACTTGCTTTCATATTATTGTCACACGAGTTAGTAATGTATTTGCCAGTAACGTGTTACTATTTTCTAATTATTTTAAAACCATGTTCGAAGTGAAATTATTGTTACGACGACAGTCAAGATCACGAAATACGGAAATTATTTTACATAATTACTTGATACACCAACCTCATATTTGACGGTTCAAAGGTTTGGCCGACCTACTTTCTAATTAGACCAAAGTCAAACTTCAGCCACAGGCTACAAAATAAATAAACTATTTATACACAGAAAACAACGAGAAGTATCGCAAAAGGTATGTTGGGTATGATATAGCACACAAAGACACATCCACACAAACACAAATGCGCGCACGCGCGCGCGCACACACACACACAACAATCGGATACTTCCAATCATGACCAAATATGTAACAGCTATACGGAGTACTCGAAATACTAACTATCCTTATCATAAGGATAGTTAGTATCATAAGGCTTATGATATAAATATAAAAGGTTTAAGTTCTAAAGTTGTGTAAGAACTGTGCCTGGTTGAATATATTAACTCGTGAGTTTCAGGTGTAGCGACACACACACACACACACACACATGTAAACAGCATAGCCTAATTGAACATCTACTGTTTACATGGACGTATATTTACACTGACACTTCGATATGATTTTGGTCAGTATGGAGCTTTGACACTTTGTGTTTGTGTGTGTGTGTGTGTGTGTTTGTGTCCCACGAATTGGTAAACACATAAAAGCATCAATAAAATAGTAATACTACTAACACTTTAAAATACAATAAATACACATAAAACACACTTGGATTTTAAATTGTAGTAGAATTATAAATGTACATAATATAGTGTTTGTTTATATAATGGATATAAAAACAGAAATGTATTGGCTGTAAAAAACATTAAGCTCTATATAATCTACGTCATACACACACACACACAGAGAGAGAGAGAGAGAGAGAGGGGGTCCAGCCCAAAGTACTTACTTCAGTATATCGCACGAACTCGCAAAACTAGGTCATATCTTGGTTGAAAAACATTGCTGTTCTTGGGGGTCAATGTGTAAAGTCATGGCCGGTTGTTGAATTAAGTTATGTTATGAAGAATTAGTGATCACCCATTCGTGCCGGATTGTTCTGGACTCAGCCAAGTCAGCGCTAATTGGACCAGGTGACTATGCGGGGTCTACCGGACAACAACGCTAACGATACTTAGGGGACAATTCTCTATAAATATCTGGATTTTTTGTAGATTTTTGGAGAAGAGAGGAGAGGAATAGTAGTAGAGGTGGTGGTTCTGGAGTGTAAATTTTCTAGGAGTGTATAGTTTTTGTACAGTTTTGAGTTGGGGAATAAAGTAGATTTGAAAGAGAGAACTTAGCGGGACGGACGGACGGCCGAGCCCAGGACCGCGTCCCGGATCTCGGTACTTTTCAAATGACGGGATCAACGAAGTGAATTAAACACGTTTGTCCCATAAACGGAGGACGTTCCAATTTAATACGACCATACATATAAGCAACATATATATATATATATATATATATATATATATATATATATAGTGCAATAAATATGCTGTCAAATGCAAGTTTACATCAATGGGAATATAGAAATTACGCTACACTGGTCCCGCCATTTACATTCTCTTGGCATTTCATTATTATTGTATTACATTTAACGTTATACATGTATATGTATATACATGTAAATTGGAAATATACTCATTTGTCATTTGTATATAATGATTGGATGGAAGTTGTATTATTTTGTTTTATTTTTCTTTAAGATTACGAAATTGAATGGAACAACAATACATGTGTAACATATGGGTTTTCTATCGCAAATAAGTTAATTAATTCTGCTACTTGGATTTAATGATTTATTGAATATTATTATATATATCAGAATTCTCAATCATAACGGTGAATGTAAGAGTATAGTGTGAATCTGTAGTGGTTGAAGGGAATTAATTGTGACGTCAAACCGTTTTAGCTTTGTTCGGGGCAGCCATTTTTTTATAGTAAATCTACGACGGAGAAAGGCGTCTAAAACGTTCTCTGACAAATTTCTGGTAAATTTGTCGTGTACGTAGTAAGCTTTACAGACTGGATAGAGTTTATGGATGTAATCTCTACTGCAGGTTGAAAGTG
The DNA here is from genome assembly GCA_025642065.1 of Paralvinella palmiformis. Lineage (NCBI taxonomy): Eukaryota > Metazoa > Annelida > Polychaeta > Terebellida > Alvinellidae > Paralvinella > Paralvinella palmiformis. Next base: position 40,696 of record JAODUP010000877.1, on the reverse strand, counting down.
TACAGGGAATAATGTTATTATAGTGATTGAATCAACGATTGAATCGTCAATTATTGTTGTTCTTCACTTGATTGTAAACGCACCCTCAAGTCACACATATCAAGGATAATACCTACTGGTTTAATGAATATGGGCGTTCGTTTTCTTAGATGAACCAGTTTTGTATAGTTATATGTAAATATCTTTATTTCGTACTCGTAGTACATAATCACTACGTACACACAACCAAACGCAACAATTAGATTTTCAAAGTTAAATTAATCTAAACGTATGCATAGTGTAGGTTGAAAAACCGGACTGATATTTTACACAAACAGCATCCAATACTCATTCAATTCCATGGCATGTGAAATGTTCATACAATACAGATGTTTGTATATTACCTAGGCGCCTCTTGCACAACTCGCAAGACTATGTTGTAGATTATGTATTCGTGAAACATTCAATGAAAAATTAGGTGAAAATTGGATAGCACATTTCTAACGTAAGAAGGCCACATTCCTGGCAAGAGGAGAATTTGAACTAACACAGAACAATCTTGCAATTTAAGCAGTGATAGAATTAGATGATGATTGATTATTGATCTTTTACGGCTACTTTTGTGCACACTGTAGGCTAAATGGTCCGAGCGACCTCCAAGGGTAATAAAGCTAAGTCAAAGATGAAAACCCTTCAGATATACGCCTACCGAGATTCGAACTCAGGTGGTAGTGATCTGTGGTCCAACGCGCTACCAGTTAGACCACGTAGGCGGCCCAATGATAGAATTAGAGCTCATCATCATTCGATATATGAATCGAATTGTTTTCGCATGTAATATTTCGCTAATATGTGCCTCTTCCATTAACGGACCTGATAGCCAAGTGTGATATCTATACGGTAGATCAAGTATGCTACTCACCGCCTTATTCCAGTAAATACAGCAAGAGGCAAAACCATTTGAGTTAATAGCCAGAGTCGCCATCCATAAAAAGAACAGCAGTAGGCAAAAATATTATTTGCACAAAATATCTGTATGAAAGTCACAAAAATTACCAATTAGTTTGTTTACGGACCATTTATAAATTGCCATCTTAGATGCCCAGTTGTCAATGTCAGTTAGATTATTAGAACAAATTATTCGTTTTCGTCTTATTAATACACAAATTAGCATAATATGATTGATATACAGTGTGATTTCTACACAACAAAAAGAGCTAGAAAATTCTGAATCCAAACTTCCCTTTCATACATAATTGTTATGGTAAAGTGTATGTTTGGGGAGTGGTAACCGTAATATATCAGTGACCTTTGATCCAGATCTATGTCTTCAGTTACCGTCCCATGTAAGGAAATGTTTTCCCTCCTATACATGACAGGTTATTCCTCCATCTCTTATATAAGTTCCGAAATGTAATCATCAATGGATGCATGTCTTTATGATAAACCAGAGTTGCCACTGGTGAGGGAAAAGGTCGGGTCAATTCAAGGTCAGGGATAAGCTAGGGAATTTTGCGCTTCGTCGGGGAAATTGGAGATTTTGAGAAATGTCAGGGAAATTCAGGAAAATCCCTTGAAAGTGGGAGGAATTTGACTTTCTTATGTCATACGCCTAAATCCGTGATGCCGCAAACTCGAATGTATTACGATTAATGATATCGCAAAACATGAAAACGGTGTTGATCTTCACTTGGTGGGTTGTAAGAATGCCTAAACTGTTATTTTGACAATTTTAACAGATGTTCGTTTGTACAGCAATACAGTCAATTTTAAATGATTATGGCGATCTTCTGTGCTAATATACAAAAATGGCCCAACAATTAATATAGTCTTCTGCATAACCATAGTTTTAAAATGCTCTATTCATGACCTGTAGATTGAAGATTGAAAGGGAATTAGCGCTCCTTACCCCCAGACCTGTCTTACGTTTCAGGCATCGAATGGTCTCTCAACTGATTGGATTGGTGGTGTACTTAATACAAATTTGTAGAGATATGCAAACATAATAGTTATGTAGCGTTGTAGGCTCATAGCTGTGTCCTGATGATATTCATGTTATTCAATCTTACTTCATCTGTGCATATATTAGCGGGTGATGGTGTTGCATAAAAACTGTTTAGCTGCTGGAGGTGCTTGTCTCCAATCTGGTGTGGTAGTTTGACTGACCGTAGTGTTTGGTGGTGGAATTGGTTTCACATTCGCTATACACCTTGAGCAAGAAAACTGTTTAACAATGAATGGCTCAAAGACCCTCTGTTTATTTCATGGGTGAGACACCAGTGCAATGCACCAGTGACTCCCTGTTTCCCGCAACATTTCAGTTCTTCATTACTCAAGCAAAGTGGCTCAAACCATATCCAGTGAAATATCAAACCGAGAAACCGATTGCTATATTTATGGCTAAAGATCTGGAAAACATTCTTGAGACAGTGATGCGCAAGTTCGTGAAGAAAAATGTTAATTGACTGTATGTATATACTTATTATCAATCTACAAATTAAATTCCAATATAATCAATATGGCTACATTGTTATGTGAATGACTTCATGGTATTTAGAAATATATTAATTGAACTAGGTAATTTGAGTGGGCAAATTATAGAATTGTATTACTTTTATTACATCAAACGCTGATTGCATTTTATAATTTAGTTTACTTTTTCCTGGTCGTAATATTGGATTAATTACGGTATTTCTCCTAAAATATATATGAAAATATTTGGCAATTATACACATTTCCGGAGCAATTGTCTTGAGTATTTGGTCAGCATGGTCAGGGAAAATGAAGCTGTCAGTCAGGGAAAAGTCGGGGGAATTTTGAAAGCTTACATGAGTGACAACCCTGATAAACATGTTTGTGTGTCATGAAAGAAAATGCCTTCATGATGTGTGCTAATTTTACATGTTGTATTAATGCACTTGGGAAGAACTGCACGTACTTGCCAATCAAGATAGGTTAATGAAATAATTGTGTTTTAGAAGGAGTTGCAGTTCAATTTGTGATACTGATACAAAGTGAGCCATCTGTTTTTCAAGTCAATTTAACCGATCCTGTAGGGATAACGTTTTTGTTTCTCCAGGTTTAACACATTAGGCAACGTATTCAAATCCGCAGCCACAAATCTCACAGGAAATGACCCGTTACAGTACTCGACATCCAACAGTTTAATGTTCTTGATAATGTCATCTGTATTCTTTTCGTGGACACTCTTTACACCTTTAACAGTCATGCGTGTAATCTTTGATAAATATGTCAGGTACAAGTTCCAGTGTTTTAATTTAGCGTCACTTATAGCTTCAGAACAATAAAGGTCAAGCAGCACACAATTGATGTCAACAGCTCATTCACAACTAACTTCGGCAGGTCACTAACCAGGGCGCCAACGTCACAGGCTTTTGCCGGTGCATAATCTAGTACAAACAAGTCCTGATTGATTGTACCATCGTCAGCTAAGGTGTTGTCGCGGGCCAAATTATTGTTTTCAGTATATTGGGAGAGAGAAGTCGATTTATTACGACCATCAAACACCTGAATATTATCCGTATTTATCTATACATTCGTTTAGCGTCAGAAAGCTTTTGTAAAATTTTCTACAAACTTGTTTACCTGCTACTGAGTTTATTTTCATGACTTGTATATACCTGGCCTTTTTTCATATAGCCACACCATAGTAATTTTTGCTCATGTAAACTTAGCACAGCAGCTCAGATTAATATCGGTAGCCATCAACAACAATGGCTAATTCTAATAATGTCCAGTGGCTTCTCTGTGCTAATAGAATGTCACAATATTTAACTAGTTATTGCGTCCTATTCACAGCACTATCTAACATTGCGTTTTTGTTACAATGTTCCTGGTATATTCATTATTCATTATGAAGACACAAGAAAATACGAAAATGTTACATTTGACAGATTATTGAAGAGCTGATAAATTGCGACTTTCTTCGACGAGACACAATAGAAATTTATTTACTTTATATTGTATGATTTAATAATTACATTAATACTTCTATAATGTCTGTTGTATAATGTTAAATGTACATAAGTAATTAAAACAAGCCAGGAAATGATTGACAAAATATTGTTTTCAGCTATCCAACACAGCCATCATCATCATCATTATCCAGTAAAACTATATATATATATATATATATATATATATATATATATGATGTTTCAAATATCAACACGTTATTGCAAACACTTACTAATTTGTAAAACTAGTTTCTTCGTTAAAATAATGATTTATTAATTGTTCTAATATAGCTATAATATCTCACAAGGTTGAGTATCATATCTATTTATAGTTTACTCGTGCATACAGTTCACTGATCCTAACACGTTTTTTATATTTGAAGAGAATAAACTAATAGTGGCTTTTTCATTTCGAATGATTTTCATAAATGAATATGTGTATGTGCATGAAAGTACAGAAAGTACAGACCTTTCCTCCACTAGATATCCAGTAGAAGTAGTCGCCTGAAGATGGAAAAATTAAAAACAAATAACAAGCAACATATAATTTTAAAGCGTAATTTATAATGAAAGAAAAGTGAAATGGTACATTATTTTTGTGGATAGGATTAATTCCACATCTTTCAATTTAAATTCTAAAATGGTCCAATTGAAATTTCAGAACTGAAACTGGAATTGATCATTAATTCCAGAATTGAATTGACTCTATGTCTGGGACTAACTTCAATCTATTTAAAACAACAGCTAAATTAGTACGGTACAAATGTAAAATATACACCTTAATATTTTTTTTATTTGATTAATACAATATTAATTATGAATATACCCACCTCCACCTACAGTAGAGCTGGAAATCATGAAATGGAACCAACCCAAGGCTCTTCATTTAATGCCACATCTTTGTTATTGGTGCACTGTGATATATTGTATTCCAACATTTCAGAATACCTGTTGAACATCTAATCATGTCTAAGCGCATAGCTATCATAGGTGCCGGGGCCAGCGGCATAACAGCCATCAAGTGCTGTCTCGAAGAAGACCTAGAACCAGTCTGTTATGAGAGATCGAATCATATAGGAGGACTCTGGTACTACACGCCAGATGCTGTAGAAGGACAAGGCTGTGTGATGAAATCGACAATCATCAACACTAATAAGGAGATCATGTCCTACAGCGACTTCCCAGCACCAGCAGACTGCCCAGTGTTTATGCACAACACCAAGGTGCTTCAGTATTTGTTATCCTATGGCAAGCATTTCGGTGTGGAGAAGTATGTACATTTGAACCACGAAGTTCTCAATGTAAAACAAGCTGATGACTTTGACAAGACGGGAAAATGGCTGTTGAGAGTTACTGACAACAATACACAGAAAAGCACAGATGAAGTGTTCGATGGTGTCCTCGTCGGTACGGGACATCATGCTGATAAATTAATTCCCAAGTTTGAAGGTTAGTGTGTAAAGTTACAAGATCCAATTGACCAAATGTGTATCTATTACATTATGATAAAGATCAGATGTGTTTCTCTACTTTTACCTAAAACAATAAAAGGTCTGCATTTTTGCATTAACTTAGCTCTCTGATTGTGATAATTAATATCTGAAGATGTGTTCAGACTACCATTCTATCAGCAGTTTTGAAACTCGTGCAGTCTTTTTTTTCTATATCCTTGAAGTGATTGTTTGTCAGTTATAAAGTCATATACTAAAAGTTAGATATGTTAAACAGACGCTTTTAAAACAACTTTTAGGGGATCATATTAATTGATTGGGAATATTAATTATGTTGATGATCTTAATAAAACAGGTGTAGAAAGAAGAAACGTAAATCTCTTAATATCTATTTTATTTCCTACGATGTATATTTCATCTGCGTGGAACCCTTAGATCATATATCAGTACATATTTCTCCAGTTTGTTTGATATCGCGCACCTGGTTGTTGTCTATTTACTTCTTTCTACCTTTGGGTCTTATATGATATGCTCCTGTCATAGACTATGGCAGAGCTTATTGTATACATACAAATGCTCTCAGTACTCGCAGCTTGTGTATGTTGCCAACATATTACAGTGAGATCTGCAAGTAACTAATAAGAAATCCTCTAACATTAAATAGTGCTGCTGCAGCAGACGATTATTGTCGTTGTTCTGCCTTATTGGTCTGTATTCTCCGGCTTATACTAGGGTTAGAATCTTTCAAGGGGAAGGTCATACACACGCACGATTACAAAGATCATGTTGGTTATGAAGATAAGAGAGTGGTCATCATTGGCATCGGGAATTCTGGCGGTGATGTTGCTGTGGAATTGTCAAGGATTACAAAACAGGTAAATATGGGGACATACCTTGAGGTCGGCTTGAATGTTATGAGGATTTATGAAAGTTAACGTTGATTCATGCTTCGGTAGTCTAGCGGTTGAGCACCTAGCACTTTGTGCAAGGGTCACAGGTTCGATCCCATCAATAAGTCGAAAGTTTCCAGGGATTAATTGCTCAGCTCTCAATATCGTGCTGTCTCCACTGAATTGATTAAAAAAAAGGGAGCCGTTAAAAACCCCGAGTACGTAATGCACTCTAACCGTGACAACCCTGGGGGATATTTCGGCTCCACCTTTCCGTACTGGTCCCCTGTGAGTGATGGGGGAGGATATTTAACAACCTCTCAATAAAATGGACCACACTGGAAATAAATGCTTGCGCTTTCGTGTGCTATCCCTGTTGCATGATCATAAATCATGAAACAAAATAAAATCAATCAAAGTAATTTTTCCGAGAATCAAGATCCGTAATTATAAGTTTGTGAAAACTATGAAACAAACTCAATGTATCATTCTTAATTGACCACTAAGTTATCACCTCGAAATAGGTTCACCTCAATAATTGCATCATGTACAAACGATACTCAACAGCCAATCATGACCAGTCAAATGACCTAAAAATGGAAATGTCTGTATTGCTATCGACGAATATTTGTGAATTTAGTAGTTATATCTTCAATAAATATACATAGTAATTACTAATATATAGTACGAAAATGGATAATACAATATTATATACCCATAGATATGATAATTAAATGTACGTCGAGCGTGATATTTGTTTGAGCTTTGTAAATATTAGTGCAATAATATATACACATAGATATTTGAATTAAATGTAAGTCGGTCGTGATATTTGTGTGAATTGAGTAAACTTTGTTCTAAAGAAACTTTTTTAGAATAATTACGTATCTTTGGTGTTCAATTTTTAAAATAAATGCAAAACAAAAATAAGAAAATCTTTTCCAAATATTTGCACGAATTACCTCACAAATTCGCATCAAAAAGTTTTCTTTGTCACGCTTTGCGGGGTCCCTTTGATTTTGGTATACCATGAAACTTGACTAAATCAATGTTGCTTCCTACTGTGTAAGAACCTCAGTTTAAACAAATCGCGGGTTCCCTCAACTTTCACATCTTACCCTCTGATGACGAATGGCATAAACAACGTCTGACTTGTTTAATCAACAGTATTAAATATGCCCGTAATTTAGCTTTTGTTTCAGCTCATCACCTTTGGTGATTACTTACCCGTAGTCATCCTTTTTTGTGCACCAAACAGTAAGATTTATTCTTGTTTTAGTCAACAATTAGATTCATGATAAAATAATTGAGATTCTATTATTCACGATCATTCTTTTCTTGGTTCATTTTGTTTCACATATATTTTAAACGGATTGCATAAGACTTCGATGAGAATAACTTCAGCACACAAGTCAAGTTCTACATAAGTGCAGTTTCTATTCGAAAACTAATAATAAATATTTAAATGATACATATTCAGAGTTACATGATGGATTTCTACTACATACATCAATTAATTAAAACAATTTTGTATAATAGTAATAACAATGCATATTTAATAAAGCGACATTACTAACAGTAGCCATTCAAACGCACTGTACATTGGTTCCGCAAACAATCTGTTTAAAAACGTAATAAGTTATTTGAACAATAATAATCGCTTGAAATATGAAGGCAACCTTGTACAGGTGTGTTTTTTTCAGAACAGATTATATAGGTTCAGTAGATGACGTGTTTCTAATATCCACCAGCAACCTATTCCTCAGAGTTTGGGCTAGAAAATTAAATGCACAATCAGCATGTGACTTGAGCTGAGACATGGGTACCTGCAATAGCATCTGATAGGTAGTCAATGTAGTTTGTGAAATATTTAGCTAATCAAAGCTTTGAGTAGTTGTCATCGTGAAAACTGCACTATTCTGAATTCGCTGAAAGTGATTGATGCTATAACCGGATATGCCATTTAACAGGGAGTTACAATAGTTTATACAAGATGCATTAAGGGCATAAACCACAGTAACAAGAGCTTCTTGTGTCAATAAAGCCTTTGAACAGTGGTTGTTATTAAGATGGTAGACAGCAGGTAGTTATGCTGATGTGACATGTTCATACATATGGATATATTTGTCAAAAATAGCTATTGTTATCGTTATAAAGTATTGATACTTGCTAACTACTCAATCCCTGACAGAAAACACGATTGTGTGTGGCTATACATTGATAAGACTACACCTGTGGGGAAAACAATATACCGGGCAACGCGCAAGAAATGTGACAAAAACAATGCAGTGACTTGTCGTCAAAATATATAACAGATTAATTAAAAACATTTAAATCCAATTTGCTTGTTTGTTTGTTTTGGGTTTGTTTGTTTTTTTGAAAAATAATTATGACTTTTCCTAACCCTGCTGAGGAGTGAATTATGGTCTGGAGAAATGTCCCCTAGTATAAAAGGAGGTTTACAGTAGTACTAATGTTAGTATCTTATTCGTATCAATTCGTTCACGTAAGCGTTGTTGTTGACATTATTTGTGATCATGTTTCATGCAGGTAATACTGATTGTGTTAGAGATACGGTTACAAATTACAAGTTACAAATTACATGTTACAATTGTTAGCTTAAAGCGTTAGCTTAGGTTAGGGTATCAGTTTAATCTAGATTGGGAATTATTGGTTTATATGTTTATGATCAATAGTTTACTCTGAAGACTTATAATGGGTTATCTATCTTCCTTGGATGATCCCATATTATCTATTAAGAATGTAATAATCTACTTCTTGTTATAGGTTTGTCTGAGTACACGCCGTGGTGCTTGGGTGGTTAACCGTATTGGCGATAATGGCTGTCCTATTGATATGTTGGTCGTAAAGCGCATTTTAGCATGGTTAAAAAATATGATACCAAGATCGCTAATGAACACATTTATTGAATCCAAGTTTAATGCACGTTTTGACCATGAACTTTATGGATTGAAGCCTAAACATCGCATCGACAGCCAACACCCAATGGTAAATGATGACCTCCCAAACAGAATTGCCAGTGGAACGGTCAAGATAAAACCAGACATTAAAAGGATTGGACCAACATCAGTCGAATTCACAGATGGAAGCGTAGAAGATGATATTGACGCAATCATCCTGGCGACAGGATACAAGTTTGGATTTCCATTCATAGATCATCCTGCTCTTGAAGTGAAAGACAACGTCGTCAACCTCTACAAATATGTGTTTCCTCCAGATATTCAGCCTGCCACGCTAGCTGTGATTGGCTGCATTCAGCCAATTGGAGCCGTTATGCCAATATCAGAAATCCAATGTCGTTGGGCAACAAGAGTCTTCAAGGTATGCACTAATATATGTTATTATGCACACATGCGGTGATATTAATGTTGTTGTTTCAGGTTCATGTTTTTTTTCAGGGGGGGGAGGGTCCGTGGTCTAACTGGTAGCGTGTTGGCTCACAGATCACTACCATCTGAGTTCGAATCTCGGCGTGGGCATATCTGAAGGGTGTTTCATCTTTTACTTCGCTTCATTAGTTTTGAGGTCGCTCGACCCATTTAGCCTACCATGTGCACAAAAGTGGCCGTAAAACATCAATCATCACCTGTGTTTTTACAGTTAGTCTTCATCAGATAGAATACTGTTATAGTCAGTTAATTTGGTAATGTCATATTGGAAGACGGAATCCACTAATCTTGTATCTTTAATTTGTATACAAATAGCTTGATGTTATCTCTAAGTAAGATGTAGGTTAGTCATTGTTATGTTGGTTTTATTATTATCTGCTAGTAAAAGGCTGATGATCTTGTTTTTTTTCTTTTGATTGTTCAGTATATGTTCATTATTCTCAGGTCATATAGTTTATATTCATCACCATTATTCACCGAAAGTCATGGCGTCAGACTTTACATTACTCAGCTATCTCACGTACATCATACTAAAGGGACATGAAATAAATAAACAGTAAAAGATAAAACAACCTAAATACATTTATTTTAAACGTAAACAAATGTATATACAATAAAAGCCATTTTAATGGCATTGCATCCTGTTTGTGTAAAAAAACACTTTTAAAGCGAATTAATGACGTTGGTGGCGTATGACGTTATTAAGGAATTGTGCATTTATTCGCATACTGATAGTCTTATGCTGACTCTGAAATTGTGGGGGGTTATAAAAAAAACTATATTGGGGAGAATATTGCATTTTAAATTGTGCTCAAGTTGTAATATTTATTACTGATGGCTCACTAATGTTATGCTAATATACACAGAAAATCTAGTCGTTTGAATATACAGTCAGAACCCGTTAATCCGACAATGTTTATCACATGATAATATGTCGGATAAACGAGAATGTCGGAATATCGAGTCCGTGACATACCGGTAGTCTGTGTCACACATTTTTAGATCATAAAGATATGCCATTCTATGTAACAAAAACATCAATTGTAATCACAATGACACATATAATCTCGTGGTGTATTTATTTATTTTCAACACGACGGCGTTTTCTCACTGGACTTGACATATTGCTCTGTTATTATTACTACAGCTATAGAAGTGAATCTTAAAGCAAGACTTGTAACTTGTTGAAGTTTGAGGTAGAGACCCATGGCTGTCGCCTATTGGGCACAGCCACCTGGTGTTGACTTCTGTTGTTGTGACGATTGGCGAACTGGGAGTTGTTTAACAGGGTTGGCACCTCAGTTTACCATAAAAGTCACTTTCGGAGGAGAAAAAACATTACCAGTTGCCTGGTTGGACTAAAACCTCCTCCTACTATAATGTCGCGGCCGGGATCCGAACCTCCGGCCTCCCGAACAGCATGGACTATGGGTACGGAAGCCCCACGCTCTTATCCACTAGTCCACATGGGCGGTCTGATCTGTCCTTGTTATATGTAGGGATCTTTCTGGAAAAGTGGAGTTATTTCCTTATGAGCAATGCTGCTAGGTGGCGGTCTGGAAGTTTGTGGTCTTCCGGGCGGAGATGACTTTTAGTTATTCTTCGGTGCTTCGGATAGGCTGGGCAGTTAAGCAGATAATGTACCGGGTCGTACACTTGTTGACACTGCCGCCATAGTGTTAGGGGTGACACGTCGGTGAAGTTTCTTGTGTAAGCCCAGAAACGTAGTCTTCTGAGTTGGGTGTCGGCCAATCTGTTGTTGATGATATTATGTCCAACTACAGTGGTCTTCTGGTACCAATCCTTTGATGCTGATGTGTAGTCTGTGTAGTCTGTCTTAAAGCAAGAACATTTACCTCCGTATTTAAACCAATATTCAATAACCGTGTCCAATGATACGGAATGGCATTGAAGACATTCATCATTTTGATGTTTGTTAATTACAGACATTATAAAGAAATTATCGGGTCACTTTGTCCATCGTAGTAACTCATTGCAAAGATCATACATTTGTGTTTGTAATTGGCCATGAATAATTCAGATTGGCTATTTGATAGCATCGTGTGTCGGTGTGTATCGTCAAGGACGATTGTAATTGGTTATAATATAGCAATTATCGCTTGCGGGCGGGTTAATTAACCAATACTGACATGTCAGTGCGTCTTGCATGACTCAACTAGCGAAATGTTCGGAAACATTTTCGCGTTGTCGGATTATTGAGGTCGTTTTACGTTGAAATGTCACATTTGATGCATCACTTCACTATTCATTTATTACATCTTGTCATATGGCAGAATTTGTGTTGTTATTATTACTGTTTTCACCTCTGTCACATTCATGTACACCCACTTTATTAGTATTTTAATTCAGATAAGAATATAATTAAAACAGCAAACAAAGATTATTTTCTTTTAGGGTCTCGCCGCTCTACCAAGTCCACAAGACATGTGGGTTGATGTACACAAGAAACAGGACGAAATGAGAAAGCGTTACATCAGTTCACCTCGTCACACAATACAAATTGATTTGATTGAGTATATGGATGAGATTGGTGAAGAAATGGGCTGTAAACCAGATATAGGTATGTTGATGTCAGTTTATAACCATTTGGACAATCTCTTAGACTTCTTAGAGCGCTTTGTCTGCTGTCTAAGGTGTGCTATTTAAACATAAAATGGAATTGTATGGAATGTAAGATGATGATCACAACCTCAACTGTCTGTTAAATAACTATTATGATGACAATGGTGGAGAAAATCATCTGGATGCTTTCCACATTGACAGTAACTACTATGAAATCGAACAAATCAGTACAACAGTATTGACAAATGCACAAAATTTCAAATATTTTACAATGCATTTTAATATTCGCAGTTTGTCAAACAAGTTTAGAGAGCTGAAAGAAATAATCTCTCGATTCCACGATATAAAAATTAATATGCATTGCATAATGCTTTTGTGAAACATTCCTAACTGATAACAACTATGTATTTTATACAATCCCGGGTTATAGATTAGTCTGCAGAAATAGACAGACTGGTTCACGAGGTGGTGTTGCTATGTACATCAGGGATGATTTAAATTACATTATCCTTGATGATATTTCTGTTAATATCGACGGTAAATTTGAATCAATATTTGTGGAGGCTCACTCAAAAACTCTAAATTGTATCTTTGGTGAAATATACCGAGTTCCTAATACCAGTGAAATATTATCGATTAGTTACCATGAAACGATTTTAAATCAACTCCAACATATTCAAAAAGACAAAATTTCGGTTACCTCAAATATAAAAATCAAGCACATGTTTCTGAATTGATGGATTAAATGCAGGCTTCTTACCTACAATTACACAGCCAACCAGAATAACGCATAGTACGGCCACTCTTCGTGATAACATATACTTAAAAACAAGTAAAGAAATTAAATTAGCATCAGGAATAATATTAAATAATATATCAGATCGTTTACCAGTGTTCTTGTTTTCTGAAAAATATAAATCCATGAAAACTGAGCCTTTAATCTTTGAGCATAGAAAATTCAATAACAACACGTATCAACAAATTTGTGAGGCCTTATCAAAAACAGGTTAGTCTAGTCTAAACTTAAGTGATGCTGAAACGTGTTACAATATAATTAAAGAAAATATTTTGCACCTAAAAATACGAGAACCATGGATAACCCCCGGAATCCTACATTCATCAAAACACTTAGATAAACTTTATAAAAATCAATTGGGTAAAGAAAACGTATCACGGGAACATGTTAAATATATAACTTACAGAAATAACTTTACCAGAATCAAACGTAAACAAAGGGAGATATATTATGGTAACTTATTTCAACAATACAAATCAAACATTAAGAAAACATGGAGCACATTAAATGAGATACTCAATAGAAAAAATGACAAAATATCAATATCAAATTGAAAATAGATAACACAATTGAAAACGACTCCACTTATATTGCAGACAAATTTAGCGAATTTTTCTCTGAGATTGGACCTAAATATGCTTCTAATATATCACCGTCCAGCACAAATTATCAAACCTACATGTCGACATATAAGAAAGCAACATCTCTATATTTTCGTCCTACTGACAGTAAAGAAATAATAAACACCATAAATTCTCTAAAACTCAAAACGAGTTGTGGACATGACAATGTGAATACGCTATTACTAAAACAGATAAAATTTGTCATTTCGTTACCACTTAGCATAGCTGTAAATAAATCGATGGAAACCGGTGTTTTCCCGTCAAAACTTAAAATTGCAAAAGTAATACCAATATATAAATCAAAAGATAAACAAAGTTTTACAAATTATAGACCAATTTCGCTTTTACCTAGCATATCCAAAATATATGAAATATATAGTCCATAATCGTTTGTATAATTACATGACAATTAACTCGTTAATGAACAAGAACCAATATGGCTTCCGTAAAGGTCACTCCACAATAAATGCAGTTTCCAAATTTACTTATGATACTCTACTTGCATTGGAATCGAGTAATTATACTCTTTCTGTGTTCCTGGACCTCTCCAAAGCCTTTGATACAATAAATCACAATCTTATATGTAAACAATTATGCCATTACGGTATGCGCGGTGTTACCTTGGTGTGGTTCAGGAGTTATCTAACAGAGAGAAAACAATATGTCTATTATTAATGTATTGATTCAAAATTATTTCCCATAACTTGTAGTGTACCCCAGGGATCCACTCCTCTTCAAATGATCGATGTATGCTATTTGCAGATGACACAACAATTTATGTATCTGATAAAAATATTACGGAATTAATCTCGTTAATCAAGATATTGCATCATTAGCTGAGTGGTTTAAGGTGAATAAATTAGCTTTAAATTTTAAGCAAAAACACATCATGTACTCTTCTAAACAAATAAAAATGTTAAGTCGGACACACATGTATTAAAATTAGATAATACAATTATTAATCGACTTAAATAGGTCACATTTCTGGGACTACTAATAGATGTTAAAACCCTAAACTGGCATGAGCATATAGATAGTTGTAGATCAAAAATATCTGGTGGACTATATTCCCTCAATAATATTAAGCATATCTTAATTACACACAATATGAGAACAGTATACCACAGCTTGATATATCCCTATTTAACATATGGCACGCTATTGTGGGGTTATAGTCACTCAACGTACTTACGGAGATTAGAAATTTTACAGAAAAGGCAATCAGGACGTCTCGAAATCAAACTATAATGCTCATACCGAACCCTTATTTAAGAAGCTACAGATTCTCAAGCTAAAGGACATATGTCTTTTCAACTTTCAAAAATAATGTATTCATTAATATATCTTTACCAATATCCCCTAATGACGATGTTCACTGTAAATAGGTATATTCATTCAGACGAAACAAGATGCCTTCACCAGCCACACATACAATACAGAAAAACTACATTTTTATCACAGACATTTATTTACCTAGCACCTGAAATATGGTACAAACTGCCAGAAACAATAAGACAGTTGAGGTCGCAACATAGCTTTAATAGATCTGTAAAGATATTTATTGCGAACTCAAATTAAAAAGTCATTTATAAATTACATATATTGTATAATATATTGTACAATATTACCTTATATTATGTTATGCTTGGACAGTGGACACAGATGGATAAATATGTAACTTTTAGGCCACTGCGCCTCCTCGTATAATAAATTATGTTCTACATGTTTGGGTTTTATTTTGGAGGTTACAGCTTTTTGCTTTTCTGTTGTCATGATGGTATCTGCTTGTAAATAATATTATGCGACAAACAGTGTAATAATGCTACTGTGTATATCATCGAATAATATTATTTACTTGTTTACTTATCTGTTTCGGTGTTCACACGCCTCCAGGTTGTGAGTTCGAATCTAGTTCATAACTCTGTTTATGTAATTTGTTAAACTAGGGAGATTTCCGTCGGTCGTATGTCCCAAATGTTACCAGCATTGAGTCTAAATAACCCAATTCAATAACAACAACAACAGTTCAGTGGCCACACACTTTATCATTTCTATTATTTGTGTATTTATATTTACGTGTTTGGCAAAGGGCAAGTTCAAATATAGAACCACCTCTACTTGAACATACAGAAATACTTGAACTCACACCTGGTGCAGGCGTGTAATTGTGTGTGTGTTTGTGTTTGTGTGTGTGTTTGTGTGTGTGTGCGTGCGCGCGCGCAATATTTATTAATAATAAATTATGTGATGTTGTTTTTTTCACAGTAAACTTGTTTTGGAAGGATCCACTTCTGGCTTGGCAATTGTTATTTGGCCCATTTGCCACATACCAGTATCGTTTGATGGGTCCTCATCAGTGGGATGGTGCTCGAGAGGCGACTATGACAATCTGGGACAGGATAGCTTTTGGACTTTCACCAAAATCCAAACCAAAAACCTCTCTCCCAACATTTGCCTATCTTTTTGGTGTGATAATTTTAGCAGTTATAATAAGATGGCTAATATTTGCCTTATTTTAGACAAGCGTGATTCGTTTTAAATGGCGAATGAATATCAGACTTGAAATGCTATTTTACTAATATAGTTTGTTTAAAATAAATTTAAAATATCAACTCCAATTCCGTTAACTAAGTAAAATATATTTATACTATAATTAATGTTATGATCACATATTATAATTATCACAGATTATATATTACAATTAGAAATTAAATATAAAAGCTAATAAATAAATTATACTTATGTGAAGTCACCCCCCACCACACACACATACACACATACATACTTGCGCAGAAGTGCTAATTACAAGCAAATGTTTTGTGTCTAAACATGTATGTTTGCATGCAGTTATTCTGGCAATTGGGAAAATGGTCTTTTAACATGTTGAAGTAAGGAGATGGGAAAAGCGGATTGACACATATAAAGTAATAGATAATATATCTTCAATCAGCGCCAAAAGGTACTGTTGCATCTTACATTGTCTGCATATGATGCAAGTAAGTGAGTTATTACCCGTTTTTTTAAATATAGCTGGTGTGGTGCAAAATGCGCCTCCAAATTTGAGGTTATCTGAAAAGAGGTAAATTTTGATAAAAAGTGGATATACCACGTTCCACATGCAAAATATTAGCTTTACGGTTGAGACAAATTTCATAAATAAAGAAGATCGATATTCATACAAGGCTTTGAGCTTCAAAATATTGGATTGCTTAAACAGAGGTTCGGTATGACTATTATAATTTGCTTTAAATATATTACGAATTGCACGTTTTTGTAATAATTCAGTTTTATGTACGACTGATTGGCTTGCCATACCCCCTGCTAAAATATCATATGTGAGGTGTGGTTGAATGAGTGCAACGTACAGTGTCCTTAGGCTTTCAACTCGTAAAATATGTTTAACCTGTTTGATGGAAAACAAAATACGATATATTTTGTTGTTGATGTGTCTTAAATGGTATTTCCATGTCAGGTGTTCATCTAATAAGAAACCCCCAAACTTAGTCGATTGTTCATTTAACTGCGAATCAATTCTTTGTAATCTAGTGCTAATTACAAGCAAGTGTTTTGCTTCATATGTACATGTTGTATGTGTCTCGACGATTAGATACGCGTACGTGTGAGTGTGTGAATAAAAATCATTGGTTAACTACAGGTATTTAATTTATATTTATAGGGTTGAGCTATACCGGTTAGTGCAAAATGGTAATTTAATTTAGGTGCATGACTGGAATATTAATAATTGGGTGTTACGTAGCGGATGAGCAGCGTTTCGAGACTGTATAGTACATAAACAAGACAAGACAATTTATTTACAATTTCCTATTCACATATAATACCTGGCATAGTAGAACATTAGTAGTAACAGGGTAAATTGAGGGACAGGAATAGACATAATACCTGCCCATAACTGAATAAAACAATAAAATAAACAAAACAGGGCAGAGTATGGAAAACATTTGTGGACTCACACACACACACACACACACACACACACACACACATATATATATATATATATATATATATATGTCTAAACATGTATGTTTGCATGCAGTTATTCTGTCAATTGGGGAAATGTTCTTTTAACATGTTGAAGTAAGGAGATGGGAAAAGCGGATTGACACATATAAAGTAATAGATAATATATCTTCAATCAGCGCATAAAGGTACTGTTGCATCTTACATTGTCTGCATATGATTCAAGTAAGTGAGTTATTACCTTTTTTTAAATATAGCTGGTGTGGTGCAAAATGCGCCTCCGAATTTGAGGTTATCTATCAAATACTTAGTTAATATTTTATTATTTATTACGTCAAATGCTTTTGAGAGGTCACAACAGATTGATAAAGTATGTTCTTTTGTGTGCTTATTGTTTGCTTCTGCACATTGATTATTTTTTACAATGTAATAACATGTATGAACATATGACATCAGTATGCCGAGTTGCCTACTACCATCTTAAGAACATCCACTGTTTTAAAACATGATTGACACAAGAAGCACTTATAACTGTAGTTCACGCCTTTGTTACATTTCGTATAGATTATTGTAACTCCCTGTTATATGGCATATCTAATTATAACATCAATCGCCTTCAGCGATTTCAGAATAGTGCAGCTCGCATTGTAACAAATACTAGAAAATATGATCATATCACCCCAATTCTTCAAAAACTACATTGGCAACCATTTTAAGATTATGTTAATAACTTATAAATCTATTAATGATATGGCACCAGAATACCTGTGTGAACTGGTCTCCATTATAAAGTCATCCCGAAAACTCGGGTCATCCAGTCAGACACTATTGCAGGTGCCTCTGTCTCGGCTCAAGTCATATGGTGATTGTGCGTTTAGTGTTGCAGCCCGCACTTTGTGGAGGTCGCTTTCACAGACATATTATTTGGTGTATTATTATATTACATATTATTTGTACATCACCTGTGAATGTTAGTAAGGGCACTTTATTAAATATACATTATCGTTGTCATTATCATTGTGTAAGGATATCATGAAATCCAGGAAGTTTTAGTCTAGGGTCATCATCACATTTGAAGACCTCACTAATTCCTATATAATCAAAACAGAAATTATCACGTTGAAGCTCACAGAGCAGTTCCCGAAATGATTCCCAATTTGCAGATAGACCTCGATAATTTAAATGAAAATAGCTACAAACGTTATTTGCATCTTTTGTTATGTTACTAAATTAATTACGATCACCACAGGCAATATATATATATATATATATATATATATATATATATAATTTCACAATCAATTTTATGTCGAACATTACGATACAGGAATTAAAAATTTTCATAATCTGATAACAGGCTAATATCTTTTTAGATTTAAATTATCAAATTACTCTATCGAATATTGTCCGTTTAGAATATAATATGAATAACCGGTGTGCGTGCCGAATATATTTGGAATATTTTGGTATGGTAAAAATACAAATAATCATGGAACATTATGCAAATCAATATACAGTATCAACTACACGATAATAAAATATATGACAAAGAACAATAGCACACCGACACAAATATTCAAGGATATACATCTATGTACAAAACGAGGTAAGCATTTCATCTTTATTCTAAAAATTCGTATTTCTTTCATTTTTAAATGCTTAAGG
Source organism: Paralvinella palmiformis (assembly GCA_025642065.1). Taxonomy (NCBI): domain Eukaryota; kingdom Metazoa; phylum Annelida; class Polychaeta; order Terebellida; family Alvinellidae; genus Paralvinella; species Paralvinella palmiformis. The sequence goes on along the minus strand of JAODUP010000877.1, from coordinate 21,341 downwards.
AAATAACATACTTAGATTGTATAACAGCTCAAATAATCAAGGAGAACTTGGACTCATACATGTACATAATTAACATGAGCATGTTATTTTGAACATGTTTCTTTAATTAGTGAATTTTGACGACATATCCTAACTTTGTGCCACTTTGCATACCTATTCGGTGATTTCAAGCTTTCTGTTTCGTATGTGTTAGAAATTTGGACCACATTTCCTGGTGAGCATTAGCATGCAGTCAGTGATATCCAGGTCGTTGATTACTTTTATCATCTCTAGTCCGAGTCCAAGGTCACCATCTGATTCGCTTTTTCAATACGCAATATGGGTACATTATATTACGTGTGTTGTTAAAGCGTTTGCGAGCGATTGCAGAAGCTTATCAAGCGTCCATCTGACATCGTACGTTGGTGCGGTATTGGCTGCAAAACCTTGGAAGATACTTCCCCCTTCGTCCGCTATGTCGCTCGTAGAAATTGAAAGTTCATCGATCTGAGAGTTTACAGAACTCATCACTGGGATAGAAGATGGTAAATAATGGCTTTGGAGATTAACATTTATGAACAATTTGTCCTCTACTAATTGGACTTTTTGATCTTTGTTTAGTCTCTCTTGTTTGAGGCGAGGCAAAACGAGCTGTTTCCATTCCTTGCGTGCAGGTGGCAGTTGCTTAGGTATAAAATATCCAGTATATGTTAGGTGCTTAGAGTGACTCATCACTTTATTGAGCGGCGCGGATATAGACAGCTGGACCAGCAGGGCGCGGGATCGAGCTGAATTTTGCCCAACACGGTGGGACACCGGAATATATCAATCATCCACACCTAGTACCTGGATTTCTTTAGCTAAAAATCGTTTTGCTACTTGTGTACTGAATGCATCTGGTTGTTCTCTGTAAGACACGATCTTCGTATTGAAACTTATGATGCAGGATTTTACAACATTCAACGGATTTGTGATATCCTTTTCATCTCAATTTCCTTTTTCCTCGAGATCGTCTACTGTGGAGGTCAGATTTAAAACGCGTTTTGACGTCGAGCTAATTTGCTCTCCTTTATCATTTACCTTTTTTTCCATTTTCTCCCGTTTTTATTAAATGGTGCATAATTTTTCCCACGCCATGTTAATGGTAACAGTGCTCGGGATTTCTCCTCGAGCACCTCCCTTCTTCACTCTGCATGATTTATGCTGGACACTTGGCTGGGACGCATCCCGATGTGACATGTTGTCTAGACCCGATGATACGAGCTAAACGATTTTTTTGAACAGCTGTTGCTAATTGAAAACAAACAAACGCTGGGTCCTTTAGGTGCAGCAAACACTGAAATCGCACTGACTGTTTGTTCTGACAGAGTATGTAGAATAGTGTCTAGTCACGCGTAACACAATGCACACGATGGCTGACAATCGACTACGAAACAATCCAACATAAAAATACTTCACCCTATCAGTACAAATAATTCAATATTTAAACACACATTTATAATCCATGTATGTTCTTATAATACATATCACAATAGTTCGACGTGTTATGTAACGTAACATCAGCTATATGGTTCCAGAATGTAAGGCCGTGTTGAAATTATCAATACATAAACATGTTTTGTCTTCATTTTCCATGTCACAATATGAAACGGAAGAACAGGTTTCTATGCTCAAATAAAATAGATTTGTGGTTATTGGTTAATCAGTGTTTCCATATAAAATTAGCTATTAATCGAACTTTCATTAGTCTGCTTACACAACACGGTCTGAGTCTAGTATATTTGATCGTCTCCAATTTGAAATAATTTGACATTATCGGGTTGTTTATCCATACTACAGGGAAGTATTAGCAATTAGTACGCATGTTCATTTCTCATCTGACACTAAATATAATAATCGGATATTATTTGTGAAGTATAATAAAACGACGGACGGGTGCGCATGCGCATGCGGCCTCTTCACTTACATCACGCGTTTTTGCGTGTGTTTTTGAAATTCACTAAATGCATGTTTCATAGTTTTGTTCTGAATTGTTGTTATCACAATATATCGCAATATAAATGTATCACCAAGCCACGATGCAGATTTTGATTGATTTTTTCAAATCTGGTCAGCTCTCACAAGACATTTCTGAATTAGCACATCGTATTAGCTGACATGCATACCAACATTCCCCTCTCCCGCAAAGTTCCCAATTGCCAGATTAAATCAGTGAAGACCAATATACTACACCAGACTTCACATAGGCCCAACTACGCCCAAAATGCAGCTATGCTACTTTCCTATCTATTTGTTTTTATTCAGATCTTTGCTTTAAGGTGCATTCCTAAGCACCCAGGCATTTAGTGGGTTTGCACTTATATACTATATTATAATATATCAGCATATATATATATATATATATATATATATATATATATATATATATATATATATGTTTGACGAAATCATTAATTACATTGTTGTATATACATCATTCAGTATAATATGTGACAAATTATTGCCATTGTAACTGAAACCTTTTAGAAACCATAATGAAATCATGTACAGTTTGCACTATTTGCATGTTATCTTAAAATGCAAATGACTGCTTTCTTGCCAGTAATAAATTAATAAATGCAAGTTTTGTCTTGCTATTGATGTTATTAAAGCATACACACCACCAAGTCACCACTGGTCCAAATCTTCGAAACATGATACATGAACATGTTTCATGGCTTCCACGTGCCTGGTCACCTCATAGATAGCGTTCTGTTGTCTCATCCTCACTTGTACACTGGATGTATATAGACTCTTCTCTTTTGTGGAGCGAATATAACTATTCCTTAAAAGCACTGAACCATAGCCTTAACATTGTATGATTAATTAAACTTTTACCTCTGAATTAGCTCCGATATTTTGTCTTTGGCTTGAACATTTTATTTTGTTGAGCTTCCTTCAAGGAACTCACTGTTGCTTTATCCTGTATTTCAGGCTGTTCCTATATATACTGTTTGGTTTTACTGATGATTGAAATTTCATGCATGAGGTCTGACCTTATATTTATTTGCTGTCTCTTTTCAGAAACAGATCGAGACATAAACATTACTATTGCCCCCATGGGTGCTGCCCAGCCAGCCAAGCAACTACAGCCAGCAACTACAGCAACTAATAAGATTAAAGCCAACTCATAGCTGAATGATGCACTTAGAGATGATGCACACACACTACCACAATAACAGCATACTCATTTGTTGTGTTGTTTTTGTTTGTTGTTTTTTTGCTGTGGGAAGTATATCTTCTCTTGGTTCTCCATCAGTAGCATCATAACTTTAGTTCAACTAATACACCTGAAAGGTAATTACCATTCAGTGGCCAATTACATGACTAAAGCAATCGATTACAATTACTTTATTATGATTATGATTACGATGACATTAATGGTTAATGTAACCGATTACGATTGCGGTTAAAATTTAAGTAATTATGATTACAATCATGAATAAAATGTAAATCATACAAATGAAATTGTGATACTTAATCCTGTTTTTTTTCTTCTTCCAATTGCAGTTCCTTTGTATTGTGGTATTCCCCAAGGCTTTGTTCTTGGACTGTTGTTGTTTATTCCCTATATCAAACCACTAAGCTCTCTTATTCACAGCCACGAATTAGATCATCATTTATATGCACATCTATACATATCTTTATCTACAGCAGACACGATCTTTCTCCTACACAGCTAGGTGACGGTCTCAGTGATATATCTCTGGCTGGATGACAAATAATAGACTTAGGCTCAATGCGAACAAAACTGATTTCATCATCATAGGTACATCCAGACAACGCAGCAAACTTACTCATTTCTTCCCTAAGAACATCCTTAGTCATAGCATCACACCACCAGATACTGTACGTAATCTTGGTGTTACAGTTGATAGCAATTTTAATTTCAGAAAACATGTTTTTCTGACATGACACTATTGTTTCTATCATATTCGTGACAACCTTCAGATATCCCGGCGTGGGCATATCTGAAGGTTGTTTTGTCTTTCACTTCGTTTCATTACCTTTGGAAGTCGCTCGGCCCATTTAGCCTACCATGTGCACAAAAGTGGCCGTAAAACATAATCATCATCATCATCATATTCGTGACCTTCGCCGTATTCGGCGCTATATTTCTCTTTGAGTCGCCAAAACCATTGATACAGCACTCATTACTAGTAGGCTTGATTACTGCAACTCTCTTCTTTTTAACATTACATCTAAAGATAATCTAAAACTTCAGTGTATTCAGAACTGCTTAGCTAGGGTTGTCACACGGTCTCCTCGGTTTTCCCATTCTGTCCTACTTCTGAAATTTCTTGATTGGCTCACTCAGTCTCGCATCATTTTCAAACTCTGTACAATTGCTTATCCAGCTCTTTCTTCCGAGAACTATTTTCCATGCTTTCTTCAGCACCCAAGCCCAGAGAGCTCCGTTCATCTGGTTTTCCACTTGTCTGTTCCCAGGGTTAAAACCCATGCTGGGTCTCGTGCTTTTTAAGTTGCTATTCCTACTCTTTGGAACTCACTCCCTGAACATCTGATCTGATCATTTATTGGTGAATTTTGCATTGTACCTGGACTACAAGTTTGCCCAACCCCTTTACTAGGTGCGCCACTGAGTTCGATTCTTACCTCTTGCAGAGATATGCATGCTATATTGTTCGCATGTTACTTTAAAAGAACCAGATGCATTTGAGGTATTTTCTTGAAATGAAAACGCAAACAGACTGTGATGCCATCGTACTCTGATAATTTGTTTTTAAATTTCTTAGATCAATATTCACCGTAGAATAAAGAAGCCAATAATGCATTTGTTATAAATGTACAAGTATTTATTGATATAACTGAGATTAATGCAAACATAGAGAATCATCAATATCAACTCAACATTACCTCACCATTACCTCAGCCAAATAGTAGGTAAACATTTGGCAGTTAATTCATTCCCCATTGATTATATCATTGACTGAAATCGATTCATACAACCAGATGATTTTACCAATTTACCCACTGCCCAGAGAAATACAAAGCATTATAGCAGACAAAGGTTACCCCACCAACAGTCTAGCTGTAATTGCCACCGATATGAATCATTGGCTGCTTGGCTGCCTTTACAACAAGATTACAGTAGAAATAAGCACTCCACATTCACAACCATACTAATGCACTAATATTCCATTTTAATCCATTATTTTGCAATGACACTGTTTGAGTATATATTGAGCAACAAGTCAAATCACGTATGGCGTGACCATAATCAGATATGTTCTATGTAATATATAAGATATACAATTGATACACTCATTGGAAGTTGTGATGGGGTTGAAACCACATAATATTGCTTTCTCAAGCCGGTGATGATATAAATGTTCTAGCGTGATATAATATAGTAAATAATAAAAAAATACTCCTTCAGGGTATGTGTTTCTTTTTGCTTTTACAACACGCGATGATGTCAGGGTTGGGGTAATCGTAATCGATTGTAATCGATTACACGATATCAAGTAATCGTAATTGTAATTACCATTTCCAGATGCAATGTGATCATAATATATTACATTGTAAATGTAATGGTAATCAGCGATTACTTTCACGATTACACAAGGTGTTTGATTATTTACCGTTTTATATCACGCCAGAGATATGGTTTGGTATGTAAGGCAAAAGATAACAATAGAACTGATTTGCCCATTGACCGACTGTTGTCAAATTTGTACGCATGATGATTTGTCAGTTTATTTGTTCTATGAACATGAAAGAAAAATATGTCGAAATAGTGCTTCAGGTGTTGCCACTATATACGTCATATAAACAGGCATTTCAGATTAACTCGTGTCGGTTTAACAAGGTTAAGCCCAAGTTAGTCAAGCGGCCAGCAATCGTGCATGGCTTCTATGTGACAACGTCGTTTTAACGACAGCTCCAAACAGCTATCATTGGCCAGCAGTCAGATGTCAAGCAGCCAATTAAATTAACACATGCGATGGTGAACATAAACAATCTACATCTTGGGCCCCCGATTGACGTACGGGATGACAAACGTGGGCATTAGACGGAAATCATAAGTACGGAGTTTGGAGATAGTCGAGTTATAGAAAATACAATTTTGAAGCATATCAATAACTTAAGACTGTGAAAAGGTGGTACATTTACAGAAGTGGTCAATTTATGGAAAGGGTCGGAGTTGGGGTTTTGACTTTATTCTAATTATCCTATTTATTATATAGACCTTACCTGGCTATGGTCACGCCACACATGATGCATTTCGTTACTAAATAGTAGTAAATAGATATTCAAATAATTCCACTGATATTGTTTGCACTAAACTCAGTTTGCGTTAATCTCAGTTATCTTTCTAAATACCTGTGCATTCATGGTAAATGCATTACTTGTTTATGGTGAATATTGATCTCAGAAATATTAAGACAAATTTACTTCCTACAATTGCATCAAAGTCTTACAAAGCAACATGCAAACACTGTAGCATGTTTATATCTGTAGTATACATGTAACTAAATAAAGTTTGAAGAAGAATCGCATTCATGTTTGTGTTATATATATTGTAATCATGATTGCAATCATGATTACCTTACAATGTAATCGTAATCGGTTACATTCAGAATTAATGCAATCGTAATCGTAATCATGAATATTACCTTGGACCTGTAATCGCCCCAATCCTGGATGATATGGAAATCCTAGTTTTTCGAATAAAATTTCCGTAAATTCAATAAGTAAACTCTCTGTAGGCTACCAGTCTATATAAATTGTAAATAATTAAACTTGAATAATGTGTTTCCACTGATGTGAATTCGTTCATGGTTATTTAAAGCAAACCAGCATGACCTGTGTTTACAGTTGCGGATCCGGATATGTGAAGTAACCAATAATTAATTTCAAGTCCAGAATAGGTCTACGAGTATCATGTCTGGAGCAACAAGATGTAAGCTGTATGTATGTGTATGAAGATACAGCTTCAAATTAATTTACATGTGCAAATCGAAGGAAACATAGCATAACCAAAATACTAGAAGCTCTGTGACAATTTTACCTGTTGTATTCAGGGTTTGGTAATGGGCCTTTCACCAAACCATGGTGAATCACCAACAGCATGATGTGTATTATGTCCTGATACTGTGATACCGAATGTACGGAATATAGCGGCCTTGCCTGTTAGCAATACCGGTCTTAGCTGACTGTCTAAATAAAAACTTAATCAATCATGATAGTCTATATTTCTCCTCATCCCATGACTTATCTAGTCTAGTCTGAAATGTGTTGAGCCCCAGGTTGTCCACCACACAAGTTGGAATTGAGTTCCAATTGTTGACTATTTCGTTAGAAGAACACATTGTGTTTCATGCCTAGATTCAGATGTAGAAACGTTTTGGTACCGTTTTTCATCCAGGCAATTGAAAGTTGCCCGAACTAGGCCCAGCCATCATGAGGCCGTCTAACCGGGCCGAGTAGCATGTGAATGGAATACGAACTCCTCGTCTAGCACCATTCCCAAATCCTTCTCCTGTAATATGGAGACCAATCGGGCGGCATTCGTCTTATTATTGCGACGAATATTGGCCCTGTCTAGATGAATAGCTACATTTAGGCTAGTTAAACCTTAGTTGCCACTGACGGGACTAGGTTGTCAAGATATTTCTGTACATGTAAATGGTCAGAAATGGACGGACAGTCTGAAATAGGCTGGTGTTATCTCTGAAGATCTTCACAGGACTTCACATTAGATCGTTTATCAATATAACGAACAAGACTGAAAATCTCTCAGCATTGGTCATTCAACCACCAATACACTCTAAACTTTAATCTTGTCTGTAAAATGCAATAATTTACAACAACAAAGACATTCTAAAGCGGTAGGCATTGAAACACATTGCCCACACGAATACTTATCTATATTTATTAACTCTATTTCTGTATTACTCTCAGTGATTTCAGCAATTGATAAGTCGGAATCAGTATATACTGGTTGAAAATCATACGGTTGAATAGCTGAGGCTATGATCGGATATTTACGATAATATATACAGTAATCGAAGACACGAATCCGATGTCACGGTCTAATTTTTTTGTCGTGCTAATTTTGTATTTTCGTAACAGTTCATTCATATTTCGTAACCAGCACGCACCGGTCACAGTCGTATTTTGTATCGGTTTCATTTAGTTGCCGTATACTATGGATGTGGTTTGGAAATCGTATAGATCTAATTGTATAGATTTAATTGTATTTATTGAAGCTTGCTTAATAATTTCATTCAACATTTGCGTATCTAGTTATGACAAAATAACACTACAATCTCATTTTGTGTGCTCGTGTTTCTTCTTATTAGATTGTGTATTATCGGGATAATAGGTAATTGCATGAGACAACATCAGTCTGCAGTATATGCATGCAAAACCAAATTTTCTTCATTGGATAATACCTGATTCCATATGGGACAATCAGATGTTTTCCTCCCCTCAGAAATAATGTGCCATAAGAATGGTGGAAAATTTTATACTAATCGCTATAATTAGTGTTTTATAATTAAAGTACAGCCATCTATCTAGTGAACATTGTTAACAAATTACACATAAAATCGTATAAAATATATATTACAGATGACAGCTTTCTCCTTATAATTGCTGACTAGCATCCCAACATAATCCTCGTGATAACAATCAGTGTAGACTTGGCACTAGATCATTTCTTCCACCTGTTGTCTTTGTGAGCGGCGATAGCTACAACAAATTTGGACATATTGTACCTGCAATGGGTTATTCTCGGTATGTCTACTGACAAAGAAAAAGAAGACATAAAGGAATTAAAGGATCATGATAGTAAATGTGCCCTCACCTTGGATTGGTCATACTTCCTATGAGCAAGATCAAGTCCTTGAAACAAGACAATAACATTGCCTCTTCGAAAAAAAATCAGAATTTAAGATAGCACATTTTTTTAACAATTGGCTAAATGTATTGTGTTTTAGGATGATTTCAGACGTGTTGACACTCGTGAAATAAATGTAGAATTTGATGATGGTGCCAAAGAATCATACACAAACAGTTGATTGGCAGAGCATCCAATTTTACAGTGATTGCCACACGTTGGGTAATAGTAATCAGTGATCGATTACACGAAATCATAATAGTAATTTCAAAATGCAATATAATCGTAATTAATTACATGAAAATAAATAATTGCAATCAGTGATTACTTTCAAGATTACACAAGGTTTTTATTATAACATCGCATCTAGGAATATTGCAAAACTGAGAAATTGAGAGATATTACCTATGGGGTACTACTGAAATCAGTTTTAGAGATACTATTGTTCATCATTTATGCCAATGATATTCCTAATGCCTTGCTTCACTCTGGATCTATTTTCTTTGCAAATGATTCAACCATACTTGATTAATCCCAAATAAAAATATAGTATCTTATGATATAATACAAGATCTAGCTAACCTAACATAACGGATTAGGGGGGAAATAAATTAAATGTAATTATTAAATGTAAGTACGACTAAATACATGGCATTCACAGGAACGTTACATAATGAACCAGAACGCAGCTTAACAATAGACTAAATATATAAAGAGTTACATATATTAAATTACTGGTCTTAAACAGATTAATTTTACAAAGAAAACAATATCTACTTAACTCTCTGGCTCAACACATATATTACCACAGCAGTATTAAAAAAATTATAGTATGGATTAATACATCCTTATCTGTGCTAATGTAGTATCAAGATCTAAAACTCATATTCATAAACTACAAATAACCCAAAATAAAGCAATACGATCTGCAACATTATCAAAATACAATACATCTGCCAATCCGATTTTCAAACAATTCTCCCAGTTGATGAAACACACAGCTTACAATAAAGAAATGCGTGTACATGAACGTTGCACATATGCTACCTTACCGCTTATGGACTTTTTTTACATCAAACATCAATGTTCACGATCATAAAACTAGGAACACAGATTAGATCCTCGTGTGATAAATAATAAATCACATTTTACAAAACAGAGTTGTTTGTTCAAAGTACCATAAATTTGGCGTCAACTGACACAAAATATTAAACAATCAATTACAACAATTAGTTTTATGACAAAAATGAGGAAATACTTAGGTTATTGATTGACATTATGACTAACTACGACTGGCAGGACGGAAGGGTAGGTCAACGGGACCAGTGTGTGTGCGGGGGTGGTTGCACACATAAGTATAATTTATTTATTAACTTTTGCATTTATTATCTGGATGTTATCAGGATGTTATATATAATATGTGGCAGTTATAATCTGTAGTCATAAAATTAATTATGGCATAAATATATTTCATTTAAAAGGCACAAGGGATTAGCTGATATCTGATATTTATTTAAATAAACTATGTCACTAAAATAGCATTTCAAGTCTGATATGCGGCTACCTTTTAAAACCAATGACTGTCTAAAATAAGATAAGTATTGGCCATCTTATGATAAATGTTTATAGTTTCACACCAAAAAGATAAGAAAATGTTCGTACGGGGGGGGGGTATGTAGCTGAAATTCCAACAACTATCTTGTCTCAGATTGTCATAATCTCCCCTCTAGCACCATCCCACAGATGAGGACCCATCAAACGATACTACTTCACTGCTTCCATATGAAAGTGGTGTATATCGTATCACTTGTTCAACAAAGAGTGATGTTGGTTAAGGCGCCGATGGCCTTTGAAAGGCTTCACTTTTCACTCAGAATAGAGAACAACTTGCGACTCCAGACTAGTCGGACGTCTATCGATAAGGTCCATATAGGTAGGATTTGTTTAGTTATTCGAACCCAAAATAAAGTTGAGATCAGAATCTGTGGTATCGAAGTGTTCTATGAATATGCTTCTTTTGTCCCACAGATAATTACTTTTGAATGTAAACTGTGGTATCAAAGTAGTTATCTTGTGTATGTAGTAACTCGACATTGAACAAAACGCAAGAGCTGTTTACTGGGATCTGTGGTGTCAAATGGTATGTTTTGTATAACGGGATACTCAACTATATGTGTCGTATGGTGTCACTGACATGGAACAGAGGCAAGAAGTTACTGGGTGTCTAGAAAATTGCATTAGTGACATACAATCCTGGATGATCTCAAATAAACTATAACTAAACAATAAGAAAACCGAGTTACTTGTATTAGCGTCATCCTACTTCAGCAAGAACTCTAGTGACCTTCAACTTGATAATAATTGGATCTCACCTAGTGACTCTGCCAAACATCTTAGTGTACTCTTCGACCAACATCTGAACACAGAGGTTGCAACGGATTCAGAACTTATCCTTGCCGTACCTGAATACAAACTCCAAACATATGGACTGAATACCTTTAGTGTTGCAGCGCCAACATTTTGGAATAAGTTGCCTAGCCACATAAGAAATTCTAAGTCATTAAATGTGTTTTTTTTTAAGTTCAAACAATAGTTTAATTGTTAACGTAATCATTATATTTAGTCATTTTGTTAAACATCTCTTTCGTTTATTGTACGGCGCCTCAGAACGAGGTTACCTGGTTTTGGAGTTTTATAAATATATTATTATTATTATTATTATTATATTATTATACTCATATATATGAAGAGAAAAACTAAAATATTCAACCCTCTACGATTTCAAAGTTAGCATAAGACTTTCAGTATGCTTCTAAATGCACATTTACTAAATACAGGCATACCCTGCTCTAAGTCATTAAATAGTTCTAAAAGCTGTAGCATTTGTTTTTAAACGTAAACTGGACTTATTGCCTTAAAAAGCATTTGGATTAAAATATTTTAATGTATATACATTTGTAAAAAAAAAATGTGTTAGCTTCTTTTATCTTTTACTGTTCATTTATTTATTTCGCGTCTTTCTATTATGACGTAGACGACATAGCTGAGTAAGGAAGCGTCGAGCATCATCGCTTTTGGTGAACAATAATCTAGTCCTGAAAAGTAAATAAGTGCTTTATTCCTCCACATACTGTACATAATAGACATATATATTACAATATTGTTTTCGTGATACAATATACAGAGAGGTAAAAACAATAACCTTCTATGTTGATTATCCGTGGCAATAGTATATATTATTTGATACACAAGACAAGATATATACCTGATATTGGGTTAGGTGTTACCTAAAAGAGGTGTGACAAAAAACAAATACCAGTGCAAGATATATAACAGTATCACAGACACAATGACCTATTAGTGAGACAAACAGTCTTTTGGTAGCTATGTTTTTTCTTCTTCTTACTTTAGGGTGTAAATTTCCCCATATTCCGGAACCTTGGAGTAAAACTTAATTAGAAACAAGACAAGTGCGCCCTTTTTTTACATAAGATGCTTGGCTTTGTCGTGTATGGTGATCGTGATATGCAAAATTTAGTGGGAAGCGCTTTATCAAAAATGTTGGTAATGTTTTGTGCACACAGTCAAACATGTATTTGACTGTTACTTCATTTTCTGGCAAAAGAGCAAGGCCATCTATCAATCTACATAAGAACTTAGATTCGTCCCCCTCTCCTCGATGACGCTATACCAAACATCCTACAGGTGGACTGCATAAGATTACAAAAATATATGTGCATGATATAATAATAATAATAATAATAATAATAATAATAATAATAATAATAATAATAATAATAATAATAATAATAATAATTACAAGACTTCTATTGCCCCAATATCCTCGAAAAGAATCGAGCTCAGTGGCGCACCTAGTGGAGGAGTTGGGCCAACTCATAGTCCGGTATAATGCAAAGTTCATCAACAAATGATGAGATGAAGTGGCAACTTAGGAAGGATACGCGAATCTAAAAAGGTGAGTTTTCAAATGTTCACGGAAAGAAACTATTTATTAAGAATGCGCGGATCCAGGTAATTGCTGTGCCATACCAATCGGAGACACGATCTAGAAGAACAGAATAATCAATGGTGTTAAAAGTTGCAGATCAATCTAAAAGCGTTAGTCCTGTGACCTTTCCTGTATCAATCTTTAGTGCTATGTCGTTATGAACCTTTAGTAGAGCGGCTTCTGTAGAGTGAAATTGTTAGTAATCAGGCTGAAAAACATTAGACAGGTGATTAGAGTTTAAGTGAACGTTCAAACGACAGGATACGGCTATTTCTAAAACTTTAGATGCGAATGATAGATTAGAAATAGGTCATTTGCTGGTAAATTTGGTTTCTTAAGATCCGAAGGACGGCTGTACAGTTTTGATCGCTGCACGCCGGTTAAAACACAACATTGAATGTGGTACGCACGCATCAGGGGTCAGAACTAATGAGGTCATAAAGTCAAAGGTCAGCCCTAAAGAAATACGATTCTCTCTGACGAATCAGCGCAACTGTCGTATACGGCGCCGTCTAATATAAGGTCGCTAAGTATACATTGTTATGAATGTATTTAGTACATTCCCATCTTAGTGGGCATCTCACACAATGTCAGAATTGTTGAATCCATAACCTCTATCTACATATGTCTAGCATATCTTCCTTTAGATGAGGCACGTAACATGGCGACAGCTACTACTCGTTGATGTAGAAGGCGGTGTGGTGCCTTTTGATATTTGTAAAAATACAAAAAGAACTATTATATTTGTGTAATTGTTCGTGAAATTTAAACTTGTAAATAAAACAATACCAAAAACATTTTTATTTTGACCAGATAATTAAACTGATAATTGTTCAGATTTAATATTATTTGTACCTAAGCATCAGCTTTCATGCTGGCATTAAAGTTGATGTTAGTTATTTAATGTTTACGGCCTTTTGTGCACAAACTAGGCTACATAGCAAAAGAATTAAGCGATGGTTAGATCTATGCTTATCCTCTCTTTTTTAAACAGACATACCAGGTTTTGGGCAATTTCTTTATATTGTCTAAATAAATTATATAACAGACGTGTGGCATAAATAATTAAATGAAACTGTATTGTAACAATGTTTTGAGTTTTTACATCTAACAGCCAATAGAGTTACAGGGAATATATATCTAGCTTATTTGCAGTGCATGAATATTTATATAAATTGGTTTTGTTTGAATGAGAAGATTTTATCTGAGAGCAGCTGCTGTGTAAAATAGCCACCAAGAAACATACTTGTGGCTCCCTCTGCTGGGGATTCTTATGCTATAGTACCCACCCTGGTACTGCTTTAAAAAACAATCATTTTAGAAAATAAATGTTAAATTGATATATTAATGTCTGGTCATTTGTATTACTAAATTATTATTAATTGTGTGTGTTTTAATTCTTACTTTGCATTAATATATAGATTTTAGCCTCTAGCACCTTCAATATCCAAATTGAATTCCTTGAGTGGCTCAATGGGAATACCTAGACAATTTTGAACATAGGTACTATTATACATAGTTGATACACTACAATCGGTGTCAAATAACCCTGGGATCAGATTGTTGTTGATGCAAATGTCACATTTATTTAGATGTCCCGTAATACAATGTATCTTACCCGAGTAAATATTCGAGACTGTCTAGTCTCCCGCTAGGCAGATTCGTCCTAGTTTTATTGTATTGGATAATTCAGCTCTGAATCCTATTGCAACATGTCCAATTTGGCGCCAACGGAAACATCTAACCTCTGGACGCTCACTCATTGTTATCAATCTTGCGAGCATCTAAACGAAACTCATCAAAATCAGTTATCTTCAACATTTGATGTCTCATGGTGGTGATGTAGTTATTTACCAAGGTGGAGAGTAAACTCTTTGAATATAGGCTTCCAGATAATAACAATAAATACAACAATTAATAAATTATTTGAAACAATGATCACAGATATGGATTGAATAGAAGATTGTTGTTGCGTTAGTCACGTTTCCACAAGACGACATACATCTGGAGATGCATACACTATTCCCACGTTTATTACAAATCATCAACAGCGTTGTTCGTTTTTCGTTGGACATGTAGCATACATAAAAATTGTATTGTTTATATCTATAGTACACGTTAATACTCAATAGTATATGGTTCAGAAAAACTTGTGTCGTCGCCAAGAGAATTAATTACAATATTTAGACTTTTATTTTCAATTTGACATGAGAGTCTTGTGATTGTTTACTGGTGACCTTCACCTATACATTTTAATTTCCGGTTAACCTTCTAACCAAATTAAAACATAAATGTAAATTATTTGTACCAAGTAAGAATAGAACCAGCAACACTCTTATTCATGATCAAAAGTCATTATCACTATACCACAATGACTTCTTATATTCTGGTTGAAACTGGTGGCACATTGTTATATCAAAATGGCCAGTACCCGCATAACGCACAGCATATTTGATGCAATAAATTATATCATAGTACACATTTTATGTTAGTCGTCTCAGCCTATTTGTGCAGCAACATTCTCGGCCCTTTAAACAAAGATCTTTGTTTAACATATAACACAATTTAAAAGATTGAATGCACAAACAATTAAATTCAGAATATTTACGAACCAGTACTGATATAATTGAATCTTGCAATTTTAAAGTACATATATCCATCATCAGGTTGCTGATTCTTTAAAACATTAGATCATGAGATTCATTTTCATAGCATGCTTCTCAGTAACTGGGAGAAACAGGACTAGTCTAATCACTGGTCTTCGCAACTTTGAATTAGACATTTTTATTATTGCACTGCGAACGACTCCTTTTCAATCAGGTTCCGTGCTATTGATACGACTCCTAGACCATCTATTCATTGGTAGTGTTTCGTCCTTGATGAATAGAATATCGCCTATTTGTAAGCTGTGATGTATTTGTAAGTGGATCTGCATCAGAAGAAACTGTTGTGGGTGGTCTGGCGTTGGTAATACATTCAACGTCATACATCAATGTTTGCAGACATTCATCATCTAACTTATACCCGTATTTGTGTGGCAATGTCACAGTGACAGTGCTGTTAAGACCTTCTGACCTGTCTTTATTTGGCGTTCCCAAATTCATATGGCTAGCAGCAGGCAGCCTGAAGACGCATTGTATGGACTGCTTCATCAGAAAGTCTTTCACTTTGTCATTGTTCATCTCTGAGAGTGTCTCACGGAGTTCGCGTGTTTTCTCCTACATAATTAGTTCTATTGTCCCATTTTATGTGACTAATTGGTCCTCAGTGGGCAATGAAGCGTCTCAGAGTATTAATAAAGCTATAAGTTTCCAGTGAGGATACCATTTCTATATCAACTGCCCGACTAGCTAAACAGGTAAAGAGCGTTCCATCGTGTTTGACCTCTACGACCCTGCTTAACTATGAATGGCCCAAACAGATCCAGACCAATACATATAAACGGAGAAGTTGTGCTGCTACGTTCTGTTGGCAAGTCGGCCATCTTCTGTTTAATGACAGGTGATCAGAGACATCTGGATGTTAAACACTTAGATATGTACCATCTAACAGCAGCATTACCATGTATCACCCAATATTTCTTACGCGGATCAGCTAACACATGATTTGTATCACTGTGTGCAAGTTTCTCGTGGCTGTTTCTTCCCGTGCCTCTTGTTTCTGCTTGGTGTTTTTATCTTTTGGTGTTTTTAACCTTTCTGTTGCTTCCTTTTCCTCGTTCAAATGCTATTCGTGTTTCCTCGATTCATTCCGTGATGCAGAGAGCACTGCCTTTGTGATTGGGACATCAAGTATTGTGTTGTGATGTTTAACAGCTTCCTTTGTAGCCATTATTCCATGTATGGTATCTATGCTAAGAGCAGCTCTTTTCTGCACTCACAATTTACTTGTTTACTGAAAAGCTTCACTCCACATCTGGATGTCCATGTGAGAGTGTAAGACTTGTCTGCACCACTTTGGTCAATGTCTTGTACTTCAGTTTACCTTGAGTATTCTTCATGGCCAAGACCATGGACCAGTAGCAATCGATCCACTGATAAGATATTTCTTCTATAT
This sequence comes from Paralvinella palmiformis, assembly GCA_025642065.1. Taxonomy (NCBI): domain Eukaryota; kingdom Metazoa; phylum Annelida; class Polychaeta; order Terebellida; family Alvinellidae; genus Paralvinella; species Paralvinella palmiformis. The sequence goes on along the minus strand of JAODUP010000877.1, from coordinate 4,389 downwards.
GAGTTCTATCCCCATTGGCAATATACCAAGTGTCTGATATATCTTTAGACATGTACAGCTTCCATTCATTTCCAAGAGTGGGTAATTCGGCAGCAGGGATTATGATGGACAATTTCTTTGCTACAGCTTTGATTGGCTTATCTGACATACCAAATTTATGTACCAGTGGATGAAGAAAGGCCAAATGTTTCAACAACTTGTTGTCCTGTGAAAAACGACTAAGAAGATATTCTGCCACTTTTACATAGAAGGCTTTGATGTCCTGCAGATTTGCTTTTCGTTTCTGAGCCTTTACTTCCTGCAGAGCTGTGTTTGTTGAGACCCCGATTTCTACATCTTGATGTCAATGGTAAGATCTACTCCTACCTTGTCTCCCACAACTTCTGGTTTTAGAAACCTCAGCATGCCGACTCCTATTAGCTCGGACAATGAATCATGCAGAATGTGTATCAAGGGTCTTTCTGTTCAGTTCAGGATTCTGAGTAAATTGCTGTATCTTCTTGTAACACTCATTTTTTTCACAAGATTTACAACTTGATCCTTTTCCTTTGACCAATATCTGATTGGGATATCCACCTGCTTAAAGTTTTGAGATGTGGTGGTTTCATCATAATGGACAGTATAAGCATTGTTGGTCTTGATCAAATCATGTACCATTTGTTCAACAAAGATGGCCCAAGACCATCTGAAAAAAAGGTAAGCTACTTTTGCTTGGCTCATAGAGAATTCGTTTGAGGCAACATGTTTTGAAAAATTAGAGGTATATCTTTATATGATGCAAAAGAAAAATCTGAAGAAGCTACTTCAAGTGCCCATATAACTTCTGCTGCTGTGGTTTGCTCAGCAAGGGAAGATGACAGAACAGCAACACTTCCAGCTCTACTCTACTTCGAAGAACTAGGTAGTTCAGCTCCAACATTTCGACCTGGTACTATCTGTGCTGTTGCTTTCGTGAAGACATCTTTTGGTTTATGCTTGGAGCTTTTAGCATGTTGCTTCAATTGCAATAGCCCATATTCTCACAACTAACAGGTTTCTTGCATAATGTACATTAGCCATTGTATATGTAGTGCACCACTGCCTTAATGTATGGCCATTGCCATCTACTTGGTCCAGCCAAGCTCGGCTAAATTTGGTAAAACCTCCAGGTATATTGTAAACTTGATGGATGTCATATTTTTGTTTTCAGGATATTCACTGTTCAGTAGTGTGCAAGTTCGCTCCAACCTCATGAGTTTAAGCTCATGTAAAAATTAATAAATCATCTTATCTGGTAGGTTAAGTAGACTAATGTTTCATCCCGTTAGTTAATTGCCTACAAAACAATATAGATTACATTCTGTTCATTAAAAGAAAGATCTGTTTGTGTTATCAGCAGCGATCATCTTCACTGCCTTCGCCATTATTACTGAAATCATGCCACAATTCTGAATTAGATCATGTATGTAACTTATTCCAACAATGATGTATTAATCTATGTATACCTGATTTGTGGAAATCAGCTGTCATATAATCCCAGTCTCAAACAATCTCCAGGAAAGGAGTGTAATGATTATATAAGCTCACATCTGTTCGTTGAAGTGTTTAGAACGGATTATTCTGAAATATCTTTTACCAGAAACTGACGAACATCTCGACCCATACCAATTTTCTTACAGGAAAAAGAGATCAACTGAGGATGTGACGTTGTTAATAAACAATACCAATCTCGAACAGCTTAATTAACAAGGAAAATACAGGTATATACATGTTCAGTCATTGTTTGTAGATTTAGCTCGGCTTTATAAAGCCTACAAGATATCATCATCACCATCTAAAATTCGTTTGATATGTCTCATCAATACTAGGTAAATTCATACAATTTTTCCTCATTAACAGGAAACAATCTATGGATAATAATGACACACTAGCTGACATTCTTGCCATTAATACAGTCCCCCCCAAGGTTGTGTACTGTCTGGTGTACATTACATAATATATACAAATGCTCAACGTTCTCGATTTGAAAATGGTGTACTGATATCAAATCAAATATGCCGATGAGACAATAATTGTCAGACTGATTACAAATAGTAATGAAAGCAACCACTGTATAAACACAGATTGACGTTTTTGGGGGGTGTCGGTCACATTATTTGGATATTCTCTCCACTACATGATTGATATGTTCCGTCCACTCCAGTTCATCATTTATATATATATATATATATATATATATATATATATATATATATATATATATATATACCAAGAAACTTTACACTACTAACACTAGTGATGTGATGAGTACCCAGCTTCATGGAAATACGTACGTCTCCGTCTGTTGCACTACGTTTCGAACGAAAAACAATAATATTCTTTTTTTGTACGTTCAATGATAATTTGTTCGCATAGAACCACTGGGCCAGAACATTCAGATCATTTTCAATGTCAGTACATAAGTTATTTTCATTTTGATTGGTGTGATATATTGTCGTATCGTCGGCAAATAATATGCACTGTGAGTAAGACAACGAGTTTGGTAAATCGTTTTTCTAAACATTTTTCCCCTAGTCATTGATGATTTTAGTAGGGCCGGGATCATCCAGTATTCTCTAATGATATTTCCATATGGGATTCTCAGAGTTTTATTCGGAGAAAACCGATCCAAGGCATAATTAATAGTGTTTGTTAATGAATCATTTGCATCATTAACGTTCTCAACATCAAGAGAGGCCCAGTTATGATTATCTAAGTAGTTTGCCATATTCTGCATTTTAGTTTCATCTATTGGTCTACAGGTTATTACTTTCGGAATTCGTTTGGTTTGAGTAGATTTACCCAGGAGCACAAAGACAGGCAGGTGGGCAGATATATCTACAGTCAAAATACCAGATGATATATCTTCATTTGGGTTCAATTTCGTGTATATATTATCAATCAGAGGCAATGTAGAATGACGAATTCTGGTGGCTTTGGTAATGTTGGGAATTAAACCATTTGTTATGAACAGATTCAACAGATCGCTAGTGTTTCCGTGATGCTCAATGTCCAGGTAATTGAAGTTTTGATCGGTTCTTATCATAACATCCCCGTTGAAAGTTGACAATTTGCGCATAATGGTTTAATATCTATTGATCGAGAGTTGTTCATTGCTATTGGGAACTCTATACACCTCTCCTATGACAAGTTTGTGCATGTCATGAGTAATTTCAGCAAATATCGTCTCAAATTCGAGGATATGATTGACTGTGAGGTCAGTACTTATAGAAAATTGATATCCTGGAAGTTGGTACAAGTGACAATTAAATTATGTCAAAAACTTTCGCACAACATGATCAAATGCATACCAATATCTCTCATGTTTGACACGAGAGATCTGACATATTTACTTGGCAAACTCTGTATATTTACATGAATCGCTATATATTGATAGCCTCGGCGAGACCCAACAAATCTAGCCATCTCATCAATATCATTATATTCACAATTTCGATGGAGTTTCATGAGAGAATCGTCATCATCATCTTTGACATAACTCATCAGGTACTCATCAAATTCGCAATTCACAGATAAATGTAATTGTCATAAGGGATAGTTGGCGGTCTCTTAAGATGGTTGTGAAAGAGGTTCTGGGCTGGAGTAGATTCATATATAGAGATGCATAGATTTCAAAGTTTAAATTGAATGTATTGTATGGATATGTATGGATTATATCAAAACATGAAAACAAACAAACATATATAAGATATAACAGGTGCAATAAATGTAATAGTTGTACCAACATGGTGTGAGATGCACATGACAACTCCTTGTAATGCTTCATCCATCGTCTGGATTTGCAAAATTATAATGCCATTTACTCTTGAATTTAGTAACGCTATGATGTTGTCATAGTGGCATTACAATAGTAAGAGACTAATATCATAACGGTAAAACAGTATAATAAAGGTATGGTAATAATATCATAATGCCATCAAACTATCATAGCGCGTGGTACTATTTCTCTCAGCGGGGTCTACTTTCCATATAGCCCCGCAGACCATGCGTCATGTCGGAGAATAACCCTCAGCCCCGGCGTTTATTGCCCATATAAACGTCGGCCTACTGCCTCGGGTTCTACTGGGAACAAACAACAAGCCGCGGGTACTGTCCTATACATAACGGTACTACACCGGTAATACGGTGGAATTTCTGAAATAAATCACTTACGGGTTTAGAACGTTATAAGCATAGCCCCAGGCACCGGCCCAGGCTATTCGTCCGTATCCGGACGTATAGCCACTCCGAAAACTCAAAGGTTTAGGAAATATTTTGTCCCAAACTCAATTCATTTGTTTAACAAAATATTGATTCATTCATTGTTATTCTGTAATCAAAAAAAAAATTTTAACAAACGGTTATAAGTGC
>JAODUP010000876.1:132500-161948 GCA_025642065.1 Paralvinella palmiformis | reverse complement strand
GGATAAATATGATTCGAATAATAAATAATAATAATAATAATAATAATAATAATGTCTATTTAAAAAGCGCCCTTACAAGAAGGAGCCATTCAAGGGCGCTGTTCAGATAGTATATAACATAACAATATCCCAAGCAATATGTCTGTAAAACACTATATAAAAGGTTTAAACAATAAGTATTATATTTTCTGTGAAAATAATCTTGAAGGGGTGTGAGTTTAGAACATATTTAAAGTTTTCAAGAGACGATAGATTTATTATATCTCCTGATAACCTATTTAACAAAGTGGGGGCAGCAACACGAAATGAGCATTTAGCATATGAGTTGAACCGAGACACATACAGCTACAAAAGTATCTAACTAGATTACCTGAGTTTTATGGGTGGCTTTCTAATGAGTACTATTTCAAACAGCTGTTAAGATTCCATGTTGTAGATAGATATATAATTTAATAGCAAAATCTTAAAATGAATACATAACTAGATTATATAAATTTAGCTTTATTGTGTACATAGGAGGCGTGAGACACCTGAAATAAAGCATTTGCATAACTGTGAACATGACAAATAATAGGTGCATATATATATACAAATATTTGTGTGTTAAATATATTTAAACAGATACATATTTACAAATTTGCTATTGGATTACATTATATGAAATGCATTAAAATAGTTACCACAAAGAATGCCTTTCGGGAAAGTGAATCTGAGTTGTTGGCCGAGAGGACAGATAAAAATGAAATTCATCATCTATTACACTAATGCTGTTATTTAAACAAACCAAGCATCTTCTTGCACTTCTTTGAAAAATACCCCTCAATAGCTCAAACGATAATTTGGGTTTTGTACAACGAAATATTCCAAAGCAATTTAATATTTCCTTTGCAAATTTAAAGTATTATAAGACTGAAGCTCTAGTGAAGATCTGAATTGGCAATATGTCAATCATTTTGGTATTGAATTAATTTCAGCCGACCGATTTTGCGCGACGCTATCTCGTAGCCTACTCTTAAAGTTTTCTAAATATAACTTTGTATCATCAACAGTTTAGTTGATCCAAATATGTCTAAAGCCATAACTAAACAATATATCTTTAATATATGACGCACACTTATCCCCGGCTGCGTCGCTAAGACTCTTGAGCAAAGCATTTCATGAATGTGTATATACGCTATGACCGATTACTAAAATGATGCAATACTTCACACATCTAGAAATATAATTAAATGACAAAAGGGAGTCTACAGCATTCTACAAGAACCTCAGAAGAAGGTGTTTTAATTGAAAGCGTAATACACATTTATAAAGCCTTCAACGTATACAAATTATAATCAATATACAAATTATAAAACAGATAAAAGCAATACGAGCTAAGTCAATTTACTCATGATCAAACACCTACTACATAATATCGAACGACTTCCACATGACATTTTTAGTCGCTTACGCATATCATTAGCTGGTTGTGACGTAATTCAATTAGCAAAGTTTCTGACTATTCACCTAGGTTTTTTTCCGGTACACAACTCCCGAATAACAAAAGTAAAATTCCTAACTGCACCTTGATATCATAACACTTGTAAACAAACATATTTCTAATTTAGAATGTTAATAATTTCATTTTTCATTTAGACTTTATTCGCAACACTGACAAAAGTCCTTTGGTTTTCATTGGATGCTTTGATTTTGTTTATAATATTTTTAATTAGAATTTTACTGACCTTGAACATTTCATATTGAACACACAAACTCGTTATGATCCAAAGCTGCTCATAATATTTTAAGTGTCTCTTTGCAGCTTGTATGTTGTTATTGTACCATGGAAGCATTGGTGTTTTTCACATTTCCTTTGTCCTTAAAGGTGCATGCTTAACTGTAACATATCTGGATGTACTATCATAGATATTCGCCAGATGACCCACATCATCAGGCGGATCCAATACCAGAGAAGAGACTCTCAGATCCGCAAGAAAAGCCTCCTTGTCAATCGACTTATATTTTCTTTATGAAATAACTTTAACTGAAACAGATTGTTTCTGTAAAGATACATTCATTTTAACAAGGAAATGATCAGACAGTATGAAAAACACAGACACACCCTTAATCAAATAGTTGTCATGATGTGACCATGTCTGTCTGATATGTCATGGGCATGCTGTCTGAGATTAGCAGACCTAAGAATATCAGCCAGTTGTTTTGTATCTGCATGTATTGTTATTATTCTTATCATTTTAATATGGGAAAACCACATCTTATCTCCTGTTGAAAAACAAAATTAATACATTTTATGTACGTTTTGATTCCTTTTCAAATTTAACTTTCCTTATACTCATGTATCATCAAAGCCAATTCGGGGAGGAGCGTAATATTTTCATAATCATTATACTATATAATTCATCTTATCATGTCATGATTAAAATATATTACATAATATTTGTTCTAATATGATAATTACAATGGGTGGATGATCAACTTTAATATTATTATATATTTATTTAGTAAATTATGTATTACATTATGATCAGCAATTAGCAATTAATAAACTTGCGTTTAGTTAACAGATAACTTATGTCTTCTAGATTACACTATTTAATTTCATTGAACAAGGCTTGCAAATTGCCAGATGCGTGGCACCGAATATAATCCGAAATGTAGGAAGAATCAACACAGTCTTTGGGCATCACTGAAGGAAAATATGGGAGAATCTGTGTTGTATTTTAATAGTGATTTGATAACATTGCTTCCACCTGGTACCATAGCATTTCTTTGTTCTTAGGCAAATTATCCTATGCAATGTTAGATCGAAGCAACATAAAGACGGAGTAATGTCAGACATTAGGTTGATTGAGGAACATTAGAGCTACATAAGTTGAGCAATAAACAGTCTGTAATTAAGGAAACGGTCTTTGAGCATTCCATTCCTGCTGCAGTTTAGTTTGTAAACGGTGTTTCAGTTTCTGGCATGTTTAATATTGTTTGGAACATTGTTTCAATTCAATTTTCAGCCCTTGATTACATACCTATTGTTACTTTTCGGATAATAGCAAATTTAAATGCTAAACTCTCTATTGAATTAAAAGTAGAACTTTACCATGTGAAATATATTTACTCCTCCAAGTTATATACCTTAGTAAAATAGATGATTTAATTTGTGTGTGTGTGTGTGTGTGTGAGTGCGCGCACCCACATACGCATATACGCACATATACATTATTGAAGCCATACAGGTACTTTCTTTTAGAAGCTAAACATGTCTTTCAACCCAGAAGAGGATACATTGTGATCAATTTTATCACATGCAGCTGACAGTTTAAAACAACAAGTGATGCTTGCTTAGCTTGATCAAATGACATCTTTATAGCATTTGTACTCGAAGTAAAACAGTTCGTTCCAGTCCTGTAACCATAATTATATACAAACGATAGTGTTTTGCATGGAAATTATTGAATACAAATTAGTTATTACGTAAAAAACTGCCCTTTCTATTATTTTAGATACAAAAATTTCCTTTATTCCTGTTAATATGATGGTAATAGCTTGGTGTGTATGTCATAGACATACACAAATATGTAATAGAACCAAACACGTTTTGGTCGAACTATATTGGGAATAAACAGAAACAGACTCTTAAATGTAATTGTACAAGTATAAAGAACCAAGAAAAGTTTTAATGGCAAACATTGGCTGGTATATGATAGGAAATAATATAATATCCCGTGACCTGTTTATGTTAATATACTCCATCATGTCTAGCAGTTAGCACAACAAAACGTTACAAACATCATTGGCCTTAAACAGGACACATATAATGATCCTAGCCGAAAATTGATCCAGATAATGTTATCTAATTTGAGATGCGAGTGAATTTGTGTGATGTGTAGTATACTAATATATAATAAAGTTACGTGTGACGTTTATTATATTACGATATATTAAAGTGAAATGTGATATGATAATGACACATTTTTCTGTCTACTATTTAAAGATTAAATCGCTTAGCTACAAGTTCCAGCCATATCTCAACTAACTCGGTGAGTTCCTGCCACATTGATAAGTTACATAATGGAGGTCCACATCAAATTAGGAATTAATTATCAAGGCGACAATTATTGAATGCAATGTTGTATATATTGGATCCAATATGTCGATCATGTTTTTTGGATAGATGTTGTTTGTATTGCTGACTAGCGTCATCAGTATATCCCAGGTGTGGCGTGTTCCGAGGCAGAAAAACTAAAACTACGCTTTAATCTTTCTTACCATTCGCAGTAAGTGTAACGAGTAAGAGTATGATTTTGAAAGCACAGCTCCTAATAGGTCCGAATGGTTTTCATCAGTGTTCTTACTGTGTGTCTATCTAAATATGAATATGTTGTTATGTTCAAACACCTATATAGTATTAAAGCATTTGTCAGTTAGTAGGCAAGACATACATTATATGTATATCGGAATGCTCTTGTACATCCTATGACTACTTTCCTCTAATAATCGATACTAAAATATTGCTACTGGTCTAAATAGGTTACCGATACCCGATCCAGTGATATGCGATTTTTCTTCTTATCCAAGACCACGCCACTCTAATCACGCTAACTAACCAATATTGGGTCTAATCGTAATTATATTATGTATCTTTGACCGACAATATCATAAATCGGGGCACGGATGATAAATGATGGTGGTATTTTCGGACTGGTGTTTCACACGGAGATTCCATATACTGTGCTTTCAGAGTTTTGATCGCGTCACCGGAAAATGTATGATTGAAGCTGTATAATAATGCAATTTCTTTACTATCTCCTAACAACAAATTGCTGCAATTTCAAATTGGAGATATATTAATCTGCTACTGGACGAAGTCTACTGTAATTTTGACATCGTTAGTGTTCTCGTCGTCTTTCGTGGATATTTCAAACGATATAATTATCAGCAGAAGCATTAATAGAACCACTACTACCAGTATCATTAAGAAGTATTTGGATTATATATACCATTGATACGAAAATTACTATTTGCTTTTTAGTCAAGGCGACATAAAATAAATTGTATTATAATAATATTTATAAATCAATATTGCAAACGGTATTATTCATAATAATGCTCGTCTCGGTTGTCATAGAAGCAGACTTGTAGCATAGGTAATAGTAGTATCCATTGGTATCCGGTTCACACACATATATATATAATGACAACAACAGTAATAGTGAATGCTTACTTATGACTTATCACAATTATTTGAACTACACCACATTACACTTAAAAGTTAGCATGCCAAACACGCATATTTAGAACGCATATGTAGGAAATCGCGCACACAACTTAACAGGTCTATATATACTAAACAGTGTTACTTCTGCAATAAACACATGAATAAAACTACATCTGACTTTCATACAACCCTGAAAGTCCTCGTCAACTCTAGAACTGTATAAATAGGACTCTCCATAGAAAGGCTTATGTTTCTCTGCCCACTCATGATTCAACTACTTCGCTCTGTAATTGATTTCCAAACATTTCAAGGATAAGATCACGCAAATTCATCTTTCTTTCCCAGGTTGGTCTTCGAGTTGTAATATTGATATTCCAGTTGTACACCACTCTTGCACAGTGTTTAAACCAGCCTCACTTACTGAAGTTTTTAAACTGATTTTTAACTACTAATAAATCCTGGATAATAAATTTATCACTCAGCTGCGGAATGTTCCCTTCTCATCTTAAACATGTCCACGTAAACCCTCTTCTTAAGTAGCAATCTTTACCAGCCAATGACCTAAACAGCTCTAGACCTATTTGTAATCTATCTGTGATATCCAAAGTATTAGAAAAAGGCGTATCCTGTCGTCTAAACGTTCTCCTAAACTGCAATTACTGGTCTAATGTTGTTTAGTCTGCTTACAAATAAATTTACTTTACATAAACCACTCTATAGAAAGTTTACAACGATATATCACTAAACATGGATACAGAAAATGTCACAGCGCAAACACTATTAGACTGATCTGCAGCTTTTGACACCATTGGTTATTATGTTATTCTAGATCGCCTGTCTAATTAGAATGGCGTATCGTGCATAGCATTCTCTTAAATAAATACGAATCGATAAATAAAACAATACAAACGTGTTTTTCAAAGGCAACACCTTCGTCTTGCGTTGTTTCTGAACGCTCTTTCTTGGGCCGACGCTGTTTACTCTGTATACCTTTCCATTAAACTCTCTTATTCAGAACCACAACTTATCCCATCATATTTATGCAGATGATATCCGAGTATACATATCTTTATCTACACCAGACACTGAGCTTTCCCTTTAAAAGGTAGGCTGTTGTATTAGTAATATATCTAGCTGTATGACAAACAATAGACTTAGACTCAATGCGATCAAAACATATTTCCTCATTATAAGAACATCCATGTAACAAAGCAAACTCACTCATTTCTTCCCTACGAACATCCTTAGTCATAGCATCACACCATCAGACAGTGTACGTAATCTTGGTGTTACCTTTGATAGCATAATTAATTCCAGAAACCACATTTCTCTGACATGTTCTGACATGCTTTTATCATATTCCAGGTCCGCGCCGTATTCATCGCTATATTTCTCTTCCAGTCGAAAACAACATTGCTACAGCTCTCATTACTATTATGTTTGATTACTGAACTATTCTTTGTAACATCGCATATTAGGATATTCTACAAATTCAGTGTGTTCAGAACTGTTTAGCTGGGGTCTCCTCAGTTTTTTCCATTCTGTCCAACTTCTGAAATCTCCTCGCTGGCTCCCTGTTCAATCTCATTTGCAAACTCTGGACCATAGCCTATCAAAGTCTTTCATCTGGAGAAGCTTCGAATCTATTTTCAATGTTTTCTCTAGCACCCACGCTCAAAACATTCTGTTCATCTGTTTTTACACTTGTAGCATTTTTCTGCTACTACTGCATCATGCTGGGGCTCGTGCATTTTTAGTTGCTGTCCTTGCTCTTTGTAAATCACGCTCTGAGCATGGTAAATAATCAAATTGCATAGTTTCTTTCAGTCACAATTTGAACACTCACGTTTTCATATCATTCAGAAGTTTCCACTACAACTGATACGTTGTTGATGAACTTTGCATTGTACCTGGAATATGAGTTTGCCAAACCTTGTGAAGGGTTGATCGCTGAGCTTGATTATGTTCGAAGATAATTGGCAATAGAAGTTTAGTAATTATTAATTAATATAATTATACAAGACAATGTTGTGCTGCATGCCTACCTAAGATGGTATATTGTAACATCGTCATTGGTAATTGTTTTATAATAATCTACAAAATTGGATGAAGCTGGACGAGGACATTAAATTGTTCAATCAGTCAGTAAATCTATTCAAAACAAAATCCTTTCGAACCATTCTACGTCAGTACAAATTTGGCGGAAACATCTAAAATACACTCAAATTTGCCATAGACCATTTATTTATCATGCAAATTAACATAATAACGATTAGCAGTGGTTATCTCCATCTCCTTGTACACAGTCGTTGAGATTTTATGTATATATTTAATTGAGATTCGTGATAAATTATTCTGTGATATCCAAAAAAGCGCATTCATATATTGCACCATGTTTATTTATCTTGAGCGTCTGTGTTACCATGTGTTTCTTGATTAATGTTTGACGAAGGAAGGCTTGATAGATATTTGAAAACCCTCATCACTAAACCCTCAATACTATTCTATATAATTAATCCTACCAGATCATTCTTATGCCCTTTAATGTGCCACGTATGCGTCGGTTAAGCATTTCAAATGTTTTATAGAAACTGTTTTTCATAAAGCCAAAGTTATCAACCAGATCACGCTGTGACAAGTCGATACTAAGATATCCATTACAATTTCAGAGATCATAACAAGGAAACATGTTTGGAAACATGTTTTAATTTGCTTTAATTTCCATGGAGATATATCGGCGAATATATGGAAGTGATTAGAAGACATGAAAGATACAAAGAAATCTATACGAAATTGTCATTTTCACAGGATATAACACGATTTAGCATATGAGCATACCTCTGGGTCTGTTCTTGGAAATCTTGCTAGAGATTGACAAACTTGCGAATGCAATAGTATGTCTAATAATCATCCTGCCAGGTCTTGTGCGACGACGCGTTGCCAAGTTGTTCAAGCAGTGGCTTTATCATTGGACTGTTTTCTTCTACTTCACAAATGTATTAGGATTAGTCACGGCTCACTGCGTATAAAGACATTCCAAAATTGTACATAAGTAAAGTCAAAACGTCACATCCAACTGCAGTTAAATATTAGTTGAAAAGTCATCTACCATTATGGAACATTGCGAATTTATATCTAACGCTCAAACTTCACAAAACAACATTCTTAAGCAGCAAACTTCCCGAAACCGCCATATAAACGCAGCGCTCACCGGAAGACCCCACATTCTGAAAACGAACTTGTACGTCTTGATGCTGTGAGTAATTTATCCAACAAATTGCTGTTAAGCCAAATATCCAGTCTCCAATAATAAAGCTACATCGTATTAGTACGTAGTCGTTGTGCTGTGCCTTTGATATGCTTATTCATCAATCTATATTTGTTTTATTTACTTAGAAAATATTCAATCTGAATTTTTTCCTGTTAGGATACCCCATAGGCAGTTGGAAAACAAACAGTATCTGGGAAATCTAGGAGAATTTGGTGATTAATAAGGAATTGTGGCCTTTGCAAGTCTAACAATTTGTACAACTGTGTTGCACAGACTCAAATTGGGTCCTATTAAGAATTTGCTATGATAGTCTGTAGTATTTCTGCAATTGTATTATTACGCTGCACAGGAGAATAATATTAATGCTGCTGCTCTTTTGGGTGCTGCTCTAAGTACTACCTCCACTTTTACCACTATAACTAACGCAGCAACAACTACTACTACTCTTCTAGTGCTGCTGCTACTAATACTACTTCTTACAGCGGTGTCATATTTCATGCCATTATTTGTATTATAATCACAATCATTTTCAACAGCACTAATACTGTTCTCAGGATCAATATCACAATACTGACCGTCATGATCTTCAGCATTTTGTAGACATTGAAGATCAATTTTTAAAAAGTACTTTCATACCAAACAGGAGCAAGATGCAAATAATTGGATATGGAAACATAATTTCTAGCGGTATTTACTACTTCTCATGGTGATAAAGAAGACATTAGTTTGTATCAGTATTATCCTAGCGATAAGTTTATTGATTAGAGAGATAGACAGAAGGGTGGACAGAACCAGATACAGAGAAACAGATAAATACGTAACTTACATCTGATAACAAAGATTACAACATGAAGAATCAATTTAAAAAGTTAATGAGGAGTGTTAGGGTGAGTCATAGAGTGTATTTATCTGTCTGTCTCGGTAAGAACTAAAGATAAATTAAATATTTAAGGGGGTCCTATTAAGCGGACAAGCAATTTGAGGTAATAGATTTTGCAATCACCACTTTATAGAGGATATTAAATTTAATCCAGACCTTGGCAAACATACCCAATCATAACTTTGCAAATATTTGTTCTTCGTTACTTTGACGGAAGGCGAGGTTGGTTGCCTCTCTGAGGTAATTGTATCATAAAGTTTTCGTTTAGAACTGGCTTAAAACCTATGAAATCGTTTTTCAAACACCTTGAAAGGTTAATCTTTTTAGTGGTACTTATACGTCTCTACACTGCAATTTCACAGAGGACGGATGTTAATGGGACCGTTATGAAATGTGTAGTGTTATTTATTTCAATGATCGGTAGAAGCAGAAAGGCCTGAAGTCATACACAAGTAAAACAAATACCAGAAGAACAATTTTATATTGAAAAGTTTTCTCCGCTAAATAAACCCTCAATTGTCCGAATATCGTCCTTAATTTGAGGGAATGGGCGAAATTACAAAAGATTAACGATTATGTGAAAATCAACAGTGATGAACGCATGTGACCAGTTTTCTTTTGCCATATACATAATGACATTTCTACATGGCTAAGTACGTGTATATTTATGTGCACCATTGCGATCGCCTACGTACATGCATTCCACTGATGTTTCCTGAAAACTAACATTTGTTTTGGATATTCTTGCCGCAAGGTAATTCCCTTAATATTTTTGACAGCCAAAACATATTAGCTGCGTTTTGGCTAGATGTCGCTTCTAATTCATACGATGCCTCCCGCTTCGCCCAGTGACTGCCAAAAGTTTTAATTATCCTGCTGCTGACATTTGAAAATCTCCTCTGAACCCGTCACATCATGTCCTGCCTCCATTCACAATACAACCGCTTCATTCCAATAACAACGAGACTTATCTTGTCGCGTACTGAGGCTATCTGGCTGCCGTTGCGTATGCCTTATCTACCTTATAGGATGATACACCGATGGGGGCAACTAACTGACCTATGACCTGGACTATACCGTATTCTCAGCTTAAGGAAGATTGTTTTTCACCGAGAACACGCAGGTCATCGGCTTTTTGTTATTCACATTGTTAATCAAGATTTGGGTGGGATTTTCCAAGGGTATTACTTTCTTTCACATAGAGAATAGGCTGAATTGTCAGGCGTCCTGACATAGTGATCAGTATCTCAGTTGTACACAGGAAACATACAAGAAGGTATTAACCCATTAAATGGTATGTTTGATATATATACATACATACATACATAACTACATGCATACATACATACATACATATATACATACTGTACGTACGTACGTACATACATACATACAATAAATACATACATACATACATACATACATACATACATACATACACATATACATACATACATACATACATAAAACATACATTCATTTACCAACTTTTAAAAAATTAAAAATAAAAAAATACTATATAAAACAAAAACTACATACAAAAATACCACATACATAAAACAAAAAACACAAAAATAAAACATACATCATACATAAAAACAAAAACCCCCCTTACACACACACTCATTCATTTTCAGGTTCATACCTTTGCCGTTAAGAGAATGCTTTAGTCAAGGAAACTGAACATATACCAGTCTGAAAAGATCATTGAGATACAAATTAAGTGTAATTTCTTAAAAACGGATTAAATAATATGCGTTGAAGCTGAAATCAATTCCCTGATCAATCATTTATATATTGTATTTGTGATTCTTGATTCTATGTGCCAATCATTTTCACCCTTTAAAAAAATAAACAAAAAAAAATATTTGAATATATATATATATATATATATATATATATATATATTATTTTTAAAGGGCGGGAAAAAAAGGGGAATAAAAGGAGGTAAATTTTTTGGGGAAAAAAAAAAGAAAATAAAAGAGGGGCCGATAGAAAGGGGAATCTCACACAATAATCTTATCTATTAGTAAAAATAATTCTACGTTATATTTATTAAAATGAAACTGCTACAAAAACTATGTGAATCGGCCAAACGTTAATTTACAAATAATTAATGAATAACACTTCTTGTTCCATGCTACTACAAGGCTTCACTGACCCGAAAAGAACAATAGATGTGGATTGCACGTGCATCGTGGACATTGTCGATTCGATTAACATGGACAATGAATTATTTCCATCAGCGATATGATGACATTTGGACCTAATTTGATGATGGAATTCAGGAATGGCTTATTAATGGCTCTGTCGATTAATGCACAAAGGAAATATACGACTCATTAATATAGACATCAAATCAATCAGATGAACTTTTGTAGACGTGCAACTATGAGCCCTGGGCAACCTATCCCCATTGAAACTAAGGCGTCATCATGTCACACAGGTAACTTAATGATGGTGATATTGAGCTAGAAATATAACGGTATATAACGTCTTGAAGGAACACTTTTTTAATGTTACTTTACACAGCTTGTTATTGGTACAGGTTCACCTTTACGTCCATCTTCAATTAACTACAGATTGGTGAAACTAGGTTAGTTCAGAACATATATTTAACACCGTGTATATATCATTGATACATATTACGTTGGAACAAACACTGTTTCTCCAGTATCTAGGATTGACTGCCAAATGTTTTGATAGAACTTGTGGCAGCAACACCTAATATGCGGAATGATGAACACTCTTTCTCCAACGTGTAATCCACTAAACATGTGTGTGTGTTGTTTTTGTGTGTCTGTATATATATATATATATATATATATATATTGTGTGTGTGTGTGTGTGTGTGTGTGTGTGTGTGTGTGTGTGTGTGTGTGTGTGTGTGTGTGTGTGTGTGTGTGTGTGTGTGTGTGTGTGTGTGTGTGTACAATAAATTTTTAATAAATAACTAGGATATAACGAAAAAGTAGTTAATCGAAGTGGTTAATGGTAGTATTGATAATAATGCATGTTTATTTAGCGCCAGAATCAGGTAACCCTGTTCTGAAGCGTTCTATAATATTAGTATCCCTGACTCAGACCTGTTTCTACCCAACATACATCCCAACTCTCACGGGAACATACATCGCATTGCAACTCCCGGATCTTCGAACCCGCGACCCTTCGGCTACAAGTCCTACCTTCTACCTAACTAAGCCGTCACGGGAACATGCAATCAAGCTACCATTAAATTCGCAAATAGCCATCACGTGCTGTGAGGTTCTCATTTTTATGGATGAGTGAAACAATCGCATTTCCACACTCGGATCTTCGAACCCGCGACCCTTTGGCTACAAGTCCTATGCTCTACTTAACTACGTAATCACGGCTAAACTAGTCCGGCCAAGCACCCATTCACTTTTATAGTAAAGAAACAGCGATATAAGGAAATTTATCCATAGAAAACCAGTGAGTTGTTTTTGTTCCTGCAGCATTCATTCGCGCTGGTTATATCCAAATACGATTTTTGAAATTTCAATTGTCAGTTAGACCTACGACCGTTGTAATCATTGCAATAATAAATGCAACAAGCAATATAAAATTGATAACCAAATTTAGATGCATTGCTTTGACGACAGAAATATGCATTTTTGTTACTTTAGGGTTCGAGTAGATGGTCAGTAGATATTGACACCTGTTTCTTTAAAGGGTATTGTGCCATTTAATAAACTGAGAGTTTAGATTGGTCTGCCAACCTATTTAAATACAGACTTTTCTATCAGTAATCAAATATTGCAATGGCTACTAAACCTAAACGAGTATCTATTGACGCAAAGTTGCAAACCTATTACTGAAATTATTAAAGAATAGGTTTGTAGTGCTGTACACTGTCAACGTGGTTGAAGAGCAAGGATGCCTTAAGAAAAGCTCACGGAGCTTGCGTCCCAGGCAGGCTAGAAACTAAGCAATACACGTAATAAAACAGGCTTATTTTCAGCAATTATCGCTCGTACGTCGGTAACTAATATCTGATATATGATTGTTTTATATATATATATATATATATATATATATATATATATAGAGATAGAGAGAGAGAGAGAGAGAGAGAGAGAGAGAGAGAGAGAGAGAGCGATAGAGGGCGTAAAGTATTTTGATTGTCACTCACGCACTTGTTAACCAATTCAGTGATTATCATTTTTCACGCCATCATGCAAGCATTATATAAATTTTAATTACATTTTTATAACAATTTTATTTTTACTCAGCAGCTGACAATAAATTACTGCAATATTCACAATCCAATCACAAAATAAACTGTACAGGTATATGTATATATAAGTGTTTATGCGCGCGTGTGTGCGTGCGTGTGTGTGACAAAATATGAGTCTAAGATATACTTACATCATGTCGACATATAGAAATTACCAGAATTTAGTAACGTGTAAGAGAAGAAATTACATAATTCAAAGGACTACCAAATACCCCATTAAGCAAGCACTATATCTCCGTTTGGGACTTCATATTAACTATATAATAGCAGTTTCAGTGATTAACTGTTTTCAGATCGTATTAATTAAGAAAAGCGTTATGATATCGTTGTTAAGTCCATCATAACGGTTGGGGTGGAATTTGTGCATGTGGTTTTCAAGGTTTCTCTGGGTGTTGACATAAGTGACTCTGAGTGTATGTGTATGCACATTTGCACGTAAATGCGTAGACATGTACGTAGCTGTGGTGGGCTACACGCACGAAGAATTGTAAGCTGTATGGTAGACTTTCAAAGGAACTTTTGATATGCGTTCATCACCATATCATATCACAGACTTGGCCTAACATCTGAAACGCCAAAGGGGAAAAACATACAAAGATATGCACCCTTTAATCTAAGTGCATCTAAAACAAGCCACCTGTAATATAGGAAGGAACAGCAACTGCACGCCATGTATGCACATTACGGAGATGGAATATGATACAAGCGCATGCGGTAAACTGAATATTATATCACGACGGTTAAAGTCATTCCTATCTCATTCAGCGATCGGCGTATAAAGTAAGAGGCCAAAGAATGGAATCGATTCTCTGATGAGATATTTATCCTTCTGGATGCATGCACCGTGTTAACAGCAATACCAACAAGGACATTATATACAAAATAGAATAACATACCCAGCTATGATAACAAAGCACGTACACAAAAGGGGATAAAGTTAAACTGACTCTCGCTCTTTCGTCGTGCGTTGGTCCTTTGTCCTAGCGGTAGGTTTTTTCGGGGCAATTGTTCATCGTTCTAATTAATGGCTATCGTTGTCCACGATGCCTAGGATCTCTTGCTGCGAGCAAACCCATTAAAGAAGCGACATGTAAGGATCCATATTACTGCCAACAACGTGTACCCTTTAGCAATACAAAATCGGGTGTCACGAAGTATGCCGGCTGAGAACGGGCCAGGTCGTTGAACAACGAGTGCCGCAATCGTTCGGAGAAGACCGGGACTTCATCCACCTCACACCGACAAGAACTTATCGATCTCCTTGCCCTTCTCGCCATAAACCAGATCGTTGAACGCATTCTCGTCGAGATCGGGCGCGTCATCGTCGTCGTCATCGTCGTCATCTTGTTTGTCGAGCAGAGAGCCGAGGTTCTTGTTCAGCTTCTTCTCCAAGGCTTTGATCGTCGCCGCGTTCTCGTCCGTTACTGGCGTGCGTTCTTTCTTTGATGCCTCGGGCTTGTTGTTGTCCGGGGAATCTTTCTTTTCCGGTGAAGGATCCTCAGGATTTGGTCGCTCCGCGGATGATGCTTCCCCTGGCTTTTCCTGTGCAGGTGACTCTTCCGCTGACTTTTCTTCTACAGGCGACTCTTCCTCTGGCTTTTCCTCTGCTGGTGACTCTTCTTCTGGTTTTTCCTCTGCAGGTGACTCTTCCGCTGACTTTTCCTCTGCAGGTGACTCTTCTTCTGGTTTTTCCTCTTGCAGGTGACTCTTCCGCTGGCTTTTCCTCTGCAGGTGACTGCTCTGATGGTTTTTCCTCAGCAGGTGGCTGCTCGGCGGATGTTGTTTCTTCCACAATTGCCTCCGAAACCTTTTCTTCAATAGTATCCACGTCTACATTAACGGCTAAAGCCGCATTCGCACTTATAGTTTTTTCTTCTTTCGCCTCATTCTTTTCTTCCTTTTTCTCTTCTGTTTTCTGTGCCTTTTCCTCTTCCTTCGTTTCCTCTTTTCGTTCACTCTCTTCTGCCGTAATGCTATTATCTACAACACTTGATGTAGCTGCAACAGCAGAAGTAACTTCATTTAGTATGCCCTTTTCTTCATTGACGATATTTTTAGATTCTTCTTTATTTTCTTTTTTCTCGGTCTTTTTTTCTGATTTCTTACTTTCAGATTTTTCTTCTTTCTTTTCTTCATCTTTAGATTCTGATTTTGTTGAAGTGGCCGCTGTATCGACAACAGTTTCTTTAACACTATTTGTGTCTTCCGTTTTAGTTTCTTCAATCTCTGTTTTCTTATCATCGGTTTTCATTTCTTCCGTTTTCTTTTCCTCGGTTTTCTTTTCCTCTTTAGTCGTTTCACTTTTCTTCACTTCACTTTTGTTCGTTGCTTTCTTCTCCTCTTTTTTCTTTTTCTTTTCCTCCTTTTTATTCTCTGACTTGGTTACAGCAGAAGCTGCGGCAACCGATATTTCTTTGACGATGTTCGTGTCTTCTTCTTTAACATCTTCTTTGGTATTATCTTGAATATCTGAATTCTTTTCTTCGGTTTTCGTAATGACTTCGACTTTCTTCTCTTGTTTTTTTGCTGAAGATTTCTTTTCTTCCTTCTTTCTTCCTTCAATTTTTTCATCCTTTTTCTTTTCCTTTTTCTCATTCTTTTTATGCACTTCCTTACTTGTCTTCTTTTCTTCTTTAGTACTCTCTGTTTTAGTAGTACTGGTAGTTGCTATCACAGCAGCAACAGCCTCCTCATTCACCTCCAGTTCTTCTGTCTTCTCCTTTATCGTGTCTTCTTTCTTTTCGGTATGTTTCTCTTTCCTGGATTCTTTCTCAATGATCTTTTCCTTTTTTACATTTTTAACGCTTTCCTTTTTTGTTTCTTTCTTGGATTTCTTTTCCACGGTTTTCTTTTCTTTCGTCGGCTCCTCCCTCAAGAATTCCTTCGGAGGAGGCGGAGCAGTAGCGTCTTCTTTTAGTGTTATTTCGGTCTTTCTCTGCGACAAAACCGACAACGATCTCTTCTCGCCGTGGCTCGTTTTGATGACATCCGTCGACTTTGATCGTCTTTCTTTCTTCTTCTCCCTTTTGCCATTCTCCTTGTTCTTCACTACTTCCTTTCTGTTCTCGGTACCGGCTGCCCCGGCCACTATGATCACCGCCTCTCTCCGGATATCGGTAGACGTCTCTCTAATCGGTTCTTCGACAATAACCTCCCTCGTCTCTTCCACGGGAGTCATGTCGCGCTGCGTCTCTTTGGACACTAACTTTGTTGTGACGACGTTGCGAGAACTGAATGTGTTCTCGGCTCCTTTGCCTTCCTCCGATAATTCGGAGACAGTCGACACGTAAGAGCTGGCGGAACTGGATGATCTTTGAGCATCTGAAGAGTTGTATATCTCCTGAAGAGAAACAAATCCAAAAGATTCGCAGCGGTGTTGATGACATTGGTGGATCAACAAGAATGTGAAAGAAAGATAATAAGTGTGAACAATTTTTAATGACGTCCGCCTTTGTACCTAAATGAAATATCATAGAGGAACTTCGTATTTATCCTGTTCTGATAAGTCACAGATAATGTAAGGTGTTTTACAATTATGTAATATTAATTCATACAATCTGAAATTTGTTCACGATACAAAACGTAATCTCGGCACAAATCAATCATTGAAAGAACGGATATATTTTTTTTATAAAAACCCTAAACACAAACCTCTTCAATTTGACCTCCATTCTGTGCTTTCAGATAATTCTGAAATAAGAATAAAACCAATGAATACTAAATATTAGAAGGTGACACAAAAATAATGTTGGGGTGGTTTTATCTATTCCGGTTTCACATTTGTGGTGTTGCCTAGAAACGTCAGGTCAACAAAAATAAGCCATGCTGCATTATTTGAGGTGTATGATATTCCAATGTCGATGGTTATCTTAAAACATAAACGAAGCCTGTCTTTTTGTATTGATAAACATCTCTGGTGCGGGGATCGTTCAGCACACAGACATGAAAAGACTCACTCCAGACACCAGGATTCCATTTCCAAACAAACATTTTACTGCGACAGCTGGCCAGTTCGGTGAAGCTGTGAAGATGGGACTAGATTATTGAACTGGCACAGCTTTAAAACTGCTTCAAAATCCCCTTCATTTACACAAAAGAACAACGTGGGAACTGCTTTGTTTCGACTGAGACTTTCTGTTTGGCATATGGATTCCTATAATCGAAGCTGTTTTACGCTTCCTCTAGAGTGTGTATACTTAATGTTAATATTTTGAGTCCATGGTCCACAGGTCCATCGTTTCGAAAATGTCGTTCGTTCACTTTCACTTGGAAAGCACATTAAAGATCGGGAAATAGTCGATTGCATATTAAATATGAAGCTTCATGATTCTGCATTATTACCCTGTCGTTGGTACTAAACAATACCTTTAACTGCTTACTACTTGATTATGTTATGGTTTTTGTCAGTTTACTTTTACTAAACAGTTCTACATAATAGTGTACGCCGTTTTTAACATAGATATGTTTAATTATACAGGTATACTATGCTAAGTTCAGGATTGTAAACTAGCATAGCAATTTCTTGGCAACAATGATGTTAAGTTACCTGGCCCAATATTGTATGACAAACAAATCTGCAACTTTTACGTAAGGAAATGTTATGAATAGATGTCGTTGTTATATTATTGCCCGTACTTATGAACCCAGCAAAGATATCTAGAATAACAGTTAATCTAGGAATACTATTATAACACCACACATACCATTCATTCATAGATAAGGCTCACACCCACGTTGTATTTTGATCGGATTTGTCTACATGTAACATTGCACTATGTAAATAAACACACCAGTGCAAAATAACCGGAACTGTGTCATCAAGCTGATCCTCTGTACACGTATAAATGCAAATAAAGCACAACACGGGCATATCGATGATAATGAGATCGAAAGCTAGGTGAAGCGTAAATTACTAAGAAAACAACAGCTTAGGCTGTAAGCAACCTGACACTTAACACATACCTACTCGTAGGTAGAGTCGTGAAAATAAATAAATTGCGCATGCGCATACACGACCAACTGGCACTTATTGTAAGCTGAGTAACAAATATTAATTCGGTTTTAAGGTGTTTTTATACTGTTCAATAACTATTACTCTGAATAAAGATTAATAATTTCTTTTTATCAGAGAGCTCGAGTTTTGTTTCGGTTTTGTGTTTCAAATTCATAACTGTTTCAATGCTGAAAGAAATATGAACATCCGCAATAAACATACCTATTGTAAGGTTCTTCCTCATTGCAGGACAGGGAGTAACGCTACTACTGGCTAAAAAAGCACACAACTAATATCTAACACAGTGAAGCGGTAAACAAGAAATGACTGGCACCGTAACATCCAGTTGTGACTCGACTTCAGCAAGGATACGATCGCATCTTGAACCAAAGAGTGACTGTAGCCTGAGATTCAAGATTCAAGCGTTGCTGTAGCTTCATATGGGGCTGGCATAATGTCAGGTTAAGACAGGAGGAAGACGAAACGTCAAACCGTCACGTGCTATGACATCGCTGTAGACGAACCACGAACTCATCTAACGCCATTATCAGCCAAACGACAGGTACACACTAGAGCCATGCACTGGTTGAATTCACCCGAACGGGTTAACTCAAACAGCACCTGCGGGTCGGGTTGGGCGGGTTGATAATTTTTCTTCGGGTCACGGGATGGGTTTCGGCTTTTGTCTTGAGGGTTGAGTTAGGTCCGGGTTGTTATCTTTTGAGTTGAGTTGCGTATGGGTTGCTAGAAACAATATGGGTTAATTTGTTTTTAAATAAATAAATCCACCTCCCGTCATTCAGGCACCGCAAATGCTTACACAATACGGATACTGTATATTGTCATATTACCACCAAACCTGACCTTGAAATGTTTCTGGTAATCTGTGAATTGATTGACAAGCTGTGAGGGTCAATAGGTGTCGATCATGAGGGGATTTATAGTACGATCAGCGACAGTTATATATATATATATATATATATATATACAACCTACCAATCACAGGATTGGTCCAGTATGTATTTATGTAGCTATCAATCCATCTCCTGTTTGAACAGTTCAAAGCGAACCTTTATAATATCATTAGGTAGTTAGTGTCTCGGATTCTACAGAGATATGGTGTGTTAGTGTAGCTGTTAATTAGTAAGTAGTTTGACTGCTTATACGTGTGTACGTGTACTCGTTCTGTTCAAGTGCTATCAGGCAATACATATCTTATTATATAAACTATAAGAAAAGCTAAGTCAGTCTGGCGTTTCCCGCGCCCCCAGCCTTCTTTCATTGTTGATGCATCATGTGACACTATTAAATATTAGTAGATATTGTATTTTATTGAAGATATTGATTGTATTCTAACTGATTGGAGGTACACTAATGTTTTGAATAGACGTGATTTTATTTCAACTATTTCTAATGGTAACGATGACTGTTGCCATACTTAGGGCTAGCTCGGTTATATCAAGTGCTGCTAGTTAGGGAAACTTCACTCTGGCTGGCCATGTTGTATCTGTTAGGATATCCACTTTCAAATCAGCTAGTGTAAATAACATCCTATTCGTGAATACTGCTATTCATCGTACTAAACAGTCAATATAGGATACTACAGGGTTTTAATATAAAGATGTGAATAAGTTACAATGGGATAGTTGAGTTCGTTTTTCAATATAGTATCTTAATAACAAGAATTTCGTATGTTTCGGGTTCGGACTCCATTCTTGTGGGTTGGGTATGGGTGATCGTATTGTGTGTTGGGCACAGGTTCAATATAATTGTAGTATAGGTGCGGGTCGTGTTCGGGTTAAGATGTGTGGGTTTGGGTTGGATGTGGGTTGAGTGGTTGCGGGTTGGGTCGGGTATGGGTTCAGCTTTCCAATCCGTGCAGGGCTCTAGTACGCACATATGGACACGCCTATGAACGACAACGAAACTAGCTACGTAGTACGACCAATCCTATGACGTATACCTGTCGCATTTCTTTCCGTAGCCGGCGCCGACTCATGATGATTACTTCCGCTAAGTTCCAGCGATTGTTATTCCTGTAATACTTATAACTCAGGCTGTTCGGCTCCGAGGCTGCGTTCCGTTCTCTCTCGATGTCGTAGATGTGCCGACGTTGACGGTCGTCGACAGCCGCCGAGTGCACTCTATTATCGGCAGCCGTCTTCCACTTTCTCGTCGACGTCGGCCGAGAGTTGGTCAGCGTCGGCGGGGGCGTCGGCGTATGGTCGTCGTTGCTGAACTCGAGCTCCGACCATCTGGATACCTCAGAAGGCGTGGGGGAGGGCGTGTCCTGGGTACTATCACCTCGGCCGCTATCCTTTAAGGAGAAAAACAAATGATAGTGATATATAGAAGGAATGTCGGATATCGGGGGAATGAGAAACGTCAATCGTAGGGACTGTTTCTAAAGCGTATTACTGAGGTCGGGTTAGAAATGAGGTCCAGTAAATAGGTCAGATCGTGACCAATGTTATTTCAAAGTTCATGGTTATTCGATTTTGCTTCTTATGAAACTGATTCATCTAGGCTACATATATATCTTCGCGCGTGCTTACACGTGTGTGTGTGTATGTGTATGTTGCATATAACAAAGAATTCGGCAGGGGGTGTCGTGATGGTTATAGAATTGTGATCAAATGATTGCTGCCTGAATAGAAAACTAAATATATTTGTATTAGTACATCTTATAAACTGTACCTATAACCCTAATACCTCCGATGAAAGAACCAATGACAAAACAAATATATAGCTATCCACAAATAACCCGACTGGTCTCGGGTGGGACGGTCTGATGTGAATGAAACTAAATGAGGGGTGTGTATTATCTTAATAGTATCGCGTGTACATGTGCATGTGCGTGTCTGTACGAAAGATAGATTTCTAACTGACTGTTATTTCATATAATCGCTGTATGGTTAGCTAATGCGTGACTAAACAAGTGAGGTTTTATCCTCAAAAATAGCCAAACCTGGAACATAGGACCTCTAGTGAAAGACCTCGGAAACGGAGGTATGAGAGGGATTTGGATCGTGATCTAGAGGTTTCCAGTTCGGTGCTGTACGCACTGTGCTACGCGGCATGCTGGAAGAAGAAATTCAAGTCGAAAATAGGCACCTTCGGATAGATGACATTTTCACAATGGAACGCTATCTAACCGAAATAGGGAGAGTAAGTCTCCACTTTGACGCGACGCCCATCCCGGAAGCAGTTCGAACTACGCCGCGTCTGTACCGGTCTAGTTATGGATAAAATGCCAATAGGTCGGTCACGCCTCACCGCGGCAGAACTCACAACCGGTGGCTGCCTTAAGGGATACTATCACGCGACACTTGCCAGACACCCATCCGTCATTCGAAGGCTTTGACCGGCCAACAATGCAGTGTGTGGGTGAGAACAGTCGTCTTCTTGATCCAGTTTTTGCCTCCGATACAAATATCTCGGGAACAACGTCTCGTATTGTGGTTTCGACGGCGGAGATACTACAGACGTGGAGTGCTCGATAATGGATTGAGTGCCTCGGTTCTACGCGCTTCTTCTGTGGGATATAGCTATTCTGCATTGTTGTCGTCCGCTTAATTAATAGGTCAGTCCACGTGATCCGAACGCAGCCATTCTCATTGGCTAATCGGCGGCGAGCTATCGTATGCCGGCATGACCCCGTGCGGGCATAAATGGCGAAAATAAAGAGAGGCAAAGGCTCCAGGCTGGGCCAAATAAGCGACAGCCTGGGGATACTCTCCGAACTACAAGCAAGGTAAAGGCTCATTGGTGGTCTCAATGCCAGCTACATGACCACTCGAACTCGCTCAAATATTTACGTTATCCGGGCGGTGAGGCTAAGCACACATGCGTGGCGCCGTGTTGCATGGAAATTCGGGTAATGCACATCCGTGCTAGGCAAATACCACGAATGGGATGAGAGGTGCCATGTATGACAATGCCATTGCTAACGCGAAGTGTAGTCATTGTTACGGGGATTGTCTCGTCTGATTCGGGTGTTTACGTGAGAGGAATGGTTCCATTCGGGATTCTCTACGGCTGATTGACTTCGTTTCACCTCATAGGTTTATATGGATTACCTACCGGCTGATGGTGAAACCGTGTAAACTTGGCAAATGTTTTGATGATTCGTTCTTGTTTAGCCGTCTACCGCTAGTAAACCTGGCACACTCACTCGAGTTGGTAGGCGCGTTCACGCACAAGAACAATAATTTAAAAATTCATTGGATGACTAATATTTTCTGATAATTTTGTAGCAAAACGAGGTGATTTATTTCCTTTCTTTCTGATGTCAGTTTAATGCATTTTTTCAGGAGATTGGACAAGTATTCAAAGCCACGCATGGACATCGTAAATATTTGTTTCGCTGTTGCAGTCCTCTGTGGACAAACACACACATGTACACACAAATACACATAGACACAAATCAATTATTTTGTAATTTCTAATACTTCTGATATTTGCATAACATTGTAAACTCCATTGTTTTTTGGGGTTTTTTTCTTTTTTTTTCTTCAGAAATTAAATTATATTTCAGTGTTACCACATTCTTAGTGTAACCGGAGTAACTTTCACGCTGTGGCTTATTTATATTGTTTCGTGTAATATATAGAGTCGTACATTATCTTTGTGCATCACCCAATCACAACCTCATTCTTAACATGACAATATTTTGTGTTCCTTCTTCAAAATACATGTTTATTCCATGACATAAATTAGCGACGCGTCATTCGCCATGTAGCTATTGATGTGCACATAAACTACTGCGTTATCGTGTGCATCGATCCACCAAGAGCCTGCTACCTGAATGATGACGCACAGATGTCATACCCAGTGTGTACTAAAGGTGGGAGCGAGATTACACAATAACAAAACAAAACAATCCCGAATACAAATCGCGCCATATACTTGATACATGTGTTTCGAATGTTCATTCTTAGAGAAGAAACTGTCACCGACTTCGGCTGCCTGAGTGGCCTGGGAGTTTTGTTCAAACGTTAAAAGTCAGTGACTTTCGATTGTCTACTAATATTGATACGTCATCGATGATAGGATCAATACTAGAACAAAGGCTGCTGATCAAACATGTATTTATTTTATGACCTAAGATAGTCTTGACCGCTCATAATAACGAAGTATTCATGCTTGTAGCATGATACTAAGCTTAGGGATCTGCGTTTAATATTCAGGTAACTCTTTACTGAGTATATGGTCACGGTCATGGGGTACAAACCAAACACCAATATTGGTTGCATTGAATAAGATTTAAACATTTACGGGTTGAGAACGGGCTGAATTCAACGTGCTGGTTAAAACCATTACAAAGGACCCTTCATGAGATACAATGTTGCAGCGTTAGTCATCTTTAACATTTGCAGAATGATTGCACGTGTATATGTTAAATTACTGAATATATATGGCCCTCTGGCTATAAAACATCAGTTTGCATAAATGAAGGCACATCTTGAGCACAATAAGAATAGACTGCGTTGTTAATCTCATGAACTATTCTCATAATTGAAGTAAGCTCGATAGACGAGTGAGGGGAAACAAAACAGAAACACGTCTCCTTCTAATGGTCTCATTATTTATATCGAGCGCTGTTCTGACTGATATGCATCGACTCATCGATCAAACAACGACCTCAAGTAGAAATAACGATTAATCCAATCTGACTTCCATTCAATGCACGTCCCTAAAGAAACACATTATTCCATCGTCCCAAATAGAATTATCTGGCGGGCTACAAAACGCATCCCTATCGCCAATAGTAATAGCCGACAGAAACAACAAATAAATACACAAATAGCCTTGGCCTCAGGTTATTGGAAAGAAATACCTCAAAGTATGAAAACTAACAGCTAAATTAATAACGGGGGTAAAGAAACCTCAAAGTACTCAGCGTAGCGAATGGTGTTTCAGAAGGCGTTTGGTGGATCATAAAATTCGTTAATTACCAATCGGAAACTTTGTGCTGTTCACTAATTTTGACAACCAGAGAGTGCTCAGTCTAAATTAATTATTAAGATTATGAGTCTTTAGATAATTCAAACACTTTACACACGTGACAGTTGGGGAAAGCCTCAATTCCATAAGTCCCCAAAAAACACACAAAGATTCGACCAACTGAGTCCTAACCATTTCCAGACTAACATGACATCGTGTATATTCGATATTTAGTACTCGTATGCTGTACAATAACATATGTCATAAAAGAAGCGAAATGGTGGCCACTGGGTGTACTTTATGTTAAAAGAAAAATACTTTACTCATGTGCATCACTGACTATAAAACCCGCAATCGGTTCTGAGTACAGGGTTTTCCCCTGTAACATTATATCCGGCCTCATCCATCATTCAATGTGTTGACGAAGAATGCTGTAGTCAGGTTGGCGTTGATAAGATGGAGTACCCCTACTACAGCATAAAGCATCGGTTGATGGGATAATGTTTGTTTGGCTCGTGTTCTAGTGAATCATTTACGTAGCTCTCCATTGTTCTCTATCCGTCATACGTTTGTAGGCATAAGGTACCGTGTGATAAACGAAACATGAATGTTAAATCCACGGTGAATATATTCAAATCAGATTGCAAATTGATACGTGTGAATTATTTAGCACATTTTTATAAACAACTTTATATCATTCATATCTTTAATATAACGTCTACATTGTGTACATACATTACATTTAGATACTTATTTTATAACAATAACATTCAGTTATCTGATAAATCTTTGATCAGAAGTTTATTGCATTTAGCATTATGGTACGATGGTTCAAATCTAACACTAATCAAGAAAAATGTGAGAGATCAGAAGTAAACTTCTAAATTGTAAATAGCATAAATTAAATTAAATTTTCAATACGCTATTATACAAAGATCACAAAAATATATCTATTTACCTATTACCCGATTCGATCATAATCTTCAAATGATAGTCAGTAAAGTGATACATATATCACGTGGAAGGACAAACAGCCATCGAATATCTGATTGAATAGGCTATTAGCAGAACGGACAATTGGTGGGAAGAACATGTGGCCTTTGCAATATTTTTTAATTCTTCTGTTTTTCATTTTCCGTGTAATTGTTATGTGTCCTTGCAATGCAGTAGGTTTATAAAATAAATAATTTAAAACAATAAAAATAGCATAATAACTTTACAAAACAAATGAAACAAAATATAAAACACTAAAACAAATCATTTAAGCAATAACAATTTAATCATATTTATTTAAAATTGAGGGCAATTGCTCTAAGGAAGTCGATCCTTGTGTACTCATCATATTTCTCAATGGCAGAATTCAGTGTTGTGTTTATTATGTGGTAAATAGGAATTAATAGTTCAAGAGCCGAACAAAAATACGGTTGTAAAAGAAACCGATGTCCAGCGTCCAATTAAGTGAGTGAATATGTGAGTGATCATTTATATATGTGAGAAGACTTCTTGAAGTCATAATATTGTAACAATAAAAAATCACCTTTCTCGGGTATATCATTATATATTATGAGGTATTTCGTCAGTAAAGAGACAGCTTCAGCCATACATAGACACCTTCTATCTCAATCAGCAGCACACTTAATACTAACACCATCACTTCATGACATCAAAGGCAAACGAACTGTACAATGTATCGTGTTATATAAATCGAAATTAATGGTTTCAGCAAACCAAAAGAGTGCATACGCTTGGGTTATATTGCCTTGCTGTAAAATTGAAGCCCTTATGTTTTGCAAGAACCCCGATGGGGCCAGCCATTGCAAATATTTGTCACCATCAACATGTTGGTTCAACGAAGGTCGCTGTTTTATGCCGAAAGAAAATAGCCTAAGCATCTCTAAGCGTTGACCGTAAGGAGGAGTCGGTGAATTGCAGTCATAGATTATGGCTGAGAAACATCAGTTGTTCAAATACCTCAAGAAATAAATACAATGATGCCCATTGATTAGTTTCTTTTATTTTCCACATTTCTCTTTCTGTTCCACCATTCAGCCGGTCCGATGTCGATTTTATAGCACGCCGATCGTGCAGTCAGTAAAGAGCTTGGCCTTTCTCAATGCCAGCTACTACGAGTTCGATTCCTATTCATTGGCACACAACCGGCGGCACTTTGTAATAGTGTATAGATTATCCGGACGAAGTGGATGACTAACTGATTAAATGGCATATATCTTCATTTAGACGTGGATACGTATCAAATAACAGGTACAACCAGCTGAAATCTGAGTATATAATGACATGACGAGTTGACAGTTGATCGATTATCATATGTTCGATGCGCCTATAAAAAGGTAACATCTAACTCAATACTACCTGGGATATTGAGGATGCTACTGGATTCTGCGGATTCAGAGCAAGTCGCAAAGTGAAAATATGTGAGCCTTATAATGAATGTAAAGTTATTAGGGTAGATATGCAACAAGGCATACCAAGTGGCAAACTAAACACCCTAAGCCATTCACAGTGTATACCGTTATACGCTGCGATTTTCAGGGCGCGCTTGAGCCGAATTTAAGCCCAACAAAGGATGCAGCATAAATTTAAAAATAAATCCCTCTAAACCTGATGTACAGCGAGTCGCTGTCTTTTTGTTCATCTTGCCTATTACCCTCGCCTCAGACTTTGAGAGAAGTGCCCACGGCCTCATTATGAGGTCGGCGTAGTTTAGCCTCAACGAGATGCCAGTGCATTGAATGCCGGGCGCAATGATATACGCTCTGTGAGAAATTAATAATGTAACCGCGCTTCAACCTCGCTGTAAACACGAGGCTGTGCCGTATCTGACAGGTGTCGAACAATCCATGTCAACGGGAGTCCATAAATTCGCGTCATTCACGTGATAAATATCCGGCAACGACGAAGCCAACAGGTTCCTTGACTTGTTCTCGGACGGGGGCGAGGGTGGGGTTCCTTCATAGACTGATCGAGCAGACTCAATTAAGCTCCAGCAGATAAAAGAACGTCGGGTACTAACCAATCTTCTGGCAGTTGGCCAAAGTAGGGCTGACGTTCGATTGGAACACGTGAATATCAGCCGTCGGCGTATCGAGATATTCCACGTAGCCGGAATATGCATTATCATAATCTATGATCGCCAAGGAACGCCGATAAACAACTTCGTGTTGTCCTTTCCGTGCCATTGTCGGCCCGACATCGGGTGACGAGAAGGTGATGGTAACGCGTGAGCCCGCCGAAGAGAAGGCTAATCGTGTGTGCTGGACATCTAGATCGAGCCGATCATGATCTGCATAGGTCTATTCAGCAGCGAGACAACCGGCTATTCATTAACATTATTCTGTCTTCTTGGTGTTAATATTGCATGTGTCATATTATATTCTGCCATCAATATTCGGACAGACAGCTGATTTAAATCTTCTTATGCTTATTGTTATTTTACTGTTAATAGGAAAATTGCTATAGTTATTATTATTGTTATTATATATTATTATTATTATTATTATTATTATTATTATTATTATTATTATTATTATTATTGTATATTTAATAAAGCGCCCTTACTAGCAGGAGCCATTCAAAGGCGCTGTACAAATAATATATAATATAATAATACCCCAAATAATATGTCTGTAAAAACCCGGTAATGATTTAAAAGATAATAATTATTTATCTGTGAAAGCGACTTTAAATAGGTGTGTTTTTAGAAGAGACTTAAAATTTCCAAGAGACGACGCATTTCTAATATTTGCCGGCAACTTATTCCACAAAGTGGGGGGCTGTAACACTAAACGCACAATCACCATATGACTTGAGCCCAGACACTGGCATCTGCAATAGTATCTGACTGGATGACCTGAGTTTTCGGGATAACTTTCTAATGGAAACCAGTTCACACAGGTATTCTGGCGCCATATCATTAATAGATTTATAAGTTATTAACAGAATCTTAAAATGGATACGCTGTCTAACAGGTAGCCAATGTAGTTTTTGAAGAATGGGGGTGATATGATCATATTTTCTAGTATTTGTTACAATTCGAGCTGCACTATTCTGAATTATTATTATTATTATTATTATTATTATTATTGTAAGTAGTAGTAGTATAAGTAGTAGTAGTAGTAGTAGTAGAAGTAGTAGTAGTTGTTATAAGAGTAGTTGTAATATAAGTGTTAGATGATGTAGTAGTAGTAGTAGTAGTAGTGGTGGTTGTAGTAGTAGAAGATGTAGTAGTAGTAGTAGTAGTAGTAGTAGTAGTAGTACTAGTAGTAGTAGTAGTGGTTGTAGTAGTAGCGGAAAGAGTAGTAAAATGTGTCATTGTTCTTATTCTTCTTTTAACTACTGCCATTGTTCCTATAATTAACGACATCGCATTTAAGGACATTCACATCAATGAGCATGTCCATTTGTCTGTCTGTCCGTGTGTCTGCCATTCTGAAGTTATAAAACGTGTGTCCGTTTATATTGGCCTATATGCATAAATACTAACATTCGATAGTATTCGTAGGAATAGCGTACAACAATAGAAAGATCAATCAATATTAATTTGTTTAAGTATTCGCGAAAGGACAGCTCCAAAACGATATAAATAAACAAACATGCCGCCTCCCAGCACACACCCACATAAATTATGTTGGATCTTTCAATGTAATGTATATATCGAACTGTGATATTATTACAGGTATATGTCAATTACTGTTATATAACGATGGAAGAGAAGTGGAAAACCTTTAAAAGGCCGCCTCCCAGCACACACCCACATAAATTATGTTGGATCTTTCAATGTAATGTATATATCGAATGTGATATTAATATACATTATATATATATATATATATATATATATATATATATATATATATATATAACATCATAG
>JAODUP010000876.1:90000-130000 GCA_025642065.1 Paralvinella palmiformis | reverse complement strand
GTGTGTGTTTATGTCGACGCGCGTGGACGCGCGCATGGATTCGCAAGCGGCAGCCAACTCTGTTTCCAGGCATATAAATATTGGCCAAGTCTCTCTGGTTTTCTCATCGGCATATTTACATCTCATACAAAGCCAAATGTGGTACACCAACCGTAACGTGCTTCGTCCTATGCCAAGACAGAAACAGCATCGTCACCCGATTCTCGGTGTGCACACATATCAGGTTGCGCAATGTCCGCTTTGTGATACCATAAAAAACTGGATCAGAAGAAGAAGAAAAAAACCATCATGTCCATTATCTAGGTGCTGCAGGTGAATATTTATAAACAGGCGAGGTTTAAGTGGGGATGTTTTAAATAAACGGCGACAACAACAACAACCTATGCACGCTAGCGGTGATTTGCTCAGGTCGCCATCACACTGGTTACAGGAGTGGTATATTGCCAACGAGTCAATAGAGGGATTTGTGGTGAGTTGATATTAATGATGACTGACACAACCCACACGCCGAGCCAACGCTGTAGTTCGATTATACAAGCCGGATTTCTTCAATGTGGCGCAACAAGGAGTGCTAAGTAACGAGGGACAAGTTTTATGCATTAAGATACGTCAACATCTGTAGGAATTTGACGGCTGTATAAAAATAGTAAAAACCCCCATCGAATACATTGCATAGATTTATGTTCAATTGTATACATAGCAGTCAAAATGTCTGTGCTCCGACACCGTTATGCATGCCGTGTTTTCACAATTATTAACTGTTATTAAATATTCTGTGTTATAATAAAAGAAATGATAGATCCTATATGATAAAAGCTTTAACCCTATTTTTGATCTCTTATGGCCTTGGTACGACCACACGCTGCAGACCCCAAACTCATGATATATTTAGACAAAAACATGCATTTAACATTTGTCGTCAATCCTACAAAAGCTAATCCCAGGTCTTTGATAATCCCGCATAAATCCGATAAACGCCAATATGTCACTACATTAAGGCGGATGTGCGTCACATTTATAACCGAGCTGTATTACGTTATGCCGTCCCTAAGCACAAGCCATGTGGCGATCATAGGATTTAGGCTTGTGATCGGTAGGATTGTGCAGAAACTCTACAAATGTATTGACTATATTGCGCGCACCTGTCTTCTGAGTAAAATGTTGGCATGATCATTATAACATCTGTGTTGTTTTAAAACAGATGTTTCAATCGCACCTGGCCATGTGTACACGGGAGTTATCAAACCGCAGGTAAGCTAATCAAACATAACCAATTTTAAATTATATTATGTAAATTGGGCATATCTAGAAGTCATGGTGGTGGGTGGATAATATCCGTATATACAAGCTGGATATGTTGCTAAAGCATTCTGGTTGCTATGTGTCAACATTCTGTACCTTACGTAGATAACCATCATCTCTAGCCGTGGTCTATAATAAGGTTGTCATATTCAATACTCGGTTAAGAAAGCACTCAACGATCCCGGGATATGTTGATGTGGGCAAAATGGGTGAATGAATGAGTGGCCGAGTATGTGTGCATATGTGTGTGTGTGTGTGTGCATATATATGTGTGCGCGCACGCGCGTGTGTGTGTGTATGCATGTATATGTGTGTGCCTCTGTGTCTGTGTGTGCGTGTGTGTCCTTCATTTATCAGATATCAGGCCGTTGTAATCTATTTACATCAGTCATCACTCTTAACATTTCTAGAAAATGTTGAACTACTAATCGCTCCCGCATCCCCCCATCTTCTCTCTCTCTCTCTCTCTCTCTCTCTCTCTCTCTCTCTCTCTCTCTCTCTCTCTCTCTCTCTCTCTCTCTCTCTCTCTCTCTCTCTCTCTCTCTCTCTCTCTCTCTCTCTCTCTCTCTCTCTCTCTCTCTCTCTCTCTCTCTCTCTCTCTCTGGTGACTAAAGCACCGAAAATTAAGTGATAATACCTGTCACTAAGTGACTGGCATGCAATCACACAATTCTTCACCTTGATTCCTTATTGCTGCTGAAGTCAAGGTTACCTCTATTAAGTGATTTAAAAATAATCCTAAGAGATTTATACCTGAAT
This sequence comes from Paralvinella palmiformis, assembly GCA_025642065.1. Lineage (NCBI taxonomy): Eukaryota > Metazoa > Annelida > Polychaeta > Terebellida > Alvinellidae > Paralvinella > Paralvinella palmiformis. The sequence goes on along the minus strand of JAODUP010000876.1, from coordinate 127,939 downwards.
ATTTCAAGATGAAACAAGCCCACTATGGGGATAATGCCATAAACGCCAGCTATTGTTGTATTGTTGCATGTCTTTCATCATCTTAATGCAATCAGTTACAAAATTAACAATACGTTTCAGCAGCCATGCATCCACCCAATTATAGCACTTTATTCTAAGCTTCGTCAATCGAATAAATGCCAATTGCATACAACATTCTAGAAAGGCCAGTACTCTATGTACACAGACCTGGAACCATCGCCCACGTATATGATCTAATGACTTGTTTGAAGCTGTCACTTAGTCATCGTCGTATGTAGCATCTTTGCTAGAATACACAAATTAGCTTTACTTAACACGTATGCCATACGTCCATGGGTGAGCGAGTTATTTATTTACTCTGTAATCAGTGTTGATCACATCTGGGTCGTGTGACTGAGGGATGACCTCCTAGAGCAGTTTTAATTTTTAATATGTCAGTGTCATTCACTCTCGTGTCTTTAACACAAATTTTCTATTCATCCGAGAAATAATTCTTCACTGTTTTGGTGGGTTTTTTTTATAATAATTAATTTCATCTTATTTACCTTGCGTATAATATCCAACATAATTCGTTTATCACATGATGTGAATCATAAGTCAAGTCATTTTTAATTGCTAACCTTTTAATGATTTTAGATGTACTACTATTGTGCAAAGAAATCTAGGACTGATACAAAATAGTATCAGCGAAATAACATTATAAGTTGTCTACCTTAAAATCAAGTAAAGTAAGTAACAACAGTGTTTCATACGCATGAGTTGCTATTTGCTAATTTATAAACCGACTAATCTGATTGGCACCTAATGACTTTACTCCAATGTGTTCTGTCACTTTGAATTTATAAGACCATAGGTAAAGAGACTAACATATATCAGGTATGTATATGAGTAAGAATTTACTAATCTCCTTAATGGGAATGGGTGTTCTATGTATAAAAGAAATTTTAACATCCGAGTAAATTAGGTCATTTATTGTTCATGCTTCAGTCTATAATTGATGTTTCATTCACCAGCCAAAACAAAATCCATTCATCCATCTTTGAGTGAACTACCGAATAGCCTACGAAGCAATGCACAAGGGTAATATCTCACAAGCACAGGGGTGAAACGGATTCTACCCAGGAACTAGATGTTGTTTTAAGTCAGGTTTTCTAACATTACGCCATAGGACGACCATCCACAAATCAATGAAAATGACGTTCAAGTATACAAGTACTTGTAATCGTTTCTTAGATGAGACAGATCAATCACACCAGCATATTGTTTACAAGTATTTGTGGTCGTTTCTTAGATTAGATAGATACATCACACCTGTGTGGTGTTTCCACTGTTACTGCATATGCTCGCATTTAAATATTCTCTACACACGCTAAAGGAATGGGTCCGAACAAATTCCGATTCCATCTGTCCCTATGATGTCATAGTTAGCAATATATTAAGTGTGAATGCGCCAATTTCATGACATCGATTCAATCTTAAAGAATACTTATTGCATGATGAATATTTATTTCTAAACGATAAAAAGGAAATTATATATGTGTGCGCGTGGCGCACGCGGGCGTGTATGTGTGTGTATATATATATATATATATATATATATATATATATATATGAGACATGAGGTTACTGATTGAAATTATTGCAAATTAATTACGTGCTATAGATAAAAGAGAGGAGTTTATGTGATCAAACTAACAAGGTGCTATAGGTACATTATGCTGGGTAGAAACAAAGAGATGGTGACTTATTAGTTATTAAAGTAATATCTACATCCATTACCGTTTATAGGTTTTGTGATTTACGTTTGTGCGCCAAGTCTGAACTAATGCAAATAAGACGCGAAAAGCGCAATGCATGAATGGGAAAAAAATCAAGGAAATACGGTAGCTACATTTCTTTTACATTTTCAATGATGACGCTTATACGGTAGAAAAAGCTCCGCCTTGTGGAACAAGCCGACCATAAAACAACACTTTTATAAACTATGTAAAACCACATAATTCCGTCAAATGAAATATAAATCATCATCAAGATTATCATCATTATCATCAACTGTGTAAATCCGATCATTGTCTTTGTCGCTGTCTGTTTTATTATACCAAACACATACCGTATTCATATGTCGTAATTCTAATGCATTGCGGGCGAAGAATGTCATCGACTCGGGTGCGACACTTACCTTACGGGTTCTGCTACCACTGTCATCCGGCGGGTCGTCTATCTCCTTCATAATCCGTTCCTTCCTTCGCCTGAAGATCTCCTTGATCCGCCACAAGTTGATCTCGTCCGTGTCCGTGTTGGCCATTAGCAAGGCCAGTTCCATGTGTTCCTTCCTGGAAGCGGCTAATCGCAGTCTCTCTTGAATTGTGGCCATTTTGAAATAGATGTTGGGTCGCGTTTCGTTTCGGAAGGGGTATTAGTTGGTCGATATCGTCCAGAAATGAATTTCCTCTCTCAACCACCTGTCACTGACTGGTTTCGGGATTGCCGCCCGTCCGGTTCTCGAATGATTCTATCCACGATGTCTCCAGACGACATCGATCGGCCACCGACCCGGAGACATGATCTTCTGGCGATATGAATCGCTGATGCGCTCCACGCCGATACAGTCCGCCCGATCAGCTTCACGGCCGAACGGAGTGAGGAAGCCGTAAGTCGGAGTTAATGGCAGAAACAACAGACCTGCGTCTTGGCGGCAGTTTCAGCTTCCAGAGATCGGCAATGGCTGGAAGGCACCGTCCGGGAATTTGGCTGGAAATTGATAACGGGCTAACTTAATGTATGGCGTATTGATTCGATTACAGATGTCGATTAATTGCTATGACCTGGTCTTATTTCAGAAATGACCTTTGGTTCAATCCAATTTCAGTCAAGTTTATTTCGGAACTGTAAACAATATAATATTAGGTAATGACATTCATGTATGGCTTATACAATAATTAGCAGCATACAGTCCCAAGCCATGGAGAAGAGTCCTGTAGACTGTAGCCTCAAAACATTATTGTATTATTTTATTTGTTTAACAATATTAGGTCAGTATTAAGTTTTAAGGTATTCCATAACTTAGACAACAACAAATAAAGATAATAATGAAGATATAATAACACAGGACAAAACACTCTGGACACATGGTCATACATGGCTACACTGAAACACCACACCCACCCACCCACACGCCTCACCCAGCCCCACCCATGGGTAAACGAGGCAGAGAGCTAAAGCCTTTGATACAACTATAATTCTACAGAATAAAGCATTTTAATTTAAGAATTGTCTAATGTGCTATTTATATCGATAGCAAACTCTCTCTCACTCTCTCTCTCTCTCGCTCTCTCTCTCTCTCTCTCAATCTATTTATATATCTACCTATTTATCAATCTATCTATCTTTCTCTATTAATCTCTCTTTCTATCCCTCACTCTATCTATTTATCTTTCTGTATCGGTCTCTCTCTCTCTCTCTCTCTCTCTCTCTCTCTCTCTCTCTCTCTCTCTCTCTCTCTCTTCTATCTATCTATCTATCTATCTATCTATCTATCTATCTATCTATCTATCTATCTGTCTGTCTGTCTGTCTGTCTGTATGTCTGTCTGTCTGTCTGTCTCTCTCTCTCTGCTCTCTCTCTCTCTCTCTCTCTCTCTCTCTCTCTCTCTCTCTCTCTCTCTCTCTCTTCTCTCTTCTATCTATCTATCTATCTATCTATCTCTATCTCTCTCCACTTCCCCCCTCTCTCTCCCAGTCTCTCTCTATCTCTCTCTCTCTATCTATCTATCTATCTATCTATCTATTTATCTATCTCTATCTCTCTCCACTTCCCCCTCTCTTCCCAGTCTCTATCTCTCTCTCTCTCTCTCTCTCTTATATATATATATATATATATATATATATATATATATATATATATATATATATATATATATATATATATATATATATAATATATATATTATTTCTCCAATGTATGTTTTACGATAAACATAATATACCCATTACTGACTTTGTAATATAACCCAAGAGAAGTCAATGGACCTTTTAAAGGCTTTCCATTTCTCTTCCATCGTTATATAACAGTAATTGACATATACCTGTAATAATATCGCAGTTCGATATATGCTTTACAGTGAAAATTCTTAGCTATGTTCAACGAATCAGGTCAATATGTATTCTTCACCCTGAGTTGTTGCTGTTGTTCTCTTACCTTCCGTATTAGCAGATACTAAAAAGATGAGTGAGTGGTGAGTGAGTGAGTGAGTGGGTGGGCGAGCGAGCGAGCGAGTGAGCGAGTGAGTGAGTGAGTGAGTGAGTGAGTGAGTGGTGAGTGAGTGAGTGAGTGAGTGAGTGAGTGAGTGAGTGAGTGAGTGAGTGAGTGAGTGAGTGAGTGAGTGAGTGAGTGAGTGAGTGAGTGAGTGAGCGAGTGAGCGAGTGAGCGAGTATGCGAGTGAGTCAGTCAGTCAGTGAGTGAGCGAGTGTATCGTTTAGCCTCAGCTCTGGTCGCAGGTATATACAGCCGAGGGGTAATGGCCTATGGAAACAACGCACAAACACAACTGTGAGTCGAATTATATCCCTGATTTGTCCGTATATACTACTAATAGATATATTAATAATTTATTTTATAACTATTATTACAATTATGACAATAGTTATGATGGTTACAACAATAACAACAACAACAGCAAAATTAAAAAACTACTTCTACTACTACTTTTATTATTATTATTATTATTATTATTATTATTATTATTTTTATTATTACTATTATTATTATTATTATTATTATTATTATTATTATTTTTATTATTTTTATTATTATTATTATTATTATTATTATTATTATTATTATTATTATTATATTAATGAATTAACGCAAGAGGCGTGGGGAAATATTGTGCGTAACATAATGCTAAGTCATATCATATGGTCTATTGCGTTTCTCGTGCTATGGCCGACTTATACCGGTATTTATTTCGATTACTAGCAGATTAATAATTCAGTAATAACCCAAACAAAGTTATTATGGTAAAATGTAGATCGCAAGAGCACAGCTGTTGTAAGGCAAACACCGGTAAAGCATTGTTCTGATAGATACCATTGTAATGATGTTATCGTAAAGAAGACACCGTCGTAACACTGTCATGATACGTTTGAAGATAGTATAATGCTCTTACAGTAAAGGGTGACCTGTTACAACGCGGTTATAGCGATTTAAGAACTGATCTAAAAGTCTAAAATGTGAAAGCAGGTAAAGACGATGCGCATGCGCATAACACACAGGCGAAGAGATGTACGTTTAACTGTAAACTTGTTAAATGGACATAGACAGGTGGAAAAGTAGATTTAGAGAAATACTGAGATATAGATCAACATTGTGAGCGGTCACAATGGGCGATGAGCACAAAAATAATAATAAAGACAAACGACTTGATATATATATATATATATATATATATATATATATAAGGGGAGGGAAAAGGGGGAGGGAGCGAGAGAGAGAGAGAGAGAGAGACGGCGCATAAAAAAATAAAACAATATGTTGATATTTTGAAAACAGAAAATACATTCAAATATACTTTTAAAAAGCAACAAACAGGTAAACGCAGAGATGCCAAAAGACAGACAGATTGATACACGAAACCAAAGTAAAAGTACAACCACGTCATCCTACCTTCTTGCATCAGCCGAAGACTGTCACAGATAAACTTTACCCCGTTTTTAGCAAATGTTCACATATAACGCCAATTACATTTTGGCTAACTGTACTAGCCTATATTTGGTCAGATCATGATGTAATCCATAAGTCAGCCTCGGCGTTAACTCCGTATAATCAGAGTTCCCCGTTGTCGCGTTGTCACCACTCTCTCAGTCTGGTCTCTAGAGAGCTGGGACGATCGAAGGGCTCGCTGAGATAAAGAGTATACACGCTCCGACAAAAGTAGGATCGGTGCTGGAATTCAGTTTGTGTCGGAGTGCAGTGGCTGTCTCACGGGTGTTTGCTAGGGTATGTTTTCGCCTGCGAATCTCTGTGTGTGTTCTCTATATGTATATCACTCTCCCTATCTAATCTCTCTATCTCCCTATCTCTCTTTCTCTCTGCATACACACACACATATATATATATATATATATATATATATATATATATATATATCTCACCCACATTGGCACTACGTATATATGTATGTCTTTGTCTGTGTGTGTGCTTGTTCTAATGTTCTATAGTGATGATATATGTATATATATATATATATATATATATATATATATATATATATATATATATATATATATTATATATATATATATAGTGTGTGTGTGTGTGTGTATGTATGTATGTATGTATGTATGTATGTATGTGTGTGTGTGTGTGTGTGTGTGTGTGTGTGTGTGTGTGTTATTGTGTGTGTGTATTGTGTGCGCGCGCATGTCTGCTAGCTTATATGAAACTATTCTATATTTTCATACCGTTCATTTTGTTCGTCACAGGACTACTTGTCACTGTGAATAAAATAACCGTTCGCTATCACAGACTGATTATCTGGTTTCTAACAATGACATTTACTTCTGATCTTCCGCAGGTCTTTACGGGCACACCTGTAGAGAATTAACTAGACAGATCGAGGCCCTGAGATAAAACTGAAGATGAAAAACTCCGGTGAAATCCGGGTTTTAGAATGTCGTATCTAATGATGTATCAATAACAGATATCTGCCAATTTGTAGATATGTCATATTTAGGTGGTTATTACAGCCTTAATAATAATAATATTATTATTATTATTATTATTATTATTAGTATTATTATTATTAGTATTATTACACGCTAGAGATTCGACTTTAATATATCAGCCAGGTGTCATGAACATAATCTAGTCGCCATCGTGTTCAATTAGGCCGCGAAATGTCCAATACTTTTGACGGACTGTGTATTTTCCCGTTCAGTCGCCGAGGTCAGGGTCGCTACCGTGATGTCAAACAACGACAGAGCCAATGAAGCTTCGCGAGAACACTGGAAGCTTCTTTGTACGCAGACCAGCTCCAGATCGATAGTTAGCTAGGATTGCATACTACCGGCTAACATGGCTAAAGGACTCCCCTATTGATGGCCTGTCCCGACGTTGACAGTGACCATTTATAACATACAAGCCAATGGACAGAGATGGGCGGATATGTGAAGAGCAGAGACGGGTGTAGGACAGAAGGGAAGAGGGCACGGAGGGAATAGAGGGAGGGAGGAAAGATGGGGTTGAGGTACAGATAGGATGGTGGATAGATGGATGGATGGGTTGATGGATGGGTGGATGGATAGATTGATTAGTTATACGACTATATATGAATGGGTGGATGGATGGATGGATGGATGGATGGATTGATGGGTGAGTGGATGAATGGATGATTTGGATTGTTCTGTTCTTCGATGAGGTGGATGTGTGTATAGATAGGCAGTTGGATAGCTGAATGTTTGGATGTTGGAATGGATGTATAAATGGAGGGAGTAAGTGAGAGGGGGACATGAATGAATTGCTGGATAGATAGATTAATGGATTGATTAATGGATGTTTGTACATTAATATATATGACCGTGTATTCCTTTCTACCTTCTTCCAATCTGTCTTCCATTTTATCTACTTCTCACTTAATCACTAACTCATTAATTAATTCATACGTTCACGCAATCGTTCAGCCATTCACTCACTCATTCACTCAATTATTTAATTGCTCGTTCTCTCATTCACTTACTCACTCACTCACACACCTACTCTCTCTCTCTCTCTCTCTGTCTCTCCCGCTCTCGCTCTCTATCTATCTATCTATCTATCTAGCTCTTTCTCACTCAAACACTGAGTCACTGATTCATGTGAGAAAAGGGGAGAATGAAATGACACAATCGCATAGCCATCGGCTTGTTTTTGGTGTTTTGCAAAAAGGACAGTTCCTCTTTTGATTATGTCACGAAAACATCATCACTCAAACATCAATATGGAATGTCATGCCAACAACTGAGAAAGCGTCAACATTCCGAATGGTTATCATATTAGGAACCTACTTCAGGCAAAGGCTTTTACTAAGCTGACATACTTGAAAGGCACAACTATTGAGGAAACTAGATGTGAATAGATGCCCACAGAAATAACAAAATAGCGTTGAACAAAAACAGACAAAAGGGATCTAAAACAGGTTGCTAAGTTCACATAATGAAGGAAGCATAACACAATGCTTAATAGTTTATCGTTTCGAAAGCCACTATTCGTGTTATCACAATTGATCTCTCTCTCGCTCTCTCTCTCTCTCTCTCTCTCTCTGTGTGTGTGTGCGTGTGTGTGTGTGCGTGTGTGTGTGTGTTCGCGTGAGCGCTCGGGTGTCTTTTGCATGAAATGCAAATATATTTTTGCATTATAATTACTGCTTCTCAAAACATATTATCTCTACTCATCAGATGATGCATGAGTATTTATCAATCATCCACTGACATAGATTATGTTTCGCTGTACTTTGACAGGAAGTAATACATTATTTAAGGCGGCTAATAAGCTGTGCGAGGCAAAGCAGTAACATATCAATAGCTGTCACTCACTGTGGGGTGATAGCTTGGATGTGTATTGGCATACATATGGCTGATGTATCAGTGTTTCGCGGTTTACAAGAAAACACTTGCCCGAAATGGGCAGACTGGACCGAATACAGATTACTCAGTTTATGTATTATGTCCCCCAAGCATTCCTTATATTCACGCTTTAACCAGTATATAGGTCGTCCGAATCTTGACACATGTAAATGGCATCCACGAGCCTATGAATATACAAATGAAACTTTCAATGTTAAATAATACCCCCAAAGATTATGGATTCGTGCTTGTAAAGGCGTAGCTTACCCTGAGAATTTTCGACGGGGAAGTATATACCGTCTATCATTTTTACGAAAATTCGATTAAGTTATGCATTTGTTTTCATAAACGATGTCGTTTGTGTGTTTGGTTAGAATATTTATTTGTGCAGGAATAAGTTAATATCAATAATATGAGTTACTATTGATAATTGCCCCCCATATAACACATTCTTAGCTATTAATCACACACTTACACGTGGTTTTTATTAACCAAGAATAGCCACCACCCTGTACTATTCAATATAAGAGTCAGAATTAGGTTGTATTCTTTGAACATCCTGTGAAGTTCTTATTAAAGTACGATAATTATGTCATAAGGTGGCATGAATAATTGAACTAATTAGTATATCCATTTAGCATTGCGTTTGAGATACTGCCTAATTGCATACATAGTTCTTTTATTGATATATTATGGAACAGAACGTTTGTATAGAAAAAGCTGGAGATTAACAGTAAATGTTCATAATCTAGAATATATAACATCCTTTGTTCAACTGCAAAAATTGTATAGTACTCCTTTATAGATTTAAAACGAAAAGGTTTGCCGTAGCAATATAATATAAGTTTCAAAAGGTTCTAATTCATATCGAAATATTGGAACAAAAACTGGCAGTTTTGCAGTTTAGATTATGCATTAAACATTAAATAAAAATGATTGCAGAAAAAATCAATTGAAGGGGAAACAAAGTGGATGACGTTTCATTAGAGATTCGAACGCCAGAGAGAAGTATTTCCATTCCCATCTACCGTAAACGTGTGGACGATATTCGGAAAAGCATGCATCGGTATAGGCTGACGTGTAAGTTCTGATAGGAAATTCGATTACAAGAAGATGAGGGGTCATATCACAACGAGTTTAGGTCGACTTTCCTGAAATGTGACGTCAGATAAACGGAAAAAGCTCAAGAGATCGAGGCCTTAAATATTTGGATAATGAATGAGTAAGTGCATTATGTGGCATCTGTACTTATAGGACGTGAGGTCGTATCCTAGGTAAACATCCTACCATACAGGTAACGCTTGGGTTTGAGCCCTGACTTAGAACTTAAGGTCAGACTTGTTAGTGTAGGCTATTGTCTGGTAAGGAAGGATAATGTGTTGTAGTACGAGTAACGATTTATTCTTAGAGTCGGCTAACTCGAAATAACTGAATACGATATTGATTACAAAACCAATATCACGATCGATCGACATCATCATCATCATCATCATCATCATCATCATCATCATCATCATCATTCTCATCAATACCGTCAACAACATTAATGAACTAATCAACTTATAGCAGATGACAACATAAGGTAGACTTTAAGAGCATACAAGCAGTAGATACCCTTTTTTACATGTTTCTGACATGTTAATTTCTTCAATCGTCCCATTTCTGCAGTCAGGCATAAATAAATCTAAATATATGTTATATATTGAACTTTAGGGGAACTGTTTAATGACCTTCGCCTACCAGGCTATGTTTTATATTTGGTTTGAACATCATCCCGTCATCGGCCGAAGACAATAGTGTAATAATATGTTATAACCGAGAAATAAAGAAAATAGTTTGATATACCATAATCAGCGGCTTATATCTCTTTTAAGGCATTGTTCTCAATGTACAATGATTTGGACTATCCAATCTTGGAGCCAAAATTACAACGAGCGTACTGTATCATTTAGCTTATATACAGCCAATAAGTCAACATTGTATTGGATCAATTTAGATGATGCAATATAACCCGAGTCTTTCATTTCATCATATTACCTTTAACGGCTGTTCTTCTCTTTTGGCTTACCGGATGGACTCTTTCTTACGCCTCTCCCTCACTCCATTTCTTTCTCGTGTGCTCTCTCTCTCTCTCTCCCTCTATACATCTATCTATCTCAGTGTATTTGTGTATATGTGTGTGTGCGTGTGTGTGTGTTGTGTGTGTGTGTGTGTTGTGTGTGTGTGTGTGTGTGTGTGTGTGTATGTATGTAAGTATGTATGTATGTATGTATGTATGTTTGTTTGTAAGTATGTATGTATGTATGTATGTATGTATGTATGTATGTATGTATGTATGTATGTATCCCAAACAAATATTATAATTGTGTAGGAATAATGATGATATTGGAAGTCCTAACTTTGTATATGTTGTATGTTCTCAAAATATAATATCTCTGACCAGATGTTTCATCGTCACATGCCAACCATCCCGTGAAATGCATTACGCTTCAAAGCATGTTGAGAGGAAGTAATAGTTTATGTAAGGCGGATAATATGTCATACAAGATTAATATGTTATCCATAAGAACAATTGTACATTAAGCTGTTTTAACCATATTATAAGCAATTTTTATAAACTAAAAATCGTAAGATCTTTAGTTCAACTGTAAACAAAATACACTGCTCATTTGCGGATTCGTTAAGTGGATAATATAAAACAACTAGATGGTTGCTGAAGAAATATTATGCACACACTATGGGAATCTAATCGGAAGGCTGACACTGTTCGTGGAAAACTTTAAATACATTAATTTTTACATAACAAAATACGAACCAAACCTGATATTTATGTTGTTTGTGTTATGCATTAAATCATTAATGAAACATGATTTCAGAATAATCAATTGAGAAAATGACAAACACAGAATTAGCCCTCACGGATAACACTTTATTAGAGAGTCGAATCCCAGGAGGGAGCATTGTCCCTTCTGTCTGCCTTAAATGTGTGGGCGTTATTATGTAAAACCCCTTCATCAGCATAGACCGCCGTTTAGGTTCCGAAAAGAAGTTCGATTAGAGCAAGATAAGGCATCAGATGACAGTGAGTTCAGATTGACTTTCCTGTTACTTGACATCAGAGGAACCTAAAACGGTGATGAGTTCGATGCTGTACGAGCGAGTGCACTGTTTAGCTTCAGGTCTGGTCACACGTTTCGGATATGGAGCGTGAAATGATACCCGATGAAGTAAACATCCAACCATACAGGTAACAATGGGATCTGAGGCTTTAGATGGGGTGTAAATGTTAGACTTGTTAGCATCAGTTATCGTCTAGTGACGATACTGTATTGTTGTCCGCTAGATGAAGATTACCGGTTTTCTCATTGTAATTATTATCATAAACGATCATCATAATTTTAGAGATGATATACAGCAATAGAATCATCCCGATATTTCCCATTATAATGACTGGTTTATGTAGCCTCCAGTTCTCTGAATTAACACTAATTAAAGCTAAACATGTATACTAACAGTACATGTCTAACATATGCTAGATTCTTCCTACTTCCCTTTAGATCACTATATATGTTATATATTGATCCCTAGTAGCGCCTTTTAATGACCTTTACATCTTGAGCTTTAGGGTGTTTTCAGCTTGTACACCATTCAGCCTGCAACCGCAGATAACAGCGCATCAACTAGTTTTAGTTTTCATTGAAAGGTAAGGATACTAGTTTATATAGAGGCTTATACCTATTGGTTTGGATAATCTAGCTAGATACCATACATTATATCGAGTGAACCATATATTTTAACATATACACCACCATGTAATAAACAACACAATGGATCAACTTAGGAGATACAAAAGACACTGGTTTTCCACTTCAATTGATACTCTTTAAAGGTTTACTGTGCATATTTGGCCAACCTCATCAATTATATATATTATATATTATATATATATATATATATATATATATATATATATATATATATATATATATATATATATATATATATATCACACTGTCTCCCCTGATCTCTCTCTCTCTCTCTCTCTCTCTCTCTCTCTCTCTTCCTACTTCTCTCCCTCCTCTCCCCTCTCTCTCTCTCTCTCTCTCTCTCTCTCTATATATATATATATATATATATATATATATATATATATATATATATGTTATTTGTATGTATGTGTGTATGTGTGTGATTGAGGTTGTGTGTGTATGAGTGCTGATATTTGAATGTTTGTATATGTATGTCTGCTACGTGGAAGTGAAGGTGAATGATAATCCATAGGAGACTAATATTATTAGTTTACTTGACGTCACCAGCAATAAATATATTATTTTATAATATGCTTCTATACCTGACAAACTGCCTACAGCCAGTACAAAACTGTGCTACACTTCAGGTGACACGCATTCGCAAAACAGGAAACATAACACAGTTTTGTTCCAGCTGTGCACTGGCTTCCTGTATATTACAAGATTCTCTTCCACAAATCCAAAATACTCCGTGGAACTCCATTGTATATAAGCGATATGATCCAGAAGATGAAACCAGTGCGATCTCAATCCCGTTCACTTTTGATATTGCCAAAAACCCGCACAACAATGTACGAAGGGAAAGCTTTTCGACTATCGGCTATGGAATAAGATGCCTATTTATGTTAAACTTCAACCAAGTAAAGAAACTTTTGTGGGTTTTTAAAACCATAGTTATTTTAATTAGCCGAATTATTATATAGAAACAAGCGTTTTATGCATATGTGTTTGTTCTATATATGCTTAAGAAACGGCATTTTATGATGCGCCTTATTACACTTCACTTGTTCTCAGGCGCTTTATATTTAAAACATAATTTTGGCAAGTTTTAAGCTAAGTATTCCCCAGTCCTTTCCAAGGCAGCAAATCTACAGAAGCAGAATTAGTTGTTTTAAGAAAACCAGGCTCAAAACCAGGCTCAAAATGGGGACATAAATCACATAAGAAACATCAAGTAAAGGTTTGATCAAAACAGGAAACCTATGCCAAAAGGTTACCTAGCTAATAATTGTAATGCGTATGTCCATTTAGCATTGACTTTGAAATACAGACACAGGTATATAAAGATCTTTTGTTTTTATATTATACAACATAACTGTTGACCAGAAAGGTGTGTTTGTGTAGAATATCGATAAATTTTCATATTCTAGCAAATGTAAAAATTGAAAAGTGCTGCTTTATTGATCCGTTGACTGGATTAAGCAAAACAATGATGTTGTGCCTGGGGATTGAAATATTATGTGACTTAATGGGAAAATGGTATCCATTACAATCTAACTTTAAGGATGTCACATTTATTTCCAAAGTCAATTAGCATCTAGTTTTACATCAAAGAAAATTAACTAAACTGGCAATTCTGAATTTTATTCCATACATTAGACCACTAATAAAACCTGATTAGAGAATATTCATTTGAAAAGTGGGAATGAGATACTAGGCCACTATTGATGACGCTTCGTTAGAGAGTTAAATATCAGAGGGGAGCAGTTTCCTTTGCGCCTGCCGTAGGCGATATTCGGAAAACCCTGTGTGAGTATTGACAGCAGTTCAGGTTCTGAACCGAAATTCGATTGCGGTAAGATGAGGCATCAGATGACAATGAGGTGAGACTGACTTTCCCGGAATTTGATATCAGATATTAAACAGAAACAGTTCAGGAGATCGATGCCTTCAATATTTGGATATGGAATGAGTGACTCTACCGTGTGACCTCAGCACTGATCACACGTTATACAGATAGGGCGTGAGATGACATCCGAGGTAAACATCCTAAAAGACAGGTAACGTTAGGATTTGAGCCTTCACTTGGAAGTTAAGATCGCACTTGTTAGTATAAGCTATTGTCTGGTAAGGATAAGGTATTGTGAGCCGAGTAATCATTAATCTTCGTCTCGGCTGTTTGAAAATCATCCATTTGTTTTGGTTGTAATCATCATCATCATCATCATCATCATCATAATTGTCGTCGTCGTCGTCATCATCATAATAGTTGTGTCATTATAAACAGCAAAGGAATCAACACGATATTCCTATCATTTAACCTCCATTTTTTGGGAATTAATATTAATTATCCTTAATCCGATTAGTAGTGTGTCTCTCTTATTAATGATATAATAAACTAGTATCAACTAACCATTCAAGGTAGCGTTAAGAAGTGTACTAATAGTAGTTTCTCTTTACGGCAGCTAGCAATTGACAAATATTTCAATGCCTTATATATTGAACCATGATGAATCTATTTAATGACCCTTTCATCCTAGCCCATAATGTGTTATCAGTTTGAACACTAACATGGCCTCATTCGAAGACAATGATGCATCAATACGTCATAGATGAGAAACAAGGATAATAATTTATAGACCATAAACTGCAGCTTACGGCTATTTTAAGGCATCACTTAGGTTATACAAGGGCTTAGGCATTCTAAAGTCACCCCCTATAATATATTGAGCAAGCTATACGTGTTTGCTTCTATATAACAATGTAATCTATAATATATCGGATTAGCTTAGGAGATATAAACGCCCTGTGACCTTCATTTAACCTCATTGCCTTTAAAGCTTACTCGGCCCATTTTTGCCTATATAGGGCACTCCAATTGAATATTTTCCCTCTTCTCCTTCTCTCTCTCTCCTCTCTCTCTCTCTCTCTGTGTGTGTGTGTGTGTGTGTGTGTGTATATATATATATATATATATATAATCTCTCTCTCTCTCTCTATATATATATATATATATATATATATATATATATATATATATATATATATATATAAAATATAAATCTATATGTTTAAACAATTATGAGTACATTAATGCATTTTAACGCATTATATTATATGTTATACATGAACGATTACCACTCTTATGAGAATAAACACTTATTGAATTGTTTCTAATCCTTGGTCAATATTAGGGTGTTCTCTTACTCCGATAATACACGAGTTATGAGAATAATGCTATGTGAACATCATGTTTATGAAATTGCTCTCTGGATTAACCTAGGAAAACAATAATGATCTTATCCCTTGTTGACTATAAGTGGGTAATTTCGTAGCCTTGTGCATTTTGGTTTAATAAATAACCTTTTCCCACGTCCAGTGTTTAGTCTTTATTTTGTAACTGATTATCGTGTACTATATTGAAAATCACGTATCTAAATTACCATGTGTATGTTAGTTATTTTATTTTAGGAATCAATTTGGACAACTGTTACCCTGTTTCTTTTTACTTCTTACTTTTTGCTTTATCTGTAGCCATTTTACAGACTGTAAACGCTGTAAGTAATTCGACATACAAAATAACATACTTAATAATCTTTCGTTTCTAGCATGGTTGATTCGTATTTACGGCTGTCTGACGTAGACGGATGTACATTATAGACATATGGGGTCACTCTTCGCCTAGTTCATGCCAGCCTTTTTGTGTATGAACATTGTAGATTAGCATTCCTAAATTTTGTCATGTAAGTATTTAATCAGAGAATGCATCATATTTATAGGCATATTTTATACACGAAATAATTATTATGTACCTTTTAGACAATAACGTTACTTTAAACAATGTCGTGAAATGCCAGAATGGAATGAAACGGGTATACACACTAATATCTAGTAGCATCACAATGGATGGGCACGGAGGGACATCCCTCTTAACGTTACGTTGTGTCCCCATGATTGATTTTGAGCAGAATAATTTAATAACTTGTCTGAAATGTGATACATTATAATATATATAAATAAAAATACTGATCACCAACTAATTAACAATAAAATCTTCTGTAATACCACCTCTATTCTAGTTTCGAATCTATCGTGCTTTAAACATGTACTACGAAATATTCTTATCTGTTGACGCCTAGGGTATCAAATTCACATAGTTAGATTTAGGAGAAATATTAGAACCTAATAGTTATATAATAGATTAAAAAGGTAGCTTGAGGTCCACAGGTAGCAATCGTACCGAAAATGTATTAACGAGATCAGCAATGGTAACAAAAGACCAGTACTGGTAGCAAAATAACCAGATTGATCCTAATCCTATGCGGAAATATAACAAAAGGAAAAAGCAATCTATCTATCTATCTATCTATCTATCTATCTATCTATCTATCTCTATTTCACTCTCCTTTGTGGTATGGGTTTCTTTGTGTTGTACGTGTTGTTATATATGTTGGATGTGTAGTGTTGTGTATCGGTGTGTAAGTGTTTATACATATATGCATACATGAATGTGTGTGTGTGTGTTTTATAAAGATAGTTAAGGCGCTGGCACAGGTGTTATACTTTCATTCAAGCAACAATTAACTCCAAACTGATTTTTAAAAAAATATTTAATTGTAAGTATAATTAATTACCGGTAAAATTAGAGAAAAATTAAAAGAAAAAAGAAAATTTCTAAAATAATCCAAAAGAGGATAATCTAAATATAAAAAAGAAGAAACTATGATTAAAACAAAACCAGGCTTTGTGTCGAACACTACGGCCAAGAAAGATTAAACCTAAAATGGAGAAATAAAATATTAATACACAGTATGAATAATGTGTGAATAATATCAGCATAAATCAGAATAAATTCAGATTAATACTAATAGCAGCGATACAACACGACTCAACCCAATAGCAACGACCGGTTTCGACCTATTCAAGTCTTCATCAGGTTGCATAGAATGTCTAACGTTACCATATTGCTCGAGGTTTATATACACAATTTTCAATAGGAAGCCACGCACTTAATCCTTTAGTTCTTTTTAACAAAGGAGGTGTGCTATTTTAATCTCTTTGTTCTATTTGTGAATTACGTAACCCGGTGTTTTGAAAACATCCCAACGATAATTGAATAGAATTTATATGTTTGTACAGGTGTGAAAGTGCCCAACATAATACGAAAATAAACATATATGCATACATGAATGTGTGTGTGTCTGTATGGTGTGCGTGTATATGTGTGTGCATGTGCGTGCGTATGTGTGTATGTGTGTGTACGCGTTGATGAGTTCCGTGTGTGTGTGTGTGTGTATGTGTGTGTGTGCGTGCGTGCGTGCGTGCGTGCGTGCGAGCGTGCGTGCATACACATCAATCGCATATGAATAATGATGTTTCAGAAACACAAAAATGTAGTAATTAATAATTTATTGCGAATAATAATCCACACGAGGATAAAAGTAATAGATCAATAGTTGTCACCCAGGCTGTGGTGAGAATGGATACATCTGCTAACATCATTATGGCAGATGTATAATTTATTCGCGGTTCATAAGAGCTCACTGACCCAGAAGGTCCAAAGGCCATACGGGATCGAATACAAATTACTCACTTTTCATATTATGAAAACATGATATCCCATCATTCCAAATAGTAATGTATTAAACTATCCGCATCTTGAGAATGGGAGATGACATTTCCAGGTCTATAGATAAACAAAGTCAGAATTGATTGTTTCAAGATTACCAACAAAGATCATGGATCCATCCTTATAAAGACAAGCATTACCTTGAACAGTTTCGTCACAGAAGAATATAAAATGTTGACGAAAATTAAGTTGTATTAGTTAATGGTGTCGTTTTTGTTTTAATTTGGATTTCTGTTTCTGCTGTAATGGGTCTATATCTAAAAGATGGGTTCCTCCTAATAAATACTACCCGATTATAAGTGCTTAGATATCACTACGGTAATTATATATTTGTCTTTATTGACCCAGCATTTTACCACTCTGACTGTTCTATTATTGTAGATCGGCAAATGTTGACGATCGTTTCAATTTGGCGAATTTGGTGAATTACAATAAATTAGCCAAATTAACACGATCGCCAAAATTTGCCAATCATGCGATCTACAGACTAACACGCCAGTGTACATCTCGTCGAAAGCTCACAGTTGTAGGAATATACTATTGTTCTCCATATTGTGAGCTAGTGTAATTAAATTAATCTTAATTATATTTATTTATATAAATGTTTATTTCACCACAAAAGCATTGGAATATATCAACGTCAAAACGTTGAAGGCATTGTCAATATTCATTGAGTGTGATTAGCTAGCTTTCTAAATAGTGATGGCTCATTGGGACTTGGTAAACACAACCCAGAGCTAGGCTCGGGCCTTTTGACAATCTTCAGCCAACGATACATGATGGTATGACAATAATATGTTTCACAATAATATTCTTGTATGACTAGGATATCAGTAATTAAAGTTTTGTTGTTCGGGCAGAATCCCCAGGCTGTCTCATATTAGACACAGCTTCAGTTAATAATCGTATGAAAGAAGACTCCATGAGTGCCAAGTTAATAATGCTACCATTTTGAAACTGTTAGTGGCTTATGTCAGGTAATCTACCAAAATGCTAATTTATATCATGGTGACACCTTCCGAGAATGGCTGTAATGAACTGTGATATTTCAGGTGGATTACTGACAATTCCACATTCATTCTCCCCATGAATTCCCTTGAAAGTGGTGCTTCACTGGATAAGAATCAATAAGCCTACGCGTGGCCGTGTGTTTGCTAATGATGTGAATTGCAAGAAATTGCAGGTGTCGGCCTGTTTTGAAGATGTGATTTGAGACAATATTCGTGAATTTACGCAGATAATTCGGACTTTATATTACAGGAAAAATGACAAGGATTCGTCAACTTAAAACGTCGCCATCTTCTCCAGATCGTCAATTCGTTAACTTAACACGTCGCCATAATTTGCCGACTGACAGTATATACTTGTTAATCTGACCAATCCAGCCTACAGCCAGGTGATGGTTTCCGGTCATATGCATCACGATATATTCGCCATGTTTGCATTATTAGCGACTAAAATGAAGACATAACTAACTTCATTCTGTTGTTTCTGTGGCGATAAATATATGTTCACTTCCGGAGAACTCTTGATCAAATTACGATAACTAGGCCATAGGCCATTAAGTAATTCATTCATATCTCGAACAAGTGTTGATTTTGAAATATGGACAACTTGTAGAGATAGCATTAATTTATATAGTAACTAAATGAAAGGTTGCACATAAATGAATTTCTTCAATGAACATTGCAAGCAAGCTATATTAATCTAGAAAACGAAATATCTTTGTTTGGATATTACTATTTATAAATTGGCATTTTCTGGATGATTTGTTAAACGAATTAAATAAATGTGTTAGATGGTGACTGGAGAGAGATTATATGAATTTACAGAAAGGCGTATATATGGCAATCTATATATAAGGCCGATACATTCCGTGTCAAAGTTAAATGCATTATTTTTTTTACAACGAAGAATAGAAACGAAAACTGGCAATTCCGTTGTTTATGTTATCCATTAACATACTCATCAAATCTGATTTGAGAATAATCAGTTAAAAGGGAAGAAACACCGAATTAGCCATCTTGGATGACGTTTAATTCGAGAGTCGAATGGCAGAGGGAGGCATTCTCTTTTCTGTCGACTGTAAAAGTCTGGACGATCGTCGGAAAACATCGCGTCAGTGACGGGCGAAGTTTAGGTTCTCAAAACAAATTCGACGGCTGTGAAATGAGGCATCGGATGACAACGAGTTGAGGTCGATTTTCCTGAAACGAGACACCGGAGAAACTGAAAGAGCTCGAGAGATCGATGCCCTACATACTCGGATACCGGTCGAGCCAGTGCATCAATCGACCCGGCAACTATTAGCACAGGCATCGTTGGGATTCGACATTTGACCTGGAAACAAATATCAGATTTGTTAGTGTACGCTATTGTCTGGTTAGCATACTGTGTTGTGGTAAGTGTAAGCATTTATTCTTAATTTCGCATAAGTTAAAATAACCTATATTGTGGTTATAATCATCATTATCATCATCATCATCATCATTATTGTCATAGTTATAATTAATAGCATCATCGTTATCACCATAATCATCATGATAATTATAGCCATAGTTATAATTAATGGCATGGTCATAGTAGCTTTCGTTAAAACAAGAGGTTCGTGTAATTTGCAACCTTATGAATTAACACTAATTGAGCCTAATCTTTAAAAAACGTAACGGGAATCTATCATTAGCTAGAAAATAAACTACTTTCCGCTGACCGCATTAGACAAGTTCATAATATATACTATTAGTAGTACTTCTTTTTACGTGTTTATGATATCTTAGATCCTTCGTAATTCTCTAAGCCTTTGAAACATCTCTCTAAGAGGTACATATTGAAACTTAGTGGAGCAATATTATGGCCCTAGTACCCTGGGTTGTACTTTATATCCAAATTGAGTATCACCATACCCTCAACTTAATAAAGGTGTCATTATAAAGTTATAGTTGAGAAGTAAAGATAGCAGTTTAAATACCATGACCAGCAGCGTCTAGCTATTTTAAGTCATTCATCCCAATGTACAATAATTTGGACTATTTAACATTGGAACCAACATTATATCGAGCGGACAATATGTTTTAGCTTAGATACAAATATGTAATTTACAATATGTTGTGTCAGTTTAATGGATACAAACGACCTCACTCTTTCATTTCACCTCATTACCTTTAAAGGTTACTCGGCCCATTTAGCCTACCGGATACACTGCAGTTGATCTCTATCTCTCTCTTTCTGCCTTGGGGTGCGTATGTGTTCGAGTTGTGCGTTAGCATACGTGTGTGGTATGCCTATGTTTATGTGGGTGGATATACTGACCTATTTATAATCATTTGACTAAAATATGTTGGAGATTAACACAATTTGTTGTATATGTACACTTTTGTGTTGTAGGATAAGTTTGTATTTACGCTTTTTTGAAAGACACGCGAAAGAAATAAGTTTTAGTTTATTCTAGTTTAGGCTAGCTTTTAATAACCAACAAAATGCCAAGTTAATTTCTTTTTTATATATATATATATATATATATATATATATATATATATATATATATATATATATACGTTTAGTATTTATATATTTATTTGTGTATTGCAATAAGTTCACCTAAGCCGGGTCCCCTTTTCTTTTCCATATCCAATAGTCACTTTCTGCATTTAATTTCTTACAAAAGTGTCACTAATTATCACGTGATCATGAATCATTAAAATGTACTCAGCAATATTTTCATATCTATAAGAATATTTCATCTCGATCAACACTCCCAAATAATAAATGGTTAAAAATCAATTAGACAATTGCAGGTTACCTTTATTGATCAGAATAGCCATCACTCCAAGTCTTCTATTGAATAATTGGTAACCTGACCAAGCCCTTATACAGGTAGCTGATAGTTGATAGTCACATTTATCACGTATTAGCATATAATTACCATTTTGCGTCATAAGTGACTCAAAATGCAATAACTATTTCACATAACGTCATGAACAGAATGTATTCAGAGAGCATTTTAATAGAGCACCTAACGTTTTATGTCATTTAACCGAACAATTTGAAAACATCCGGTTCTTTACTACCTAGGGAATATCAGCAAGCTGTCATAATCTAGAAAGAGCTTTATCCTTAGTTCCGCTGTAAAAATTATATATTGATACTTTGTGGGTTGGTTGAGTGGATCAAGCAAACCAAGTAGATGGTGGCTTGAGCTAGATAATGCTATTTAATAGAAACACGTCCTCTGTACCAATCAAATCGTTGACACACGTCGTGCCAAAGTTAAACAGATTCCAGTTTTACATCGAAGAATAGGATCCAAAACTGACAATTCCGCACTTTATGTTATGCATTAAATCATTAATAAATCTTGATTGCAGAATGACCAGTTGAAAGGGGACAAACACAGAATTAGCCACCACGGGTGATGTTTCAATCGAGAGTGGAATGCCGGTGAGAGGGGTTGTCTGTTCATCGACTGTAAATGTGTGGACGATATTCGGAAAACAGTGCGTTGATGTTGGGTGAGGCTAAGGCCCTTTAAAGACATTCGATTGGGGGTGAGATTAGGCATCAGCTAACAACGCGTTGACATCGACTGTCCTGGATTTTGACATCGGGGATATAGAACACCCCCCCCCCCCACAGATACATCTGGGAATTAGTATTTATCCTGGATATGTATGTTAAATTTGGTGTATATGTATGTTAAATTTGTTGTATCCGTAAGTCCTGATTGAGACCTGAACATAAACCTATAGGGGTCATAATCAGCGGCTTATAGCTATTGTTAAGGCGTTGTTCTCGATGTACAAGGGTGTATGTTCTAATTCAACTCCAACATTTCGGGGATGTGCGTGTCTTAATTATACTCCTAAATTTCGAGTATGTGTGTGTTTTAATTCTACTCCTGCATTTCGGGTATCTCTGTGTTTTAATTCAACTCCTACATTCGGGTGTGTGTGTATTTTAATTTTCTCCTACATTTTGACCTTCCAGTTTCACTTGACTAGTAAATTTTGCCAACTACAAGTAATGTCCTGCAAAAACGTCACCAATCAACAAAGATGAACACTTCTTAATCCAACAAACTTTGTCTGTCGTACCTTAACTCCCAATCCTGGATATATAAACAGAGATATAATGATCCTTTGCCAATTACCTAATTACAGGTTGTCCTCAATGTTATGTTCTGTAAAGTCGATAAACAATTATTTGAAGTAGCTGAGGATAGTTCTGGGTTCCTACTATTAACCAGAACACTTAATGTTGTTTACTTCATCAGAAAACAAATGGTCACGATCTATAAGCCTCAAAATGACCGATCTTAAACGTTGTTGGTCATCGTTGTTGTTGTTGTTGTTATGTTTGGCAACGGAAAACCATACCTGGTTATTTATCAATACGCCATTATGGAATGGGGGGGGGGGTTCAGAAAGAGAACAAACCTGGCACTAAATTGCCGAGAATCAAGGAGATTAGAGACATTTGGGTTTTAATGGATTATTAAATATTTAAGAATAGCTCATTTAGCAATAATGAAACAACAAGTTTGATGATACTGATACGTGTCATCCTACTGCTACTCCTCCTTCCGGTACTATTACTGCTGCTCCTGTGGTGATAATGATGATGATGAAGATGATGATGAAGATAGTGATGATGGTGATCATATATATATATATATATATATATATATATATATATATATATATATATATATATATATATATATATATATAGGAGAAATAGTATTCCATTAATATCTGATCACCCTAAGTTATATTTTTACAGCAAAATTACGAAGAACATACACAAATGTAAACAAAAGCAGAACACTACAGTAAAATAATAGTCAAGGCCTTTTTCACCCGAGAGGTAAAGTAGATTCGGGGTTAAAAATAAGAAATATGTTGTTTGAATCATTAAAGGGACATTTTACCCAATTTGTCGTTAAATCACACTTACTCGCTAACTCACTCATTCACTCACTCACTAACACAGTCACGAGTCCTGTGTACTTCTTTCCTGTGTTTATATTTATATATCTGTCTGGCTGTATATGTGTGGGAGTGAGTGTGCGTGTGTGCGTGCGTGCGTGGTGCGTGCGTGCGTGTGTGTGTGTGTGTGTGTGTGTGTGTGTGTGTGTGTGTGTGTGTGTGTGTGTGTGTGTGTGTGTGTGTGTGTGTGTGTGTGTGTGTGTGTGTGTTACGATACATATAGAGAGCCACTGGCGCGGAACATGAACAACTGTAAATATTCTTTGATACCTCTACCACCATTAATATAAATCTAAATAAACTATACATACATCAATCTAACTATAACATGTCTATACTTCCATATATCGATATATAGGTACGTATACCTATGCATATGTCTTCGCTACTCATCAGCCTGTGGGGTCCAGTTAATTCGTTTTTCCTACGCGACAAATATGTCACACCCACAAGAAAGCGGCTACATGCATGCTACCCACAAAAGCGGAAGCACGTAAAAACATACCATTTGATACCACAAACAACACGTGCGTGTGGTTCATTGGTGACTTACTACATACATATCGTAACTACTTTGACTCCACAGTTTACATTGAACAGTATTTTTTCGGTATGTAAATAAATCATAAATATTAATGTTATCATTGGGATACTCATCAACCTTTGTTACCCTGCTAATCCCCTTTTTTGTACGTGACAAACAGGCCCCACTCACAGTCAAGCGCTTATAGATTGAATGCTACGTACAGAAAGGCAGAATTCCATCAAAAGGCACAACTTAACAGCACAGCTCTTAGCAATACCACCTGCTACAAAGTTACTAGATATAGCTGACTACTGCATTTGCATCACAATTTCCAATCAGCAATCATTTGCTGTGGTTTAAGAGAAACCTCTGTGTCTTTTAAGTTTCATTCTGGGTTCGAAGAACTACAATAATCCTATATATACACACCGTACGGAAAGAGGTCAGCCAGGTTAGGCGTAGCACGTTGTAGTCTGACCTTAATGAAAAGTCCAGCTATTACAGACTCTCGGTGCCCTGTCTAACATATCACAATCCGTTGAACACGCCACATACCTCTGTTTTTGTATACTCCGCCTGTGTATAGAAACAGCTGAATGACTAAGCTAAAAACTAAGTAGAAATACTACAAAAGGGAATATTACTGAACTAGAATGAAATCTTGCCTGAATCCTGAGTAAATACTATGGTTTACTCCAAATTAACAACCAATCTTTGATCATTTACGTCCATTACTTGGTACACCTTCATCCACGCCTAAGATTGAGGCAGATCTTAAAAAGTGCGAAGGACAAATAAAGATTATGATAACTTATGCATTCTACATGTTTATGATTCATATGATTGTAGACAAATCCCCACAATGCGGGAAAATCCACTTCACGTAGCTTAATATCAAATATGTGTTTGGTACCCTAACAAAGACCTCCAGGTGTATATATCCACTAATCAGTATTGCCTGAATTAATATATGACCGTTTCACACAACAGAAAATTGCAAAACTTATACAGTACAACATGCTGTAATAATATACTTACATTAGTGTTATAAGGAATCTGGTTTGACACTTGGCATGGGCAAGGTGTGTGTTTTGTAACCATGTAGGTGGTTGGCACTGTCTCCGAGTCTCGTTATTTAAGCATTCTTTAAAACCTGTCTCTATAATTGTATAATTAAATAAATATATATGATTAAACCTAAGTACTCATATGTGTATATGTATGTGTGTTCGTGTGTTTATTTGTATTTGTGTGTGTGTGTGTGTGTATGTATGTATGTATGTATGTATGTATGTATGTATGTATGTTTTCTATTAAATAATTGGTGTATGTCTTAAAGCATAAGAACTAGGCGGAGACATGGCATTTTATGCTGCTACAATCATGTTTGACTTTGCCCTGTTGACTATCTTATGTGGGTTTTTTTAGCGTGGTCTACATACTATCTCTTTTCCGTTGATAAAATCATTTCTTCAACAATCTTAAATGAATAGACCATTAACTAGAATTACCTGCCGACAGGAAAGAAATCATTATAGAGTATGAGGACAGATACATTGATAATTTCATTATAACGCAAAGTCAGTTATTGGCAAAGTTATTTAAGTGTTATTCTGCTTTGAGTATTTGGTAATATAACATCCTCAAATGTCAGTGGCATAAAGTTGCCCCTTAATCTCTTAATATAGCTTCATTCGAGAACAACGGCTGAAAATGTGAATCCTTTATCGATATGAATATAATTAACTGTCATCCATACTTCTTGGTCTACAATCACCATTGTTCACACCTATTACACGGATGACATTGTACGAGAAAAACATGATTTACGTCACAGAATGCGTCACTTGCGTGAACAATTGTTTTATCTCCAGAAATGGTTTGATGGTTCTGTTGGAAACAACTCCCGACAAAGCAAACAGTTTGCAATTAAAGGCAATGTTCCATCAGAGAGCCGAATGAGCGATGGAGGCATTGTTCAAACCGGCAATCGTAGATGCGTGGGCGATAATAGCTTCAGCAGTACCTTGGCCGACTTGGATGGTGCATTGTACATGTCGTCAGGTGGGGATCTCAAAATAATATTGAAGGCATGTTCGAAACAATCGATGACTCTTTCGATTGGAAGACCGTTTAAAGGTGAAGTTATTTGGTAGGAGGAGTGTGCTCTCATACGTTTTTGGTTTTAAGATTCGATCAGGTTAAAACTATTTTGTCCTGATTTAAATTTCGATTAGTTTACTACAAGTCATGAATATTTTCATTTATTTTCATACATGTTGAACTGGGTTGTCTCGATCTTACCACTAGTAGCAATTAATGGCTATGGGATAACTTGTAACACCGTTCTTGAACATTCTCAAATAGTGTATAATCTCTGGTGTACGAAGTATGGCAGTTTTCGACTCCATTGATAATGTTTTAATCAATTAATATAATGCTCTTGCCAGTAATAATAACGAGCCCTCCTGGTTTGGCTCATTTGTACTTGCGTTGCATTTGATACTCAATGATGCCTACCCTAATCCCCAATTGTCATGGATCTGCTCCCAAAAAGGATCTAAACCTTTCAGGGGATTATTTCTCCGTTCACATCACTGTGGCCCGACTTAACAAGTCAGACTTAAAGCCCTCTTATAGTGAAATTTCTCTGTCATTTAGTACTTCGGCTCAATCCTTCCATAAACTCCTCTATCAGTGATTGGGCTGACACGATCAGATATCGATTAGAAGGGTTCACACTACACATATACATTTATACCTTGGTGTCTCGACCACATACGAATACGAAACAAAATAAATCCACCGCCATCTAAGTATGGCCTGATTCTTTACGATGGCTCATGTTTCAATGTAGGCATCATACGCTGTTCAGATAGATCGCTAGCAATAATCTTAGCTAAATGATATTGTGGGAATACCGAAGGAAGAAGATGACCAGCAAGTGAAGAAGATAATTCACGAGATTGCTGAAGAGGAACCAAAACGCATTCTCTTCCCGGTGAACGTTGAAGCCGCTGACATGAGCATACAGTAGATCGGTCCGATTCTGCCCGACGTGGATGACAATCTTCCACGCTAGTCGCATTGGTCGATAATATTGGCCGACGATTAGTGTCTAGAAAACAAAATCGATTTCAACGAAATGAAGCGTCGGATGACGACGAGTCGAGACTGATATTGGTCGGAATGTGGCTCGAAAATAGCTAAAGCTTGCGAGATCGATACCGTTAAATATCTGCTCCGTAGGGATCCTTGTTAACTTAGAATATTGTGTCATGGCGCTGATAGGGTGTTATTATTAGTGTTAGTTAGGTTAGTCTCGATGTCGTCCTCATGATCATCATCGCCTTATAATCACTGGCATCGTTGTCATCTGAACAATTACTCAATTAATTCAAGAAAATGCCACCAGTTGAGTTATATATATATATATATATATATATATATATATATATATATATATATATATATATATATATATATATATATATATATATATATATATATATATATATATATATATATATATATATACTATAGTACCTAATTAGCTCAGTAAGGTGTAATGTATAATATCCATCTGATCAGAAGAGTCAGACAATACCTATTGTTTGGTCTATCTAAGGATAGCATCCAAGTCAATTATTTATATCACTATTTACTCACACCGTGATGCCTGTTTTATCACCTGTCTATCTAGGTCATCAAGTGACTTACCTATTGTAACGCCTGTTTAATGAGACAACGCAGTTACATTACCTATTTAACACCCGTATAATCAGATCGGCCAGTTGGCATACCTATTGTGTCATATGTCGAATTGTCCCAGCCAATGACCCATTTACACTAACCCCTTTAGGATTAAGACATTCATGGTCACTTATTTCCTTTAAAACAATTAAATGGCTGAAAACAATTTTGACCACTTTCTCTTAATCAAAGATGAAACTAGTAACCGAAAAACCAATTTTGGCTCAACATATGTATAAATCATAAACTGCACGGATATCGCGAAACCGTTTCAGCCTTATTCAATTGAGTGAACGTAACACCTCTTTCCTTACATTGACCCCCCCCCCCTCCCGCGCATACAAACATCTCCTTGGACGACGTGGTAACACATTTGGTCACGGATGTCTAATGTCGACTTGTCTTTATCCAAAAGACGATTCTTTTTGTTTAACCCATTTCTTTGAAATATGTTTCGCCCATTTCAAATACAAGTATGTTTCACCTATTTATTCTTGAACGTATAGAGAACTGAACATAGAGTAACAATATTTCCTTTTTATCTAATGTATTTTGTAATATAGCGTTCGCTCACTGATTAGCATCAAATGTTCTGATACAGCTTATAATTATTTCGATATCACTGAATTTTGAAATCATTTTTGATTACAGCCGACCTGATAGTCAAACTCATCGAGGAAATGCTTGTCCACTGAACTATAATGATATTAGCTGCGACACGCGCACGTTATCTTGTCCTTGTCGACCCCGTTAATACGTCACAAAAGGCAAAAGATTATCAATTACTTCAAGTGCGGAATCTTCGGGAATGAATAGGTTCCATAGACCGTAACGGCGTCCCAAGCGACGGGCTTATTGTTGCGCCTCTCGTACAATGAAACCCTATATTGACCAGGATCGCCTGATCCATACGGAATATGTTGTCCATAATTAAGGGGACGTAATTCGAACGGAAGATGTGGCATTTTCTGTCCTGGTACTCCCCTCATTTCATTGTACACCTAGTATACTCAGAACTGTCTTCCTACAGTAATTTAATGGATCGATAAATCGTACGAATTGTCTGCTCTCTCACTCACACATGACAGCGTTTAGTAAGATATATATATATATATATATATATATATATATATATATATATAGAGAGAGAGAGAGAGAGAGAGAGAGAGAGAGGCCTAATTCAAATCGATTTATACATATTCATAATATCTTTCCTCCGTAAAACTTTCTCTCGTTCTTAGGTAAGAATTTAAACGAAGCTGAGAATCTTAATTCTTTAATAAATAATGATTTTTAGCAATTTTATTTTTGAGCTGTCATAAGAATGATGTTCATTTAATTGCCAAAAAACACCTCCAATAAAATATTATCGTTCCTAGCTGATTGCGTTTCAAATCATTGATGATTTTGAACAATTGTTTTTTGTGTGTTCGATCTGTGAAAACACAGACTGTTAATTTGCGATACTGAGCATAAAGTACTCCAGCGTTTGGGACGGTCGTTGTTAGCAACTGCAAAGGAGGTTATGTGGGGTTGGATTAATAAATTTGGATAGTATCCTTTATATCCGCTTCGTTTCCAAACAGGCGGAAACGGAAGCAGGACAAACCTGATTGTCGTGGCAGTGTAACACGTGCGCTGTAAGGTCATTTCAAATACCGCGCAGACTACGATGCGACCCGATTGTAATAGTGACAGTTAAAGGAAATGACCGAATTACGGATTTGAAATCCTATGTTTGTGACTGCTTGTTAGTAATTCATGTATTTATTTATTCAACCATTCATTCATTCTGACTTTCGTTTATTCATTTACGACTTCTTCATTTTCGAACTCTTACCGCGATTAGTCATAGGAATCCCACATTTGGGTGAAAACCTCTGGCTGGGTAATTCTGAAGGGCGTTTCATTTCTCACCTGACCTCGATACTCTTGAATGGCATGAAGCCCGTTTAGCCTGCCGTGTGCGCACACAAGCAGCAAGACAGCAAAATGTTGCATCTGTTTCTTAATAAATTTATTTATATTGTCAATCAATCAGTCAATCATCAATTAGAGAGCTCACCCGCCATTTAGCCACTTAGTAAAGCCTCTTTTGCCACCTGTCAGTGTTTGATCGATGTTGATGTTTGCGTATTTGTCTGTTCTAGGTACAACTATCGATCGCAAACACACCATCAACCAGCACCACTGGCTGTATAATAAAAGGCGTATCGTGATAAAGTATGAAATTTACAATATACTATATTATTTGACCTACACTGAGTGGTCGTTGTATACTGCCGAGCCTGGTTAGTTTCTAAATCCATATCATTGATATGTGTTTGTCAGGTAGCAGTTTGTCGTCAATGCTGTCGTCTAGCAACGTGTCAACAAACTCCATGTTTATGTTAACTTCGTGATCTTTTCATCGTTTGCTGCATCTGCTCACTTCCAGTCTAGGCATTGTCAATAATAACAGTAGAAATCAAACGTTCATTAATTGAATATTTACCTCAGTATTAGCATTTGATGAAAACTTATTTTACATGCCTAACTCATTTAGATCAGTAGCTGTATATTTAAGAACGGGAACTACCATATTGGCCATACAACTGAACGTTATGATGCTAGAGGTTTTGCACAATGATATATTCTACTTCTGCTGAATTATCAATGAACCAAGCAATCACGCAATTTTATTTCCGAGTTGTATAAAAACACATGAAATATATTATGTATGTAAAGATTGTATCATATTTAGTAGTATATAGCAGCAGGCCATGGAATAAAGTCGTGTAGACCTGAAAACACTAGTTCATTGTTTGATTTGTCTAACAAGATAATATCAGTATTAAGTTTGAAGGTATTCCAGATAAAAATAATAACGCACGTATACTAAGACAGGATAAAACATTTGAGATCGCACGTGTCTACACTGAACCACTCCACCCACCCACACGCCTCAGCCAGCCCCGCACATCGGATTAACAGGGCTGAATTCGGTATTCTTGCGGTTGGTTCTATCTTATTTGTCCAACCAGTCCATGCTCTGATAACTAGATATTTTGACGCTTTAGTCATGTCTCATTTGGTTAAAGGACCACATAAAATATATAATCGGGGAATTAAATATTCGATGTTTGTGTTGAATCTCCATTTATGGGTGAGAGATTTCGTCGAACGCGGACAAGCTATGTAAGCTACATGAAATATAACACATCAGACGGGAAAATAAATTATATTTGAGAGCTGGGACTGAAATGGCTATTTGCTGGAAAACGCAGTTCTAGATGTAAATTTACGTTCCATTATCATTTAGGTAAACTGCAGTCTCAGTTGATGAAGCTAGATATCGAAGATAATCTTCCTCAATGCATTAATCGTTAGGGGTATTATACTTTGTGGGGTATGATCCTGCGGCCGTTAAAATATTAAGTGATACATCTTTAACCTTTGGACCAGTTTGACTGATTCTGATACCTTCTTACATACACACTAACAGCTGTCACTCTTCCCAAATGGGAACGGTATGCAATAGTGCCGTTTGGATTACATATCTGACGAGACGATGTTTGTCACTGTCAGTTTTTTGCATTGACCTAAATGAAAACTAGATCGAACACACCTATTTGATGGGAACTTCCGGTCCAGGAAATAGGAACGCAGACTGGAAAAATCAGGTTTATAAACGTGGTGAATTATTGTTGTAGCGATGGTTCCATAAGCCGTGTCCATGGAAGTGATACAAATGGGTTGTCTTTTCATCGGTAAGTATAAGGAACACATTTAAAATAGCTGTTAAAGCGGGGTTTTTGGCGGGAAATTAAGCTTAACTGTTATTATATTTAGCCTGTACGACAACCCCCGGCCTATCTCTGGCGTTTGATCCCAATTAATCTAGATATATGGACTTGAATAAAACGACTTTTACATATTTCGTGGCATATAATAGGAGAGGAATAATACAGATTGTCTGCACACATAAGATTATAATGCACACATCGCACTAAATGTCCGTATTCGTAGGTTCAAAACTCGAAGCGCAGCCGCTTCAACACTGCTTTTTCCATTGCCGGAAGTCAGAGCTGTTTGCTCATGGCGGCCAATTCAAATGCTACTGACTGCTCGGTCTACTTTTATATTTAGGTCAATGGTTTTTAGTATAGATATGACCGTGACGCGCAAACGCCATAATCCAGACACGTATTTAATGATCTGCAAAAAGTAGTAATCTGAAATATGCCGGAACCTTTAGCAGTCAGAATACTGATGTCGTAACCAAGCCGAACACATGGTGACTTCATCCATTCTCGGAATTTGAGCAAATGTCACGACTTTTGACAGATAAGCAACATAATCTTTATTATTTCTGTCATTGTATCAAATATGGTAAAAGGCAATTATTTACTTCTGTTAGGGCGGTTTCGTGAAGAGACCCTTTGCTCGGGAATAGTTGATGGACTGCCACCGATATTAGGTGGCTGGCCTTTATGTCTGCAGGACGCAGACAGTTGGAGGCTGTTTGCATAGTATTTACATGGAAAGGTTTCACTTTGAGTCCCTTTGGCTGCCGTAAAGAGTATAAATGATAATTTAACCATTACACATATTAAGTCTAACAACAGGGAATTAGTAACTTAACGACCATGCCTGAGATGAAGCAGTTACTTACTAAGATAAATGTTTTAATGGGAATTTAAATAATCCCGTTATTTCTTACCTCTAGGTACATCGATGGGATAAGCAATATGTACAGGCATATTTGCAAAATACCATACATTTGTATATGAAACGTACCATCAGCCAGCAATTGTGTAGCGTTGTAGGAAATGTTTCTATATATATTATATATATATATATATATATATATATATATATATATATATAAATGTGTGCTAATGTGTTCGTCAAAAAAATACATTCACCAAGTAGCAAAACTAATGATGGTTAACTAGTGTTCCCCTCTGTGTTATACGAATGCTTACAGCTCTTAGTTTGAGACACTATTAATCCGTTGTGCAGTATTTCTACTTTTTATTGCTAAATTACTTCACTGTATCTATATATGGAGGTAGTGTAAATCGTATCACGCGTTCAACAAACTTTAATGTTGGTTAACGAACCGAGGGCCTATGAAAAGCCTAACATTTCACTCAGGTTACAGAATAACTTGCGACGTCATATCAGTCGGAGGTGTATCATTATGGTTCACATACAGGATATAGGTAGGATTTATTTAGTTACTCGAACCCAGAATATACAGGTTGCTTTCGTAAATTACTGCTTAGTGCAAAACTGTGGTGTTAAAGTAGTTATCTAATGTACGAGAAAATTAATACAATAAATGTTCCGGTATTACTAGCCATTACCATATACTGAACCTTTAAAAAGCCGTAACATAGCATTAATTTAATGTAAGGTAATGAAGCAAAGTCAAGAATGACACATCCTTCAGATATGCCTACGTCGAGATTCGAAATAAGGTTGTACTGATATGTGGTCCAACGCGCTACCAACTAGACCACGGGGCGCCCTGATAACGGTATGATAGTGGTTCATATTTTAATACACGTCAAATTAACCCGACAGTTTTGATCATACCTGTGTTCATACAACAAATTATATTTCTTAACAAAAGTAATTGAAGAACGTATTCGTTATTATTATAAAACTGTATTCAACATAATACATTTAGCTTAACACCAAGGAGTTTTTATATTATTTATTAAGTAATACATTTAAATATATGGAACTCAAATGAGCATAAAGGTATCCAGTACAAACATATACATAGCAGCAGACATATAACAGAAAATAACAATCACCAACATCATTTCGGATACCGCAAATACTACCAGCAATATTTCCATGGATGCAGATATTATGTTTAATGGAAATTAATCGACCGACTTCAAGGAGATAATAATCAAGTCTGTATGTATCAATTTCTGCCACTGATAACAGCCATTGTCAATAAGTGAATGGATGGGTTAGTGATGCCCTTGTGTTTGAACCGAGCTACCATAACCCCGCTGCTTAAGAGATCTGGGTTATAAGGAAGAGATGGAGGATTATCGTCGTATTTCGAACTTCCTTTCTTCTCTAAACTTATTGGAAAGGTAATAGCAAGGCGTACAGAAGAACAGTTAGAGCACGATGATCCCAATGACATTTATCAGTTTGTTTATCGTAGAGGTCATTCAACAGAAACTACTCTCTTGAAAGTGCATAGTGACATTACTCAGGTTCTTGATGAAGGATCCACGACTACAATACATTTAGTTATTGTGGCGGGAAGTATGACCGGCTCTTGATGTAATGGCACCGGAATATTTCTCGGATAGTTCAGCTATTAGATAAGTTACACCAGTGAAACTGATGTATTTTTCATATTATGTAATAAAGATTTAATTTATATTAATATAAATTGATTATATTTAGTTATTTTGTATTTCTTGTATTTTCTTTTTAACTGCTCATTTGACGCCCTATATTATCACCCGCTCCAGTGTTTCCCATAAGAACTCGGTTTTTGCTTCTGTATGTTTTGTTTTATTTAATTTGTTTTTATTTTTATTTTTTCACTTATTTTATTTCTATAATTATAATGAATTATAGTAGAGATCAGTTGCTTGCATTACGACCCTATGGTGGTAATGCCATTTGTTTAGCGATGCGCCCTCGTAGTAGAAAACATACAAATCAAATTGGGTCTGATGCCAGTAATTTGATCACTGTGCCAATAGCTGTACAAAATGTAAGTATTGGTCTTATTAACTGTCAGTCGATCTGTAATAAATCTGATGAAATATCTGATGTTGTTAAGGATATGGATC
Source organism: Paralvinella palmiformis (assembly GCA_025642065.1). Taxonomy (NCBI): domain Eukaryota; kingdom Metazoa; phylum Annelida; class Polychaeta; order Terebellida; family Alvinellidae; genus Paralvinella; species Paralvinella palmiformis. The sequence goes on along the minus strand of JAODUP010000876.1, from coordinate 92,859 downwards.
TTGATGCTCTTGTCATTACAGAGACTTGGCTGACTGGTAACGTTTCAGACCAGAAAATTGTTGGTGATGTGACTCCAGCTGGATATTCATTCCACCATGCAGCTCGGATTCACAAAAAAGGTGGGGAGTCGGCATTCTTCTCCGTGATTCTTTGAAGTGTGAAACCCATTTGCGTTTTCAGGCTAAGTCTTTTGAAAATTACCAACTGACTTTTATATCTGGGGGATAAGTGTTCGTGTAGCTATTATCTACCGATTACACCCCACTAAGAAAAATGGCCTGAAAGCAGCAGATTTCTTCAAGGAATTTTCGGAATTTGTTGACTCTCTTGCTACCAACAGTGGTATCTGTTGATCTTAGGTGATTTCAATATACATTGGGATTGCCAGAGGAATGCAGATACCAAACAACTGGCTGACATTCTTAGATCTGCCAATCTCAGGCAGCATGCCCAAGAAAGAACACACGTACATGGTCACATCTTGGATCTTGTCATCTCCCGTGATGATGACAATTTGATTAAAGGTGTGTCTGTGTCTTCCATGCTGTCTGATTTCCTTGTTGACATTAATGTATCTTTACAGAAACAATCTGTTTCAGCTAATTGACAAGGAGGCTTTTCTTGCTGATCTGCGAGTCTCTTCTCTGGTATTGGATCCACCGGATGATGTGGATCATCAGGTGGATCGCTGTGATAATACATTGAGAGACATTGTAGATCAACATGCACCTTTAAGGACAAAGGAAATGCCAAGCAGACCAATGCTTCCATGGTATAATAAGAACATACAGGCTGCAAAGATACACTGAAGGTATTGTGAGCGGCTGGGGATCAGGACTAGTTTGTCTGTTCATTTTGAAATGTCCAAGGTCAGTAAAATTCTTGTTAAAAATACCCTTGCCTCTGCTAAATCTGAATACTATAATAAAAAGATCAAAGCATCCAAGAGAAATCAAAGGACTGTTTTCAGTGTTGTGAATAAAGTATTACATAAACGTCAAACTGTCCTCCCAAATAATATCAACTCAGATAAAGATATGGCCCATTGTTTTAATAACTTCTTCTGTCAAAAAATATTAAATATACATAGTGGGTTCCAGTCCAGCACCTTATCACAGGGTAAGCCATTGGTAGAAGAGTCCTACATTTGAGCCTTTTACAGAGACTGATATGAGACAGTTGCTGAAAAAGTCATCTAATGCTTTCTGTGCAGTTGACCCTATGCCTACATGGCTTGTGAAAGATTGTCTGGATGTTCTGATAAACCCAATTACAAATATAGTTAACAAATCATTATCTCTGGGTGTTTGCCCAAGGTCCATGAAAGCTGCCCTTGTAAAACCATTAACAAAATACCACACTATGGACTGTAATATTCTAAACAATTACAGACCTGTTTCAAATCTTACATTTTTATCTAAAGTTATAGAAAAGGCAGTTGCTTTCCATCTAAACAAATATTTAATCAATAATAACCTTAATGAATCACTACAGTATGCCTATAAAAGTAGTCACCGCACTGAAACAGCCTTGGTTCGAGTGAAAAATGATATTATGATGTCAATTGATCAAGGTAAGCCAATGATACTTGTTCTTCTTGACCTGTCTGCTGCATTTGATACAGTTGACCATAATGTATTTTTCTCTAGGTTAAAAGACATGTTTGGTCTGTCAGGTAGAGTACTTGAATGGTTTAGATCCTATCTGGAACAACGCTCCCAGAGAGTGTCTGTTCATGGTATTTTATCTGACATTCAGTTTTTGCTATCTGGTGTACCACAGGGTTCAGTTCTTGGTCTTCTGGTTTTCACAATGTATACCCACCTCTAGAATATATGATCATATCACCCCAATTCTTGAAAAACTACATTGGCTACCTGTTAGACAGCGTATCCATTTTAAGATTCTGTTAATAACTTATAAATCTATTAATGATATGGCGCCAGAATACCTGTGTGAAGTGGTGTCCATTAGAAAGTCATCCTGAAAACTCGGGTCATCCAGTCAGATACTATTTCAGGTGCCAGTGTCTCGGCTCAAGTCATATGGTGATTGTGCATTTAGTGTTGCAGTCCCCACTTTGTGGAATAAGTTGCCGGCAAATATTAGAAATGCGTCGTCTCTTGGAAATTTTAAGTCTCTTCTAAAAACACCTATTTAAGGTCGCTTTTACAGATAAATAATTATTATCTTTTAAATCAGTACAGGGTTTTTATAGACATATTATTTGGGATATTATTATATTACATATTATTTGTACAGCGCCTTTGAATGGTTCCTGCTAGTAAGGGCGCTTTATTAAATATACATTATTATTATTATAATTATTATATTAATTATGTTTGATGTATCCGCAGCTTTCGACGTAATCGATCATCCAATTCTACTGAAGCGTTTAGAATTCTCCTTTGGAATTAAGGAAAATGTTTAAACTTGGGTAAAGTCGTACCTCGCCGACATAACTCAGTGTGTTTCAGTGACGGATAAAACATCACCAGATGTAGGTCTTTTGGTGTACCACAGGGATCCGTTTTAAGACCAAATAATTACTATATATATACCAAACTAGTTGGTAAAATTATTAAACGGCTTAATATTAAATATCATTGTTATGCCGATGATACACAAATCTACATGACTTTAGGGCCATGTGATAAATGGGATGATATGTCACCTTCAATTGAAGCTTGTATTACAGACAAAAGTACTTGGATGAACAACAACATGCTAAAATTGAATAGGGACAAGACAGAAATCACTGTTTTCTTATCCATGCAACATGTAAAGAAAGCCGAGAATCTTCGCAATAAGGTAGGATTCAGTTATATAAATTGTTCCATGTCTGTAAGAAATCTTGG
>JAODUP010000876.1:67500-85000 GCA_025642065.1 Paralvinella palmiformis | reverse complement strand
ATAATCTCTTAAGCAAATCTATATTCGGTTTTATATATATATATATATATATATATATATATATATAACATTAGGCAGTTATATTTACAATACCTTCGTTCACTAGATCTTATTATTATTATTTTTGCTTATTTTATTTATTAGTATTATTATTATTAGTAGTAGTAGTAGTAGTAGTAAAAGTAGAATTAGTAGTAGTAGTAGTAGTAGTAGTAGTAGCAGCAGCAGCAGCAGTAGTAGTAAAATCAGGTAAGCCAACATATATACCCATTCATGAGAGGATGATACGGATATATTATTAATACCACTAATAATATCAACACGATTATCTTGTATGTACAATTACGGGAACTGTTAATGTAATATGGCGAGAAGCATAATCTGGTAACTATGCGTCCACCAGATGCCACATCATTCTATTCAGTTTTACTATCAGCAGAGGTGATATCGTCATCAGTTGGCAATAGTTTATCCTCAACAACTACATTGGCAGAAATCAATGGCCCTTGGAATCACACCGGTCAGAGTCAAGTGTCAACCAAACACGTGGGTCAAAGTTGATGGTTTTAATGATGCTGCACTATCAGATGATATAAACACCATGTTCATCCAAGATAGCAATGCTCTCTTCCATAGTATGGCAGATATTCCAAACAACTTCCAACTAATTTCTACTTAATATTTAGTACTGATAGATATCAATACGACTTCATCAAGCTTACTGCGAGAAAATAGCATTCGTGGTCATTTGGCTACGAAGTCAGCTGACTGGGAGAACATCCTCATGAACAGTCAGAACAAATATCAGATGGTGGACGTGAAGAAGTCTGGTGCCCAGATACCTTTTGCGCCACATCTTGGTATCAGTAGCGGTATCAGTAGTGGAAGGTCACTGCCACTTGTGGTGGATTGATGATAGGATAACAGTAACAAATACAGAGATACCTGAAATATACTCGGATTGGGTGCAGAACTAGAGTAGTTCACATGTGCCATATATGGGAGAGAACATTTCAAAAGTGTAGCAATCCCGAAGGAGAAATGTGGTGGCCTAGATGAAAACAGCAAATTTTACCTTGTTAAAAAGCACTGCTTCAATATATCAGATGTGCCAACGACCGGGGTGATATCTGGAAAGCGGCTGATATACCTCGACCAAAAGTACCACAGGCCACTGATGGACAACTACTGACGGAAAACGCCGATCCATGTGGGTCCAAGGGCAATTTATCCCTGCCAGTGTAGCTGTGGAAAATGACAGATGGCGACTTGATACGATATCAGACCATGCAACAGTGAAATTGAACAGAATCATGTAATTTCTGATGAAAGCGTAATATCAGGGAGTGATACTAAAATAGTTTGGACTGTAATAACCGAAAGTGTACTGACGTCTTTCATATTTAGCATATTCATCTAATATCATAGAAAATGCTGTCGTGACCTGACTAACCAAACCCAAACATCTATTGGATTGGATTTTATAAAACATGTCTGTCTGTATATAGAAGTGGCCACATCATGTGGAAGGCTTTACTTCAGATGAAAATGATGTTATTAAACAAGCTAAACTGAATTAAGTATTTATTTTAGATCTGCTTCCAGAATGTGTGTAGATTGTATGTATGGTATTATATCCAAAGTTATGTCCTTGTTATATTGTCTACTACCGGACATATACTCCTTTAAACCTCATAATATACACACACCCTTTCTCGAATTCCGAACACAACGTTAGACAATTAAACGATCATAACATATATACAGATCAGACTCGATTAACCGCAACCCTATGAACGAACATTTTGATTAATCGAAACATAGGGTGTCCCTCGAAATTCCCCTGAATTATATCAACTGTAATAATTAGGTACACAAATAGAAGTGTTCAATTAGAAGTATGAATAATTGTTTATTTATACAATACAAGAACCTGACACAATTCATAATTTGCTTATAGATAGAAATGACATATATTTCAGACATTTCAGTCATAGTTCGTTGGTGATGCATGCGTTTACAAAACTGTCCCACACTCAACTATATTGCAAATTATATGTTCATCCGAACATTCTATTATCTAAATATATTGGACATTTAGTTTCCCTTGATATTTCAATTAATCGAGTCTGATCCGAATATTATCTGTCTGACTTCACAACAATATGTCAAATTCATAAGGCACCGACATTAAACATCGTTGAATTGACAGCCAATTATATTAGATATTGATTTCAAGATTAACAATCTACCAATGGCGATGAATCTATGTACACGGCTTTACTAATGTCCATTAAAAGCATACATAACATTTAGCATAATGTTCTTCATAATAAGAATAACGTTTTGCGCCAAAGATTAAAATAAAAAGTAAATTATGATACACTGAAACTTCTGAGATCAAATAAGTCTGAATTATTTTGTTAATAAGCTTGATACATTTACTTAAACATCTTAACTCTAGCAGCTTCTACTACTCATCTACACTAGCTGAACCTGTAGAGGGACATAGTTCACACGGAACCTGTACACTGTCTACGGGCATTAGCACCAGTTCGCTTCCTTCCATTGACCTTTCTTCGAAACGTTCCCTGTTTGTTTTCATTGTTATTGTCGTTGTTGGTATCGTTATGGTAAAAATAAGACAACATTAAATAGTCAAAAACGTAATCACCGCAAATCCGTAGACTGCGGCCTATTATAGGTAATAATAGATGTTAGCGATTATCATCAATAACTCATTCAACGCTGAAATAAGATGATATAAACACTTTTACACATAACAATAACTCAGTAAGACTTCTGGACATCGCCAAATACTAATTATTATATATATCCTCAGGTATCTTGATTTATTTATGATTAAGCGTCCGCTGATAGTTGAATTTGTATATATATATATATATATATATATATATATATATTTGATTGGTGCTTGTGGCAGATATTCGTCCACTGCCACCTTGCTTAGGTTGTTTTGTTTGTACCTTGCAAATGTGACAGGAAGATTGGTTTACAGAAAGAAGAAAACAGAGCCGTCATCAAGATAAATGTTCCAGGTTGTGTATCACAAGACAGTAACTTTGCAGTCTGAAAGGACGAAGATCGGAGGACGCCAAAATAATTACAACGAGCGACAAACTGACTTTTTAAACTGACACTTTAGAGGACACTTTAAAGGACAAATTAAGGACAATCTACATGATATAAATACTTTAATAAGATTTTGAATATATGTGTTTCTCTTTTGCTTGAATCAAAATACAAAAAAATTCTAAAAATAGGATTCCAACATCCAGACCGATATTACGGGTGTATGATTCATGGAGTTAATAACCTTGTCTACATTTCTCTACACGAGTATGCACCCCGTACACATACACACACAAACAACACATACAGACCAACAAACATAAATACGCGTATTGACATACACAGAGGAAGGTTTGTGTATACAAATGTGTATATATATATATATATATATATATATATATATGTGTGTGTGTGTGTGTGTGTGTGTGCTTATGTGTGTGTGTGCTTATGTGATTTCGTATGTGTGTGTTTGTGTTTGTTTGTTTGTTTGGTCTGTGTATGTAGGTACGTATTCATGTATGCATGTGCCTGCATGTGTTCCTGTTGGTTGGCGTACTGAGTACTATCTCCATGTTGACTGCCTTAAGCTGCTCTTGACATATATTAACGGACACGAGAAGAAACAGTGTTCCCTTAAATCCTAATCCAAACTGATAAAGCACTGTTTTTTCTCACACGTAATATCCTGTGTAGGAATCTACATCAATAGTTTTGGCAGTCAAAGACGTTATCTTTAAACTGGCCAACCTTAGTAAACAATGTTCTAAGCCATACATCCAGATATATATCAAATCAACTGGGTTTCTACATGTATTCATTCGCTGGCAATCACCTCACAAATCATAATTGTGTACTATATGTATTACCAATAATTAATATAATCAACATTAATCAACAGGTATACTTTGCAGATACCGAACATTCGGAAAACAGTTGGATGGTTTAATAAATATTATCATAATTGAACAAAACAACAACAAAAAACATATTTAAATTCAATCACCGCCAAGATAGTTCTATAATATTTCTAGAAATAATTCGCGATATTTATTCATGATAATCGTCATGATCGTGTTCGTCATCTTGACCATGAACACCTCAATCACCGCCACCGTCATTACCATCACCACCTGTATCATTATCACCTTCATCATCATCATCATCATCACTTTGTTGTCGTAATTAAGACAACTATAAACATTATGTATTTCCTTATCAACAATATCACACCTTACTAATTATCATTATTAGCATTAAGGTTATTGTTGTTTTTATTACTCTTATTATTAGAAGTATTAGTAGAAGAAGTAGTAGAAGTAGAAAAAGAAGGAGTAGTAGTAGTAGTAGACGTAGTAGTAGAAGATGAAGTAGTAGTAGTAGTAGTTGAAGTGAGTAGTAGTAGTAGTAGTAGTAGTAGACGTAGTAGGAGAAAAAGTAGTAGTAGTAGTAGTTAAAAATTAGAGTAGTAGTAGTAGTAGTAGTAGAAGTAGAAAAGAGAAAGTAGTAGTAGTAGTAGTAGAGTAGTAGTAGAATTATTATTAGTAGTGGTGGGAACGTAGTAGTAAAGGAATTAGGGTAGTAGTTAGAAAGTAGAAAGGTAGACGTAGTATTTGGGTAGTAGTATTAATATCACTTTATTTTTTATCTAGTCAGAAGTATCCGAAAAAGAAGAAATTTAAGAAAAGGTAGAAAAGTGTAGTAGTAGTAGACGTAGTAGGAGAAAAAGAAGTAGTAGTAGTAGTAGTAGTAGTAGTAGGATAAAAAGAAGTAGTAGTAGTAGTAGCAGTAGTAGTAGTTGAAGAATTATTATTATTATTATTAGTAGTAGTAGTAGTAGTAGTAGAAATAGATGTAGTAGTAAAGAAGAAGTAGTAGTAGTAGTAGTAGTAGAATTATTAGAAGTAGTAGGAACAGTAGAAGTAATAGCAGCAATTATGGTAGTAGCTGTAGTAATAGTAATGCAAGTAGTAGTCGTAGTAGTCTAGGTAGAAGTATTATCATCATCATCATCATCCCTATCTTGTTTATCTCATTTTGTCTATGTAATGTCCATCCGCAATAATGAATGACAATTCCTCAAAGGTCAAAGGTACTAACAGCTGGCTGTGATCTAAACCGTGAATATCTGAATATCAGAAAATATAAACATTTGTCAGTAGAACTTCCACAAAAGATTGATCGTAACTGTGTACTTTGATCGTTTTCTGATTATCTGAATAACTAATGAAACTGTTAACAAATGGACAGCATAGAAAAAGATATTCATATGTTAGAACAAGTATACTAGTACCTATTTAATTCGTCACCATCATATGATAACAAATTTCCTCAAAGTAAACATTTTGTCGGGACCATTTATCACAGACTTGCATCTTCCTAAAGATATTGATAATTACTTACGACTAATATTTTTCTTCTGTATTTTGTTTTATAAACTGCTTGTTCTTTTTGAGGCAGAAAATGGTACAAGGTTGGGCTTACAAAAGGCCCAAAGACAGAGTTATGGATAAGAGGTGTGTACCAGGTTATGCATCACAAGAGCCCTAACCCATGAATCTTTTTCAACTTGAAATGCCTAAGGTCAGACGACAGGTCGGAGCTATATAGAAACTAAGGTACCCTTAACAAAGAAATAGGTGAACTCTAACCGAAATAAATGCAGTAATAAAATTTAGAAGATATATGGCACAGCTCTCATTTTTAAAACCCGATTTCTATCAAATACCTACTAATAATAACAAAATCATATGCTAGTCAAGGCATAGTCCTATTTAATTCCACATCTAAACAGAAACTTATATATCGAAAATCCACTTATAACGTAAACTTTTATAATTCGATATAATAACTGTTTGAAATTTTCTCTTAGCCTGTTTACTCAGTTTATCTTTGATGTATCATCGAATGATAGCGAAGTTGAAATTCAATTGAAATTTCATCAATTTCATTGATTAACGCATTTAAGAAATAATTATGTTAAGTCTCCTTTTAGCAATAACATATTACAGTCATCATCACCGTGAATTTACTAAGAACAACGATGTTTGTGAAAACATCTTAAATTTCGAAATGCATACGAATTGTAACATATTTCAATTTGACAAAACATATTATAGAGGATGTGAGAGCATAAACCCCTTCCCTCCTACGCACACCTACACACAAACATATAAACACATATGCACATAAACACAATCTGCACCCGGACACACGCACACACCCTGTTAAATACGATCTCTTATAATTTGGTAACAATTTAGTCCTTCCGATTAAGTCTAGCCTCATCTAATCTACAATATTAAAGGTTAAGCTATTCCTTGTTTGTTTATCTTAGAAATATCAAAATACTTTAATAGAAGTATTCATTCAGATCCATCGCATATTAGCTGTTGTCTCTTGCTATATAGTCCGTACAGTACAAAAACATACGCATACAACAAACACACACACCAACACACACATCTTGCGCACACATTCATACTTACACACATTCGTACACACATAAAAGGAAATACTTACGCACGTATACAAACACATACATACATGACGTAGAGAACGACAGTTCCAGAAAGAGAGAGATAGAGAGGGGGAGAGACAGAGAGACAGATAGAGACAGAGAGACAGAGACTGTCATTGTTGTATTAAAGACGCCCGTAACGGGTTGAAACATGTAAAATACTTTTTTAATTTTTTGTAGTAGCTGGTACACAAACTCTACTTATATTAGTGTGAACAAGGACAGTAATTAAGATATCAGCTAAAACACGGTAAGTCTAATCGCGTTCTCGCATGGACATGGTTTAAACATACATCGTCACTGTGTATGTGGTGTGGTTTAGGAGATTGTTTTACAAAATTACCTTACAAATTTACGTTGTAGATGGCATGGCTTGCGAACAATATTACAGAACGACTTGAATATTAATACGTGCATGTTACTATCCTTGACTAAAACAGCTTACAGTAATGTTTTGTAAATGAATAATCCAGGCTATGTGCACATGAGAACGATTCCCCCTTAAACTAAATTTGAACACAAACAGTATTTCGAGGGATACTTTTAATTACCAGGGAAAATAAATATAATGTGTTGATTCAAAGCCTGTATTATCATAGAGTTCAATCGGTTGTTGGATACGTAAATATTACTCGTATTTAAATTGAGAACCCATACTCACTAACTAAATATGTTAGCCCTGTAAAATACTCCATGCAGCATTTAATGAGTAATTATTGGTAAGCAGACTCATAACATAATCACATAATGAATAACTGAAGTGTTTAAATATTTAGCGTATTCTAACGTTGTCCATTGGTCGTGATGTTGTTATATATAGCATGCGATGAAATAGCTTTAATGTTATTATAGCCAATACATGTAAATAAATTAATTAACCGAAACAAATCACTTGATGGAAATTGCATTTAATTTTAAAGTCTATGAATAGTTGAGGAAAACATATTATCGACAGATTGATACAAAACTGGGGAACTGTAGATTTAATACATTTGCAATTAAATTTAACACCCTTAATAACAGTTAACATTCACTGAACTTTCATAGACCCGTGATATCACATTAAGCTAATGAGATTACAGCAATTATACGCAAACATTAGATATAATTTCCTGACAGTTAGGTACTACTACGGGGAAGATATGTGTAACCTGTTTAGGAAATATGTTTGTTTCAACCATTATTATTCAAGCAATTCCAGCGGTTGACGTCATGCTGTGTTCGTGTCTAAATGGCTAGAAACACCCTCTAATTTATTGTTTTTGTAGGAAATATACATAATCATTAAATCTAATTTCTATATTGCCTGACATCTAGATACTAGTCAATAAAAGTAGATGAACATATCTGTGATATAAACTATTTAAGAACTGTTCGATTGTTGTATTATGCTAGTTGTATATCGGCACATAACATGACTTTTGAAGCTAACAATAAATACTTCCTTCCGACCTTTATTCACGCACCAATTCTCATTTTTGGCAGTAAATCTTGAACTACACTCTTTTCAAAAAGGTAATTTATATTTGGTGTTCACATATATTTTTCATTCTTCCAGTTACTTTATCCTCGGAAAATACAAAGTATAATTACATGATTTCAGCAAGGCATTGATAGCATTACATATTGACATAGAATTAGCTATAAACAAACATTTATTAATATATATATATATATATATATATATATGTGTGTGTGTGTGTGTGTGTGTGTGTGTGTGTATGTGTGTGTGTGTGTGTGTGTGTGTGTGTTGTGTGTGTGTGTGAAACAAAATGAACCACAATATGTTCAGTACCAACGCAGTAAAAAGAAGAAAATTACGTATTTAAGCTTCTCTGTATGTATATATATATATATATATATATATATATATATATATATTCATATTCATATTTCAAAAGAATTTCTATTGTTTGCATTTGTTAATAGTTATCCTTTCTTGACATCTGTACATTGCAAAAAATCAATGTTTCCGTCTTATATGATAATGTTAATAGATCAGATTAGATTATAAATTGATGCGTTGAAGAAAGATGCGCATAGCCTATGGTGCGGTTAATTTATTGTAGTATAACTGCATGATATTTAATAATCGTCTACAGAATGTATTTACAGCTTGATGAATTACATGAAATGGATGATAAGAATTGTTGTTCACTTTTGGATATTGCTGACTGCATTTCGATCAAATAATCTCTTATCCCGTACCTGCGTAGAGTAAGCAAAGAAACTAGCAGAGGAATCGCAAACAAATGGATAAAACGAACAAAACAAAATTGAGACGTCCTTGTAACAGAAAAGGTTAATAAAATTGTAAATCATTTGTTGGGAGTAATTATCTTCTCTTTCCATCGCATTCTTAGCCAACGCTCGTCCAACTTATGGTATTTTTCTCTTGTTGCATTGAATCGATCTCGTTGCGTTTAAATCTATTGCCAGAACCGAAACATTGCACTGAAACTTGCGACGTTTGGTTGGGAGTTTAAAGTTAATGTAAAAACACTCCGTGGAGTACAACCTAAACACAGAATTTTATTATAAAGAAACGAACCCGGGTTATCAATACTAATAAAACCAATCTAAACAAATTAACTTTTCTGCCAGAAGGATATTTCCTCTTTCATTTCTCCTCGTGATATTTGTAAATCACTTTAGCCCCACCACAACATGCTCAATTTAACTACGCCGGAGCACTTTTACACATTTTCATATCTTCACATACACGTTACAACGTTTTCAAATTGGTACAAATGTAAACTCTATCTATCTCTCTTTAACTATCTCTCTCTCTCTCTTCTCTCTACCTCCCTCCCTCTTTCTCTCTCTCTCCCTGTCTCTATGGCTCTCTCTCTATCTCTATCTCTCTCTCTCTCTCTCTTCTGTCTCTCTCTGTCTCTCCTTCCTCTTCTTTCTCTCTTCCTCTTTCTCTCTCCTCTCTCTCTCTCTCTCTCTCTCTCTCTCTCTCTCTCTCTCTCTCTCTCTCTCTCTGTATCTCTTTCTCTACCCCTCTCTCTCTCTCTCTCTCTCTCTATATATATATATATATATATATATATATATATATATATATATATATATATTTATCTATCTATCTATCTCTCACTCAATCTCTCTATCTGGCTTTCGCTCTCTGTCTCCACGCTCTGATTGATTCCGTGTCAAATATTTATGTTTCCGTTATTATTTTGGACTATTTTGTTTGTAGAATATTTCATAATACAATTTTTGTATGGAAGATGAAAGGCTTCACATCTTACGCCGATTGATGAATCGATGTTTTGTGATAATATCATGAATAACAAACGAGACGAAAACAGGAAAAATTTAAATTATTTTATGTTCGTATTAATTTGTATTGTAAATGTTCAACATTAAGACAATCAGTTATAAATGTCATCCTCAATTAAGTGCACAATGTACTGATATTGATGTTCATCCATCATCTTATTATATTTAGAAGTACTGACTGAATGCTATATATTGTGGTAAGATTAGAACAGCCAATTTAAGTTTTGTTATTACAGCTCTCTTCACTCTAACATTTATTTGTAGGGGAAATACATTTCCAATATTTGTGTTTATTGATATACGTATGAAGACAAAGGAATAGTATATCTTATAAGTTTCATTTCTAGTGTGTTTTGAATTGTATAGTAATCTAAAACTTACTTAAAGTGATTTATAAAAAAGAAATGTATTAACCAGTTAATTGTGTCTCCTTCTCGTATTTAATTTCTTTAGCCCTATAGATTCTTAATACTTTTTACATTAATTAACTTAATTTGGTATCGAGAATGGAACGCATTAGGAAAGTGTTTTTTTTAATAAGAAAATACGTAATTACCGTACTTCTTAGATTATGATAAAGAGTGCATCATATATTAATAACATGTCACTTGTCTATTTATCACAATAGGTAAGAAAGGTATGAATTTTCCTCAGGTAACTTATATTCAACAAATATTGCTGACAATCTATTTCTTTTTCGACAAGTCGTAAATATTGTTTTTGTATTTTATGACATCGCTACACAGAGATATTGTAAATTGTATAATATGCGTGTATGTTGGTGTATAGGGAGAGAGTATGTGCACTACATACTATAAAATGTTTTTTGTAGGATATCACTGCAGACAAATGTTGTGCGTTGGAAAATATGCTGCGTGTTGTAAATTATCGCTATAAATGCTGTAGTTTCTAGTATGTTACACTTTGAAGTGTAAGGCTTTGGTATAGACTGGTATGTTCTCTTGCATCCTATGCCCTATATGATATTGTGTCACTACATATAGATAATTTGCCTTGTAAACAATTCCGTGTTTTATAAAGTATCACTGGAGATAGATGTTGTTTGTTGTATATTGTATCGTACGGTGTCACTACGGACATAGTCCAGTTGCAGAAAGCTTTATTTTATCAGAGGTGATTTTAAGGTCTATACAACTTTTGTTGTTGTTGTTATTTTGGTAGCTCCAGCATGTCTATGGACATCATCAGGCGGGTGACACCTTTTCACCCTTGGAGAAAAAATGGTATGGCCAAAATTCAAAATGGCCACCATTTTGATACAAAATTGCCCATTATTTCACTTCTAGACTACACAAAAGGTTGATTTTTGTCGCAAACCGTACGTCTTGATGGTCCAGGAAAGAATGTATAATATCTCCTTGTGAATAATATCGTTAATATGTTTTCATTGTAGGATCAGCAGAAATGAGTTTCGGAGCATCTGTTATATATAAATACCTTGCATGTTGGTGGTAGCTAATATATATTATTTATTTGGAGGAATTGCTGCAGCTGTATCAGTGAAGTTATGTTAATGTGTAGTGGTAGTAGTATAGTTAACCCCCAAAGATGGTTGTGTGACAATGACTGTAGTAAATCCCTAATTACATCAGGGGGTGTTCGAATTGAAAACATAATTAGATCAAGCAAACTTAGGGATGGTGGTATTCACGTTGATTTTGAGGAATAGTTGGCTCAGAACAATGACTACACCATACTATACCACAAGTTATGTGTGTCGACATATACGTCAAAGGTTCATATCAAGCGTTGCATCTCAAAATCAAACGACCAGCTCCAATCTAGCACCACAACACCACCACTGAAGCGGGCACACCACCCCCCCCCCCTTGTCCACCTTTGATTTCCAGACACACTGTCTATGCTGTGGTAAACGGTGTCAACTAGGGCCGGATTCTCGACATCCTGAACGCTGGAAAAGGTTCATTAGATGTAGAACTGACAAACAAGGGGATAAACATGATTTTAAACAAGCAATACTTGACGTATGTAATTATCTAACTGATGCAAAGCCAAACGATGCTCGTATCGGGATTCAAGGTACTATCAGCGACATATATGCCTCTGATGTCATATACCTTTTAAAAAACACATTATTCATTGCCTCTCGTTCCATATCTGCAGCAGTTTACAATGTATCATGATGGTCCAGTGAATCAGGGGTTTCTGACCCAGCATTTTAAATAGTAGTTGATGTCATTGCATGCAAGTCTTCCCATATTTGGAATTCAGTAGATGTCCATAACATGTACTTTTCACACAAATTAGTTTCTTATCACATAGACTATTGGCAACAACGTTCACCCAACAGTTTGGCAATGATCTGCTGGTTCTGTCGGGTAGTGGAGTTGTCAATATATTGGTTTTCCGCACCAAGGCATCAAGTGTGCTCAGATTAGGTGACGATGATGAGGACAATGTTAGTGCATCAGTGGAAATTGTGGCTAACCAGATTATTCGCGAATGTAGAGAACTCAGGAATGATGAAAGGTATTACCAAACGCGATTAAACATTGAGGAGGTCAACGAAAGTTGCAGTCTAATGTCTCTATGACTCTTGAAATTAGTTTTCACCTCATTGCGTGCATCAGTGTTTGCTGCACTAATTGGCAATATTGTTACTAATAGCATAACACGCCAGACAACAACTCTGCAAGTTGCACCGGGACTTACACTAAGAGAAAAGGGTCTGATCAGTCAGTTACATAGGTTTGGTGTAGCTTGTTCGTATGACGAAGTTCTTCGGTTCAAGGCATCTGCTGCCTCAGGATCGAAGTATGAATTAAGTTGATGTAAATATAGTATTTTGGTGTGCATGTGTGGATGTATGTTAGTGCGTGAGGGTTTGTGTGCATGTGTGAGAGCGCGCGCGCGTGTGTGTGTATGTATGTATATATATATATATATATATATATATATATATATATATATATATATATGTGTTTGTGTGTGTGTGTGTGTGTGTGTGTGTGTGTGTGTGTGTGTGTGTGTGTGTGTGTGTGTGTGTGTGTGTGTGTGTGTGTGTGTGTGTGTGTGTGTGTGTGTGTGTGTGTGTGTTTGAGGGTACATAGTAAGAGGCAATAGGCACAGAGCATCAACATATCTAAACATCCTTCGAAACCTACCTCCATAAATCGTGCGTGTGGTTCAATGGTGACTTGCTACATACATATCATAAACTATTTTGACACCACAGTTTACATTCAACAGTAATTTTCTGTGGTCCAAAAGAAACCTGTATATAAAACATTTCGACACCTCAGATGCTGACCTCAGCTTTATTCTGGGTTCGAATAACTGAATAAATCCTACCGATATGAACCATATATCAATACACGTCCGACTGGTCTGGCGTTGAAGTTCTTCTCTAACCTAAGTGAAAATTCAAGCCTTATAAATACCTCATAAACATACAAATCCAATAAATAATATGACCTACTCGTCACTATTAAAACAATTTACATCGGCGCTTTAGCAGACCGTTATGGCGGAATTGCCCTTCTATATATTAACATTTTCAAATCAGACCTAATGTCTGCTATACAAACTATAATTATAATATAGGGTTTTATTAATGACAAGGAGGCTAGAGTTAGCCTTGAATGTCATAGTACTCACTGGCCATAACTAGATATAGAAAGGATAATTATATTCCCACAAACAACTAAGATGAATTATATATACAACTGAATATAAAACACCCCACCTCACGAGATGTGTCCAAAGCCACCTCTCGAGATGCGATGAATCTCGAACCGTGAATTCAAACTCTGCACGTTTCTTCTGCACTTTTCTTGCTGCGACATGGGTAATGTCTCACCTGTCCTAAAGCCGCCAACCAAAAGAAAAAGCGAATTACCTGCAGCCGTGGTGTTTGGGAGTAGAACACCCAAGTCAGATCACTGCAGTGTGTGTGTTTGTTTGTTCGTGTGTACTTGTGTGATTTGTTTGGTTTGTGTGTAGGTGTGTATTCGTGTGTGCATGTGCGTGTTCCTATTGGGTCGGGTACTGAGTACCATCTCCAAGTTGACTGCCTTAAGCTGCTCTGACATATATTAACAGACATGAGAGGAAACAGCGTCCCCTTAAACCCTGATGAAAACTGATAATGCACATTATTTTCCTCCCAGGTAATATCCTGTGTAGGAATCTACATCAATAGTTTTAGCAGTCAAAGACATTGATTTTTTTAATTATTTTTACTTCAGCAACCTTACTAAGCAGTATTCTAAGCCATAAATTCAGCAATATATTAAAACAACTGGATTCTACCGGTATTCCTGGAAATCAACTCACAAGTTATAACTAAGTACTATTTATATGACGAATAATTAATATAATTATTGTAATATATTCAGAAATGTTCTACCGTCGAAATTCACATTAATTAACAGTTACGCTGTGCAGATATCGAACATTCGGAAAACAGTGAGATGGTTTGATAAGCATTCTCATGATTGACCAAAAAATCAAATTTAAATTCAACCACTGCCAAGCTTGTATTATAATATTTCTAGAAATAATTGGTGATATAATTCATGATAATGGTCATGATTGGGTTCCTTATCTTGACTATGAACAGCACCACCATTCCTCCCACCATCCTCATCACCTGCATCGTCATCTTCATCATCATCATCATCATCATCATCATCATCATCATAGTAATAATACTCATCGTCATCATCCTTTTAAGCGCTTTATGGTAATTTTAATTCAGTTATATAGAGCGCTATATAAAATGTATTATTATTATTATTATTATTATTATTATCTTCATCATTATCAAGGTAGTCATTGTTTTCGTAATTAAGACAACTATAAACATTATGTATTTCCTGATCAATAATATCAAAGCTTATTGTTGTTTTTATTACTCTTAGTAGTAGTATTAGTAGTAGTAGTTGTTGTTGTTGTTAGTGTTGTTGTTATTGTTGTTGTTGTAGTAGTATAATAATAATCATCATCATCATCATCATCACAATAATCATTATCTCCTTTTGTCTATCCGTTATATCGAATGACTATTCCTCAAAGGTCAAATTTAGTAACAGCTGGCTGTACCCTAAACACTGAAAATTTGAATGTTCGAAAATATAAACATTTGTCAGTACAACTTCCACAGAAGATTGATCGTAACTGTGTACGTTGATCGTATTCTGAATATATGCATAACTAATGAAACTGTTAACAAATGGACAGCATAGAAAAAGATATTCATATGTTAGAACAAGTATACTAGTACCTATTTAATTCGTCACCATCATATGATAACAAATATCCTCAAAGTAACATTTAGTCGGGACCATTTATCACAGACTTGCATCTTCCTAAAGATATTTATAATTACTTACGACTAATATTTTTCTTCTGTATTTTGTTTTATAAACTGCTTGTTCTTTTTGAGGCAGAAAATGGTACAAGGTTAGGCTTACAAAAGACAAAAGGACAGAGTTATGGATAAGAGGTGTGTACCAGGTTATGCATCACAAGAACCTAACCCATGAATCTTTTTCAACTTGAAATGCCTAAGGTCAGACGACAGGTCGGAGCTATATAGAAACTAATGTACCTTTTACAAAGAACTAGGTAAGGTCTACCTAAAATAAATGCAGTAATAACATTTAGAAGAAATATAGCACAACTCTTATTTAAAAAAAGAGATTGAGTTATGGATAAGAGGTGTGTACCAGGTTATGTATCACAACTTGAAATGCCTAAGGTCAGACGACAGGTCGGAGCTATATAGAAACTAATGTACCTTTAACAAAGAACTAGGTAAGGTCTACCTAAAATAAATACAGTAATAACATTTAGAAGAAATATAGCACAACACAACTCCTATTTAAAAAAACAGATTTTTACCCATTACCCGCTTATAACAAATTCATATGCTAGTTAATGCATAGTCCCATTTAATTTCATACTAAGTAAGCTTATTTAAACAGGAACGTCTCTGTCGAAAAGTCGCTTATAACGCAAACCTTTATGATATGTTTCAAATGAAATTAATGTAAATTACTACATTGTTGGATGTAACAACTGTTTGAAATTTTCTATTTACTTGTTTACTCAGTTTATCTTTTATTGATCGAAAGATGCCGTAGGCGAAATTCAATCGAAATTTTATCAATTTCTTTGATAATCGCCTTTAAGAAATAATTATTTTACATCCACTTTTTAGCATTAAATGACTGCAACCATCATTGACGTGAGTATATTAAGAGCAACTCACAGCCGTCTGACATCTTTCAGATTGAGAAATAATTGCAAAATGAAAAAGAAACTAATCATTGGTTCATTGTGTATAAGGGACATACAGGTTATAAACCATGAATTAAGCCTATATTATTGAACCACACACACAAAAACACACACACAAACACACACGTATGTATTTAAGCGCACGCACGCACACACACATAGTCACATATATTTTTCAAAGTGTTTATGAAGACGTCGAACTCTTACAATTTGGTGTAATAATTTAGTATTTCTGATTAAGTCTAGTCTCATTTATTCTACTATATTAAAGGCTAAGCTGTTCCTTGCATGTTTATCTTAAAAATATTAAAATACATTAATAGAAGTAACCTTTCAGATTTCTCGCTATAATCTCTTCCCATATGGAGTCCGCAGTACAGAAGCATACATACCCGCACACCTAAACACCTATCTGCACACACATATATACATATTTACATACATGGACAAACATGACGACATAGAGAGAGACCGACAGACAGACAGAGATAGAGAGTGTATGTGTATGTGTATGTGTGTGTGTGTGTGTGTGTGTATGTATGTGTTGTGTGTAATATTATATATATATATATATATATATTTTATTGGTGTGTGTGTAATATTATATGTGTGTGTGTGTGTGTGTGTGTGTGTGTGTGTGTGTGTGTGTGTGTGTGTGTGTGTGTGTGTGTGAGGAGAGAGAGAGATAGAAGAGAGAGAGACTACCAGTATTGACTTATAGACGAGCGTAACGTCTAAACGTAATTCACCTTTATATTATATTATAGCAGCTGGGACACACACGCTATTTATATTAGTACGAACAAGGACAGTAATTAGAAAATCAGCTAAAATACACTAAGTCTAACCATGTTCTCACATGGACATGGTTTAAACATACAACGTCACTGCTTAAACGGTATAGTTTATGAGCATAGTTTCAGAACGGTTTGAAAATTAATGTTCGGGTGGTATGGGTTAGGGAGCTTTCTTACACAATAACTTAAAAATAAACTTTGTTGATGGTCTGGTTTAGGATCAATATTACAGAACGACTTAATACATTAATATGTTAACGTCAACGATTGAAACGGCTTATTATAATTGTTTTCTAAATGTGCAGTGCAAGCTGCAGGCAAATCAGAATGATTACACCCGTAAACTAAATCTCCACATCAGCAGTATTTAGAGGGATACTTTAAACAATTGAAATAGCCATCAGGGATAATAAATAATGTATTGGTTCAAAGCTTGAATTCTCTTACAGTTCAGTCGACTGTTGGTTACGTGAGTAATGAGTACTTATTGCTCGGATTCTAATTCAAAACCTACACCTAC
>JAODUP010000876.1:17500-62500 GCA_025642065.1 Paralvinella palmiformis | reverse complement strand
TTTTAACAAAATTAGTTTTACCAAATATAATACAATGTGTCTTTTGGGGATTAAACTGCAAACCATAAAATTAGATATATTTATTGGTAAACGGACATAATCCCTTCTGACATAATCCCCTCAGGTTATAATCTCTTCAGACTATATCCCTTCAGTATATAATCCCATCAAGACAAAATCCCCTCAGGACATAATCCACTCACATGAATATAAAAGCATATATTTCTTACGTCTATGTGTAAAACACATCAAAATGTATTTCCATCAAATGCAGTGGCCAATACTCTTGTCCAGGTTGGCGTGCAGGTGACTGTGTGTGGTCTTCTGGATTTGGCCAACGGATCGCCGCGACCATCACGGTACAAGACAATGGCCAGGGATTGATATTTGCGCAAACTGTCAATGGCTCTCCATATAGTGAGACGGGCATGACGAACAGGCTTCATCGAGGCATTGTCCAACCCTTAGCAGATAGTGTTGCCTCTAGAGCCTCCAGTGTGGCAAGCTCATAGGTAGGTGGTATCGGGCGTACACCAATAGGTGGAACAGATCCATCTGGACGTGGTGGTAACTGTATGTGACGATATCCACCAGAAACATATGTACAGTCGAAGTAATTACTAAGTAATTCGAGTCCCCGTGTAGCGTGTGTTGCTTGGTAGTTGAGCTATCAGGATCAACTGGATCAGGTGTGTGAGGGATAGAACTTGTCACAGTCTTCATCTCAGGGTCATTGATGATGACAGCCTTGCATGATAAAAAAAAGTTGAACATTCCGAACTGACTGCAGGAAATTGACAAGTATGTCATTAATAGAAACCACCCAAGTTATTAGTTGTTAAAAAGGTTTAAAATTTCTTTTGTAAATATATTGAAATTCGAACTAATCAGGTCCAAATGATATACACCTAGGAGAGTAGAAGGATTTTATAATATTAGAGAGCTTGTAAGAGAGGCGTTTTGTACAAAATTTACTGAATTTTATCCAAAACGTAAAGAGAGGTTTTGTTCAGAGTATTGCGCTGGCTGGCATAATACAAAATTGGTTAGACTACAGTCTTCCCTATATGCGAGGCCTTGTTTTTTGTGACAAACCACTTTTCAAAAACTCGACTGACTGCGAAGCATAAAAGCTTTCCTGCATGATTTCATTCTATATTCAACGCTTTCGACAAATTAGCATCTAAATACTAAAATAGTACCATTTAAAGAACATTCAGGGTTTTTAACAAAATTACTTTTACCAAATATAATACAATGTGTCTTTTGAGGATTAAACTGCAAACCATAAAATTAGATATATTTATTGGTAAACGGACATAATCCCTTCTGACATAATCCCCTCATTATAATCTCTCAGACTATAATTAATATAACCAAATTTGATCAAAATCCCTCAGGACAATCCATAGGAATAAAAGCATATATTTCTTGTCTATTTAAAATAAATGATTTCATCAAATGCAGTGGCCAATACTCTTGTCCAGGTTGGCGTGCAGGTGACTGCGTGTGGTCTTCTGGATTTGGCCAACGGATCGCCGCGACCATCACGGTACAAGACAATGACCAGGGATTGATATTTGCGCAAACTGTCAATGGCTCTCCATATAGTGAGACGGGCATGACGAACAGGCTTCATGGAGGCATTGTCCAACCGTTAGCAGATAGTGTTGCCCCTAGAGCCTCCAGTGTGGCAAGCTCATAGGTAGGTGGTATCGGGCGTACACCAATAGGTGGAACAGATCCATCTGGACATGGTGGTAACTGTATGTGACGATATCCACCAGAAACATATGTACGGTCGAAGTAACTACTAAGTAATTCGAGTCCCCGTGTAGCGTGTGTTGCTTGGTAGTTGAGCTATCATGATCAACTGGATCAGGTGTGTGAGGGGTAGAACTTGTCACAGTCTTCATCTCAGGGTCATTGATGATGACAGCCTTGCATGATAATACAACACGGTTGGAACATTCCGAACTGACTGCAGGAAATTGACAAGTATGTCACTTCCAATAGCACATCCAAGTTATTAGTTGTCAGGCTTAAGTTGTTTGCAAGTTGATCGCCCCTGTCCAATAGACTCTGACTGTCAATTGCAATTTTTGTTTCATTTATTAAGTGTCCAATGTGTGGGTTTAAGTCTAATGTGTTTTTTCAAGGAGGATTTGATGGAGCCATTCTTGTGCCAAAACAGAAATACGTATGTCTGAAACAGCTAAATCTTTCGATGATTAGGTAGCAGTCAGCTCGGCCTCTTTCTTTTCCCCTTTTATCTTAATAAAACACAAGACACACTATGCTGGAAGAGTAATAGCGGCCAGGATAACCACGTACCTGTCAGCCTTGCTGTAATAGGGTAAATAAGAACTTGTTTGTGGTGCCTAAATATGGAGACTTAAAAGGGCATGTGTTGATAGTGGTCGAGCTGTTAAGTTTTGGATAAACAGAAAGATGCTAATTTTGAATAAGGATAAGACTGAAGCAACATATGTAGAACACTTAGAATATTCTCTTTGAGGTAGGATCCCATTGTATGGATTCTTCCATGAATGAAGAAGCGGGTGAATTACAAATATAAATATCATAATTAATAATACTGGGAGTTATCTACAAGTACATCAATTATGAAACGGTAAATTACAAATATATATTAAATTAATATCTATTTTTTAATATATAATTTATATATATATATACTATTAATATATAATATATTATATATATATATATATATAATAATATATATCATATAATAATGTGTATGTGCTGTGCGAAACAGAACAGGTTTTAATTGGGGGGGGTTCCGAGAAAAACCGTTATATAAAATACCGTTATTATATTAGTATTGCTGCCAGGGAATAACTGATCAATGTATAGACCGTTTTATTGATTATAATTTAAAACAGCAAAGTTAAAACTGTTCTACGTTCTGAACGCTTGCAAATGTATACATTAGGTTATATACACCTACGAACGCCAAATTCCTATCCAAATTTGCTAAGCTTGTTTGCAACGAATTTCCTCCTTAGGTAAATCAATGTTAACTATTCTAAATAACCCCCCCCCCCACAGTCTATTCCAAATTCCAGGTGCATATCTTATCCGAGCTCGATGCTTTACTTGATAAATTTATTGAATATACCGGTCATATAAACGCATGGCACATGGTAGTTTCAATTATACACATTGTCCACCCAGGTGACATAGGGTTCCCTTGCCGGCTATTTGCATGCTATACTCTGGATGAAATCTATTGTACAGAATGACTTAAGCTAATTAACTCGTGTTTAGTTATCTACATGTAATACCAATTTTCTACTCCATAAACCTACCCTTGTCTAATCATGCCCCGAATTAAACGCCATAAACTTGGCAAACGTCAGATGCGTTTTAATCGCAGCTTCATAATTGACTTGGTGTGTCGCGATAGCTTCTTGATAGCCATCATAAAATACGATTATATTATCCAGAGATCATCATATATATGTCGTAGCAGTTACGCATCCTGGTCAATATTTCCCGTTCTCCCTAGAGAATGCCGGCATCTTGAGCTGAATTTAGGCGCAAGCGTGAAGTAAGCTAAAGGAACGCCACAGCTCTTAACTCATCAGAAAATGCCGTAATATTCCGAGCAGAGTCACGGAATGCTGATCTACTACTTGACCAATGTGAAACAATGCTGATGGGGAAAAGGATCTGATAATGCGTGCGAAGTTGAATATGTGAAGACGCCAGAATAGCATTTGTTTGAAAGGGCTCGTGTTAAAAACTAGCCAATCACCGGTGCAAGTTATTCATAGTAAAGGCAGTGTTCGCCAATAAGATCAAAAGAAATTAATTTAAAATTGTTTCGATTTTCTTCTACGTTAACCAATTGGAACTTCAGGTCAGTTAAATAAACTAGCCACCCGCCTAAACATCATTAGTCATATAATAAATTATAAAATATAATTTAATAATAATAACAATAATAATAATAATTTATATAGCGCTTTAACCAACTGGAATTACTCTAAGGCGCTTTACATTTAAATCATAGTTAAAATATGTTCTAAGCTCATATAGCACAAATACATTTTACAGAAAATAGATTGGTTTATATGGTACTAGTAAGCTACTTTAAATAGGTGGCTTTTAAGAACCTTACCAAATATTTCTTTATTTGCTGTAAGTTTAATGTGGTTTGGCAACTTATCCCACAGTGTGAGAGCTGATGCTTGAAAAGATTTATTTCCGTATTTTACTGTGTTTGTCTTTTTGGTGCCGTCAAAAGTGACATGACTCAGATGACAACATTTATCACTGGTAGGGACTTTTTCCCATAACGAGTGTATGTCACCAGACGTGCAACACAGTTACGTACTCGCTGTAGGCAGTTTGTCAGGGAAAAGGGATATTATATAACAATACACTTTCTTCGTGATTTAGACAGGTTCCACTGTATGTATATTTAAATCTGAAGAAAAATGTATTATAATTTAATTTTCCTTGTTCAAATTTAGATGGAATAGAATTTACGAACAAACTATTAGACGTATAAGCCGCTCTCCAAGTGTTATACTTGAATATTGTTCTATACCCTAAAATGTTACCTAACCAAGTCAAAGTATTTAACATTCCTCAAATCGCCCTTTTATTAGAAACGTTTTTATTGATTTAAGGTTTTATGTCAGTTTAAATGCTATTTTTATTAAAAGTAACCGAATAAAAGATATAATGAGGCACTTAGAGCAAGTATAAGTAAATTTCTGTGTATTACTAACTAACGGCCAGGGCACTTTATGATTACCATAACTGAAAATGGGGCCATTATTTTCCACCTGGTCCATATTATAATTGAAACATTTCCGTTTTGTTGACAGTTTCTGAATGGGGAAACCTCTGAAATTACGTTTCGAAAAGGCTGCTACACATAACTTTATCTAGGGTTTCCAACTGATTATTCGACGGACAAAGACTTGCTTGTAGTTTGTAATGTCTGGTGGTATCTTTATGTGATTTCCGTCTTCCTTTTGCACAATTTCCCAAAATTAATATAATCATCTTAGATCGCATCACACGTTAACTACGTCCGCACTATCATTATAAGAGACCGAAACAAATTTAGAGCATGCATTTATACAACATGTTGTACATAATTATAAACATAAGTATGCAAATATTAGGATTGTATATTTAGGAGGTCGCAGTTATTAAGCCCAGACATTTATATATTTCCGAGATATTATATCGCATATGATATTTTCTGACTAACAAATTACCGTTTTGCTTGTAAGCGTATTTTATTTTCAATCATCATCATCAATATTATTATTATTATTATTATAAATATATGATTATTATTATTATTATTATTATTTTATTATTATTATATAATTATTATTATTATTAGTAGTATTAGTAGTAGTAGTAGTATTTTAGTAGTAGTAGTAGTAGTAACAATAGTATTGTTGTTGTCGTCGTCGTCGTTGTTGTTGTTGTTGTTGTTGTTGTTGTTGTTGTTGTTGTGACATACGCAAATTATATATTTAGTTTGTATTTATCCACTTTAATTCCCATTCCAAAGAATAAGAGAAAGTCACTGAACGACTCAAATAATTATAACGATATCACCTTGAGCAAACGTTGCACCGAGTTATTCTATCGAAGCATTATGATAAATTTACAACCTGTGGTTATCAATACGGTTTAAAAAAAGAGCATTCAACTGTTCATTGTACATTTGTGGTAAAGGAGGTTATACAATACTATTTAAGCAATAGCACAGATGTGTACACTGTTCTACTTGATGCTAGTCGAGCATTTGACCGTGTCAGTTATGTTAAAGTATTCAAATTATTCATAAAACGTCATCTATGTCCGACTTTTGCTAGATTTCTAACCAATATATACACTTCTCGTTGTATCAGAGTAAACTGGGGTAATTTTATTTCGAACCATGTACCTGTTACTAATGGCGTAAAACAAGGAGGTGTGTTATCACCAATCTTATTTATTATATACATGGACGAACGTTTGAGAACATTATCTTTATCTGGTGTTAGTTGTTATGTTGGTAATATACCTACTTCATAATCTGTTAAGAAACTGTTGTGTATATATTTGCTAAAGAATATGATGTAATTTTTAACTCACAGAACAGCAAATTACTTGAATGCAGCCATATTAATGAGCATCTAAATATTGATTTTATGGATGGCCACATTATACAAAGTCTCAATGAGAAACATCTAGGTAATATATTGGGTCCCAAATGTAGCTCAAATATAATTAGTGAGACAATGAACGATTTTTATGTCAAAGTTAACATGGTTTAATCTAATTTTATGCATGCTCATTCACATATAAGGTACAAATCATTCAAGTCTTACTGCATGTCTCTGCATGGTAGCCAATTATGGGATTTTCGAAGTAAAGTGATGGAAAACTTTTATGTTGCTCGGCGCAAATCTATGCGTTGAATATTGGGCGTTCCGCCTACAACTCACAGTAAATACTTTCACTACATAGCGGACGACAGAGATATCAAAGTGCAACTGCACATGCGATTCGTGAAATTTATACAGTCAGCACATCAGTCGCCAAATTCAATTTCTAATTGATGCTTCAGACTGGCTCTGTTAGGGAGTGTATCAAATAATGTTTCAATAGTTTGTAAATCATTTGGTCTGATTAGATCCAATATCGGTACCTGCAAACCTGTATATAAAAATGTTAATGATATGCTGGTGGATAACGAAACTTAAAGGATTACTAATGTTATGACTGAATTACTCTACACAAAGCATTGTCATAGAGTTTTCACAGATCAATTTGTATTAAATGTGTCTAAAATTGACCAGATTATTGCTCAGTTATGCACGGAATAATTTCGCTGTGTCTCCGTCAGACACATTAGGCTAAATATTAAATAGGGTGGTTTTTCATCGTTACATGGCTTTTCAGTGATAATTAGTGTTTCTACATGTATCTTCAGGTAAATACAGATATGGATAAGGCTGTGATGAGCATAATATAGATGAATACTGTGTATTAATATTTGGTGTTACTGCCATATGATTGTATTTTCTTGTTTTGCTGTAACGGTAAACACGTATTTATGTACAAACATCCAATTTTCTATGTATTATTATTATTATACGAATAAAATATTATTATTATTATTATTATTATTATTAACTTGGCGATAGAAGTAGTCAGCGTAGTAGTAGAAGTAGAAGTAGTAGTGTAGTAATAGTAGTAGTAGTAGTAATGGTAGTAGTAGTAGAAGTATAAGTGACTCTTTCCTCCCCCCCACCCCCACCCCCTCTCTCTCTCTTCCTCTCTCTTTATACCATGGATATCTGAAGAGCGGATCATATACTCACACATCCCAGTATGGTTCCCAGTGGAATTTCGGATTGATGATGAGCGAATATAAATCGCTGCTTACATTCCCAGCCGCATAAAACTATCCAATCGTGAATGAATGATAAACTAACCAGTATCCATGAATGCTGCTACATGTTACAATACTGGAAATGTGACAATGAAGCACACTGTATAACGAACAAATCGAAGCCAAAGCAATACTATTTATTTGAATAGCCTCGTGAAACTTTACAGTGTATATGCTCTGAATTAATGCAATTTATGGTGCACCATCAATTTTAATGATTTCTCGACATACAATTTCAAAGAAAACAGACTATATTCATACTGCAAACTGAATTTTCCCAAGAAAATCCAAACATTTAAAATTTAAAACAATAAATGATACAGTTTGGTATTAACATTCACCTAAAAGAAACTAGACCGAACACGGCCGCCGATTTGATGGCAAACAGGTCCCAACTTCCGGTCGAGGAAATCAGGTTTATAAACGTGGTGAATTATTGTTGTATCGATGTTGGCATAAGCCGTGTGCGTGGAAGTAATACAAACGGGATGTCTTTTCATCGGTAAGTATAAGGAACACATTTAAAATAGCTGTTAAAGCGGGTTTTTTGGCGGGAAATTAAGCTTAACTGTTATAATATTAAGCCTGTACGACAACCCGCGGCCTATCTCTGGCTAGATCTATGGACTTGAATAAAACGACTTTTACATATTTCATGGCATATAATAGGAGAGGAATAAACAGATTGCCTGCACACACAACATTATAATGCACACATCGCAATAAATGTCCGTATTCGTAGGTTCAAAACTCGACGCTGCTTTTTCCATTGCTGGAAGTCAGTGCTGCTTGCTCATGGCGGACAATTCAAACGCTACTGACTGCTCGGTCTAGTTTTATATTTAGGTCAACGGGTATTAAACAGGGATGCTTTCTTCGGCCCATTCATCACACCCCGCTCCGAGTTGCATTCTCCCGCCTCTGTCCTGCTTAAGAAATTTAAATCTTGAGAAAGCTGTTGGCGGGTCGTCCTATTTCCTAATGGCGCATACTGCCAGTCATATGTCCCAGGTTTAACCAGCACGGAAACAATACAAACCAAACCGGACTATACTCTGACGTGATCCATGCCTAGTCTTTCGTGCCATATTGCTAACATCCTCTACCCTAGTCCACCCAATCCGAAATGTACCCGGATCTATGGACAACCAACATATTTTCCACATAAGTGGTATATTTAGCAACGCCTTAGGATGCAGGCTAATTAATTAAGTAGATTGCGTTTAATAAGATGCCCTTAGCGTCCTTTTAAGGGCAGTGGTGTAACTCATCATCATCTTCATCAACTTCACATTCCTCATCATCATCATCTCCTTCACCATCTCAAGAAATAATATTAGTATCACTGTCATGGTTGGTAGTGTGATAATCATCTTTGCATAATAATAATAATAATAATAATAATAATAATAATAATAATAATAATATTGTAAATCTAATGACAAATTTGAACGATCAACATTATTTATCGGTGATACACGACCTTGAATAGGTGAGCATTTTAGAACAGATTAAATCTATTCAAGAGACAACCCACTTATAATATTCGTTGGTAGCATCTTCCATACAGTAGGGACTACAGCACTGAATGATCAATCGCCATGTGACTTGAACCGAGACACAAATACCTGTTATAGTATCAAGCTGAATAGCCTAAGGTTTCGAGATCACACGAGATCACACCGGTATAGAGGTGATATAGTATTAATAGATTTACAATTGGTCAGGTAGAATATTGAAATCGGTGTGTTGTTTAAGTAGTAGTTAGTGTAGTATTTGAAATATTGGGACAATTATTGTTATTATTACTATTATTATTATTAGTAGTAGTAGTAGTAGTAGGAGTAGTAGTAGTAGTAGTAATATTATTAGTATTATTAGTATTATTAGTATTCTGTAAATCAATCAATCTCAATATTTGTAATGCCTACACATTATAATTAATGAGCCTATCCCTTTACTTGTATCACCTCGGCTCAAGGCCATCAACAACTCACTCTTCTACTGACCAAGTAAACGTTGTGCTATCTCAGTATGACTTCTGGGGGACATTAATCAAAGACGAATTCCATCACTATTTACATTTCTAGCCTCGTCCAATTATCCGATCACAAGTCGCTGATTAATTGACGAATGTACGTTTAAAGGGCTACCATTTTAAGGCCGTAGCCCGTAAAACACGATTAGATTTTGTTAATCTACGGCCGCTGGTCTATAGTTTAGACTAAATGGGATGTGAAGGTATGCCGATGATGTGACCGATAGAACAAAGGCCGGGAAGGATTTGAATCCAGGACCTAGAGGGTTGTTGTCGAATACGCCATCGGTTCAGCCACGGATAAACTTTTAAATTAGGTTAAGGTGGGATAACTATGGAAGAGGAGACCAACGGACGATGAGAGCCGTTTGTGATCATTTTTCATGTGATTGTTATCTCCTTGTAAACTTCGTTGTATTTCGTTTGCTTCGCTTATAAAACTGACATGAGTTTATTATATGAATAGCGCAGATGTCACGACAAAGATTAATTAAATCGGTTTTTATATGTACCACAAAAAAAAGATTTAGTTCCCACTCAAACATGGATCTGAACATTTGAACAGAAGGAATAGTTGGCTTGCTTGTTTTATGCTGATTAACTGGTGACCGTGTTTTGTTTTTCAGATCTTCTCATCAAATCATCTTATGGCAACAACAGGATTTGTTCTCAAAACAGGATGATTCTCTTGAGATTATTGTAGATGTTCTCACAACACGACACTTCAAAGAAGCCGAATTAAATTTCGTACAACGAACTAAATTCCAACTAAGCAAACTAATTTGAACCTAACATTCACATCTTTTCTGGTACCCGGTAATACAAGGCATTGGATTGTATTTCTTGCCTATTACTCGTTCAGAGACAACTACATGACCCATTAAAGATATCTTCAGAGAGATTCTGTCTATATAGCATTTTCTGCTGCTGCTTTCCTTGCTCAAGTCAACATATAAATACTACATTCAGTTGAACTGGCAAAAATGTGTACTTGTTAAGAACAATATACCTACTTTTCCAGTGCATTAGAAATTTGTTTGGTTTTTTTTCTTCTTCTATTCTTAGGTTTTCTCGGCACCGTTAATATAGTAATAGTATATATATATATATATATATATATATATATATATATATATATATTCCCAAGTGTGTGTGTGCGCGCGTGTGTGTGTATGTGTGTATATATATATGTGTGTGTGTGTGTATGTGTGTGTGTGTGTATGTGTGTGTGTGTGTGTGTGTGTGTGTGAGTGTGTGTGTGTGTGTGTGTGTATGTGTATAGATAATACATAATACATCTCAACAACAATGGTCACCATTCTTGATCAGCCTTTCGATTAATCGTCAAGTTGTCGTTACCACTATTTGTAAATAAATGTGCCACACGTACATACACAAACAGCCAAACGCACTCTGTATTCTGAAAATCACGTGCTTGCCTCGTGACACAAAGCAGCGCTGTACCCATTTCATTAAGGACACAGTTTATTCAACGATAATTCGGCCAAGACACATCACGCTCATGGGATCAGGTCTCCCTAACATTGTCAACTTTACTGGCAGCACCTCGTCCAGTATCACATACCTCAGCTCCAGAGTCTAGTATTATGCCGTGGACACTGGGCATTCCCATATAGATACAATGTTGCCGCCTAGGTCATGCAAATCATGCCAGTCCACATCCGCTAGCCATGATGCAATAAAGGGCCAGACTTTGATGTAGAGTGGAAGGGAATTCTTCAGCGTGTTCATCCCAGAAAGAGAGAGACAGAGACAGACAGTGAGAGAGATAGGTAGATATATATACAAATAGATACATCGGGAGTGAGTGAGAGTGAGATAATGAGTGAGAGAGATGGGGGTGAAAGAGAGAGAACACCTAGGCTAATAGACTAAAAGCGCGCCGTTCCTTCCGTTCCAGCAGGGCCAGGGTCTTCCCAACGAACCGGTGTCAGGGCAAAGGGAAACTCCCACTGCACAAGCCACTGACAAACACTGCAGCTTCAAAGAACGGTGCCAGCTCCACGTGCTAGACATCGATGCCAGCCGTGTCGGGCCGGCCAGCCAGTTTGCCGTTGTGCACATACTATGGCCAGGCGGGCATTTAGCTGTTTCTGCGCCGTGTTACGACGCCAGGCGTGTTTGGTGTTCACGGCGAGAAGCTTGGGTTTCCCGGATGTGTTTTCGTGATCTCCTGCCATCGATAAGCTGGCTGCGTGGTTATTGAAAGCCGGGATCGAACGTGCGAGGCGTGGGAATAAATATTACACCTGGTCTGAGAACAGTGGAGTCTGCTCGCCGATCGACTGGCTATAGGGGTTGGGCAACGGTGCGGGAAGAACATAAAACAGGCGCCGATTTGTGTCTACGCGCTCTGTCTACCTTACCGTGTTTGCCGATTGCTGGTGAGAACATAGGGCGACGAACACTGGGGAAGAAAGTGGAACAGGTGGAGCTTTATTGCTAACGGCTGCTTGTGGGAACATCCCGTGATTTGTGGTAGGGGAGTGGAGCCAGATAGAGGTGGAGCTTTATTGCTAACGGATGTTGGTTGGAACATCAGGCGGACATTAACATGTTCGGTAGTTTTTGACAGGATGTGGACAACGCTTAAGGACAACCAAGAACAGGTGGAACTTTAGGTATTATAACGACACTGAGAAAACCTCATCTTTGATCATTGCTATCATCATCATCATCATCAGGTAAGATGATTAGATTCTACATTGATATGTGGTAAGGAGAAAATGCATATTTGTTTACTGTATGTATGTATGTATCTATGAGTTTGTGTATGTGTGTCCGATGTTTGGCGCCTCCGTGGTCTAGCGGTAGCGTGTCGGACCACAGATCACTACCACCCGTGTTCGAATCTCGGCGTGGGCATATCTGAAGGTTGTTTCATCTTTGACTTCGCTTCATTACCTTTGAAGGTCGCTCGGTCCATTTAGCCTACCTTGTGCACAAACGTGGCCGTAAAACATCAATCATCATCCGAGTGTTTGTCTACGCACGGATATGTGCGTGCGTGCGTATGTATGTCTGTGTATGTGTGTGTATGCGTGACGATATATGTGCATATGTGTAGCTGTGTACGTATGTGCATGTGTGCGTGCGTGTGTGTGTGTGCGTGTGTGTGCGTGCGTGTGTAAGTGTGAGTGTATGCGTGTATGTGTGTGGCTGTGTGACTATGTGTATGTGTGCGTGTGTGAGTGTGATGAGCATGTAGACCCGATGTATTAGGTGCGTGCCTTTCTATTACTAATACGATCTTGCTACGTCATCTTTAGTGCTTGGATTCTGAACAGAACAAATATGCAATTTCGTGGTAGTTGCAGTTGTCATCTTTGACATCATCATCATAATCATCTTCAGAATTATCATCATCTTCTTTATCATCACTTTAATCATCCCCATCATCATCTGAACACCAAAATTATTATTACCACTCACATATATAGTAATAACACCATATAGTAGCCAAAATAGCCATTACCTATCATTAAGTACCAACGTTGGGTTTGGCTATGTTATCGATGAGATGTCAGTAATTGTCTATTTGAAACAAACATGGAGTCTCTCTCTCTCTCTCTCGCCCCCTCTCTCTATCTCTCTCCCTCTCCCCCCTCTCTCCCTCTCTCTCCCTCTCTCTCCCTCTCCTCTCTCTCTCTCTCTCTCTCTCTGATGTCTTCACAGATGAATGTCAGTTTTATGAGGTGTTGGTCTCAAGATATGGTTGTCCTTTCATCTAAATGCCAAACCTTAAACCCTCCATAAATATATATCGTAATCACCACGTGCAACTTTTATGTTAAGAACAATCATCATATATATCAAATTATACCAGATTAATATTATGTTAGTAATATATTATACCACCATAGTGTTCCTTTGGAAATCCTTCTTATAACAACATTTATATTTTGATTAGAACTATCATGGTCCTTAAAACATCATAGGAAAGAGCTTTTAATCATTACGTATTGAGATGGTTTAATCAGCTAAGGCAGGTGACACTTGGGACATATCATACCATGTAGTGTAATACATTCTTCAACACCAGCATTAGCACCCAACTGAAAATATTATCTTCGGGTAACAAGCTATACCCAGTTATATAAATTAAAATCTCTTTAGGCAGCATCTTAAAATCGTTCCATAAAGTCTAATAAAACGTGCATCCTCACCTGCTGAATATCACGCATAAACACCATTTCCCAATTTCATCCTTGCTCAACTGCAGTCAGAAAGGGCAAGGTAATGCAATAGGTTAATGACGATTGGGATTGGAGGAGAGGGGTTTCTATGTCTATTTGAGGGTTTAGTGAGTCTACCTGGACCCAGTCAGTGAAAAGGTGGCTTAGAATAGAGCTGGCCATTAGTGGACTTTCGCAAGACAGTATATTGACATTAATCACCGAGTCCACGTCAGTAACGAGAGGCCAGGACCAGAAATCACCAACAACGCCGTGTCAACATAGAATATACTTGTGCTAAATAATTGGTCCACAGGGACACAGTCCTCTCTCTCTCTCTCTCTCTCTCTCCCTCTCCCTCTCTCTCTCTCTCTCTCTCTCTCGTTATATATATATATATATATATATATATATATATATATTTTAATATAAACTTTTCCTATCTTATTATTACCTCTTCTCCTCCCTTCCTGTACTCACAAACTCTCCCTTCTGTTACCCGATTCGCCGAAATACTTTCCACGCCCATTAACTGATGGCAGTGAGTCACAGATAATGATGAGCCATTTCTGGAGAAGAACTGCCACGAACTGAGTAGAGATCTTTAAAGGCTAGAGTTGGTGTCTGTTCCGCGGATAACAGATATCAATAAGGGAATGCGAATGTCGAGCTTTTTTGTGGCAGCCCGATGGCGTGTTAGTCCACCACTGGATCCTAGAAGTATGTCTGACGTCTCGCCAATGGAGAGAGAAGGAACATTTGTCTTTAATTCCGCCATTTTCGCCAGTAATTGGCAGCGAGAAGCCCCTTAATAGTGTCGACTGAAGCTGGTGTGGGTTTTGTTTTTTGTTGTTGTTGTTGGCGGGTTTTTTTTTCGGTGAGGGGATCTGGGTCTACGATTGACGTATGGCGGGGTTGTGTACTTGGTATTAGTTTAATTAAGGTTTTTAGTGTGGTGCCGTTGTCCTTGTTATTATTGTTGTTCGTGATGCTGGTGCTTCTGCTCTCTGTCTCTCTCTCTCTCTCTCTCTCTCTCTCTCTCTCTCTCCTCTCTCTCTCTCTCTTTTCTCTCTCTCTATCTATCTATCTATCTATCTATATATCTTCATCTCTCTTTCTCTATCTATCTATCTATCTATCTATCTATCTATCTATCTATCTATCTATATCTCTTTATCTATTTCTCTCTCTCTCTCTTTCAACCTATCTATATATTTATCTATCTTTCTATCTATTTATCAATTTATCCATATTGATATATATGACTACCTTCATTGACTTATCGATCTAACTGTGTTTACCTGTCAGTTTATATCTCTATCTGTTTGTCTGCTGTTCTATCAGTTACTAGTCTCCCCGTCTCTTTGCTGATTTCTCTGTTTGTATTTACCAATACTCTATATCTCTCCATCTTCCTGTCTTCCTGTCTATCTGTCTAACTTTGTTTTCTCTATCATCGTTTCACATACCTTGACTAAGCTGATCAAAGGCTCATCCGCTATATCAGACTGAATGTAATGTTTGTTTATTGACAAAACAGCTCCGGATATCGGACGTGCTATGGCTAGTTTCAGCCAGTACCGGATACTTGTAATGGTAAGACGCCCAGAAATAAAAGTAATAACACCCCCCCCCCTAAAGAAAAAGACCCCCAAAGTCGTTCTAGACTTGATCCCTAATATACCCGCGGGGCCCCGTAGAACAACAATCCTGGGGCCACTCGAATAGGGTGTGTATTCAAATGTTTTTCATTTGAGCCGATTACCACAAATTAAACCTGACTGTTACGTGCTACGTTGTGACGTCACTGCTGGCGAAGGGGCGTTGATGTAGACCAGATATGATAATTTACGAGACTCTTACGGTAGATTGTGTACTATAGACCATCTATCGGGACTTGACATTGATCGTCCGAATAATCAAGCCAAGGATCGTGTTAAGGATCTAAGCTTATATTTTATGGGAATTGTTGGTTTGTGTGTGTGTGTGTGTGTGTGAGCGTGCGTGCTTATGTGTGCTTATGTGTATATCGCCCTGTACATGTGTGCATGTTTATGTATGTGTATGTATGTATGTGAGTGTGTTTGTGTGTGTGTGTGTGTGTGTGTGATGTGTGTGTGTGTGAGCGTGCGTGCTTATGTGTGCTTATGTGTATATCGCCCTGTACATGTGTGCATGTTTATGTATGTGTATGTATGTATGTGAGTGTGTTTTGTGGTTTTGTGTGTGTGTGTGTGTGTGTGTGTGTGTGTGTGTGTAACTGCGTATGTGAGCGCGAATGCGCATGCGTGCGTGCCTGCAAACGTGCGTGTGTATATGTGTGCATGCATGCTTGTGTGCGTGCTGGTTTTTTTTCACATCTGCTTGTCTCCTTGTTTCGTTTTTTCCTCAGTTTAAAAGGCTATAAAAAGACACCTGTATATAACAGTAACAATGTATTAGCTGGACAATTCTCTGGAATAATACTTCCAAAATGGCAACCTTGCTAAATCTTGCATAAACATATAATGAGCACTGTATACGCATCTGCAAAGTCGAAATGCGTATAATCCTTATAAACGTATATACCAGTTAACATCATTTAGGAAGTAGTACTTTATACACGTTGTTGTTATATAAGCGTTAACGCTATCTGGACGTTGCTGTTATTTAAGTGTTATTTTTATATAGAGGTAGAAAATAGCTAATAATACGAGGTGTTAGTGGCGTAATATTGTTGCTGTTAAAGATAAGCACCATCTTATACAGGTAAGCGCATCATACATATATTAGGGCAGCCCGCTAACCCATTTAGTAACCCCAAATCACATTATTGAGTCGTCGTATTACCTGTGTATGCGGGATGTTTTGTGCTCAAATAATAAACGCATCGGATTGGTCATCTCAGTTTCAAATAGGATAGCCCTTGTTATGTGTCTAAGGTGTACGATTAAAAAGCCCCGACTAGACAAATAAATATATTAATACCGAAATATTCCTGCCGTAATGTAGTGTTTAGCAGGTGTACACATTTTTATTATCGTATAAATAATCCACATATAATTAATATATTGCCGTCATATCAATGGAATAATGCTGCCACGGCAGGACATATAAACCCAGACCAAAACCTGATAGATTTGGCTATCACTCTGACGAGAGAAGGTTTTATTTTGTTTTATATAATCAGGTAAATAAACTAAAGAAGGTGCGTCGAATTAGCATCTTATAATCAGAATATCATGCTCTCTTCAATTGTTTGACTTTAATATAGTCTGTGGAATATATATATATATATATATATAAGAAGAGAGAGAGAGAGAGAGAGAGAGAGAGGGAGAGAGAGAGAGAGAGAGAGAGAGAGAGAGAGAGAGAGATTGAGAGAGATTGAGAGAGAGAGAGAGAGGCGTTCCATAAGCAAAATTTCAGCGCATGGTTCTTAATCCCGCTCGCCATAATCTATTCCCTGTGTCGCGTGATGTATTTCACAGCTCAATGGCTGAATAAGGGATTTTTTTCACTTCAAAAGATGAAATACCTATGCCACGTTTTCCGAATGAGAGATGAAGTTATCCCATTACCAGTCAAACACCGCTCTCACGCCAGTCTCAGTCTGACCCTTCGTTCAGGCTCATCCTAAATGGCACGATGAGTGCTGGTATCAACCCATTTCATACAAGAAACAACGTCGTGTGCATTTTTTTGGCACGATACATGTTGAAAGCTATCAGACAGATAATGTTTGTCAGAAATAATGACTATTCCATCACGTCAAATACCAGCACCTCTAAAATATTAGCAAGTTTGTGATTTCTTTCGGTTTTTTTACCCAACCTTGAGCAATTTATTACAGATTTCAT
The DNA here is from genome assembly GCA_025642065.1 of Paralvinella palmiformis. Lineage (NCBI taxonomy): Eukaryota > Metazoa > Annelida > Polychaeta > Terebellida > Alvinellidae > Paralvinella > Paralvinella palmiformis. The sequence continues at coordinate 44,989 of JAODUP010000876.1, read as the reverse complement.
ATTTTAAAGTAATTATATTATAGGTTATATACTTCTATATACTTTATCACCTATTTCAAAAATATGTTGTAACGTAAGCTTTTACACAGGAGCTAATTTCAAGAGAATGCCGTTTTTCATTACTGATATCCTTATGTTACGTCGTACACAAAGGGCAAAATACTGCCGTTTCATATGTCAATTATCATTTGATTTTCAGTGAAAGTTACCTCATTCAGAGTTCGTTGCTTAATGATATAAATAATTTTGATAAAGCTGTAATGTTTGTAGATACAATTAAATTACAGCTCATCATATGGCACAAATTCTGGCGAATTAATAAATCAGTTTTTGTTGGCGGATCAGAGGTAAAGGAACGTAAAAATTATTTCTATAAACCTATCAAAGGCCAAAACCTGTTATATATTTATAAATATGGTAAAGTAAATACAAAGAAGGATCTAATATGTCAAGCTACCTTCGATAAAAATACATGATTACAGGTTGAGATAGTTAGTAGACATTTCCTTACAAAAGCTCAAATGCTTAAATACTTCCCCGAAATAGATAAACAGTTATCATTCATGTAATACGTATGACTAAATAGGATTGCTGTTATCATGCACTTGTTCCCATCATACGAGTAATTGAATCATACAAGCAAATCGCCTAACATGTATATCTGACGTCATAGCTAATATTTCCAGAAGGCTAATTATTTCCCCCTCCGAAATACCCACCCAATATGGAATCCAGACAGGGATATGTTTATGGAAATTCACAAATCGGAATAAGACGAAGAATATTTGTTATTGTAAAATAATCATCCTCTCATATTACGCCGGAGCATCCTTAGTCTAAACAACGTCCATGTATTTAAGCAGCTGGCTCTGGTTTGTAATGGTAGCTAGATTCTTGTGTTATCGGGTGAGCACCTTTCATATATGATGTTCTGAGAAAGCCTGGTTCAAACGCTGATAGACAAAGACTTTGATCAAACGAAATTTGGCCACGGTGCGCTATATCTAAGGAATCATTGTTACATTTATAGAGGTGGCATGGGTGTTACAGCAATGATGATTATATTAGGGAGTGAGTGAGTGCGTGAGTGAGTGAGTGAGTGAGTGAGTGAATGAGTGAGTGAATGAGTGGTGGATGGGGTGGTGGTGAGTGAGTGAGTGAGTGAGTGAGTGAGTGAGTGAGTGAGTGAGTGAGTGAGTGAGTGAGTGAGTGAGTGAGTGAGTGAGTGAGTGAGTGAGTGAGTGAGTGAGTGAGTGAGTGAGTGAGTGAGTGAGTGAGTGAGTGAGTGAGTGAGTGAGTGAGTGAGTGAGTGAGTGAGTGAGTGAGTGAGTGAGTGAGTGAGTGAGTGAGTGAGTGAGGATCAGTCAGTCAGTCAGTCAGTCAGTCAGTCAGTCAGTCAGTCAGTGAGTCAGTGAGTCAGTCAGTCAGTCAGTGAGTCAGTGAATGAGTCAGTCAGTCAGTCAGTCAGTCAATAAATCAGCAAATCAAACTGGCATTGAGTCAGCCAGGAATGAGAGATAGAAATGGATAAAGATACGTATACACATATAGCTTTATTTTACCGTAGGGTATATATAATATATATATATATATATATATATATTATATATATATTTGGTGTTTTTATATATATATATATATATATATATATATATATATATATATATATATATATACAGTCAGAAAGTGTTGAGGGGGCGTGGGGCTGGGGGCTGGGTGAACGGAAAATTGGAAGAGCATTATAGAAAAAGAGACACAAGGAGAAAATGTACATAACTATGGTGTCCTGGAGATAGTATATAATGAGCTGTGGCCGGAAATGTTACCTGTTTTAGAAGGGCATCATTCAATATTAATTATCTAACTGTTAAGTCAAGACTGTAGCTTAGATACACTTGGGTTTTAAGGGAAATACTTGTTGATGTAATATTTTGGGACTGAATGTTATCTGAAATGGAAAAGATAACTGACTGACTGACTGGCTGACTGACTGACTGACTGACTGACTGACTGACTGACTGACTGACTGACTGACTGGCTGACTGACTGACTGACTGACTGGCTGACTAACTGACTCACTGACTGACTCACTGACTCATTGGGTCACTGACCGACAAAACTATTGCCCAACGACGCAACTCACCGATCATGCGAAGCAGAGAATTTCATCCACCCGGCTCTAAACTATTATTTCCCACCTTTTGCCGTAATCATTTCATTTCAATGCGGTTACATATTTCCAGCACGGGATAAATCAACTACGTACAATTTCAGCCCATTACCGCTACATCAAGGCTAAACAATCAGACACTACGAGGCCAAAAACAGACAGAAATCCTTCCTGGCAAGCTGCAGCCGTAAAAAACATATACTTAACATTACATAATAATATAAAAAACATACCATGGCCAAGGTTAGCCAACGATAGTTTGGCAATTTTATGGGGCTCTACAATTGGTTAAATTGTTTGTTTATTTTTCTGTTGCTATGTTTGGTTGTTCTGTTTTCTTGCTTTGCTTTATTTTGCTTTGCTTCACTTTATTTTGCTTTACTTTCCTTGGCTTAATGTAGCTCAGCGTAGCCTAGTTTAGCTTTGCTTTACTTGGTGTATTTGTTTGTTTGAGAAAAGGCTCTTTTCTTTCCGGTTGTTCAATCTTAAAGTAATGAACACGAAACCAGCAGGATCATCGTTCAAATCTACCAACATACTAGCATCCGCTGTCTTGATGGACGCCTCCGTGGTTTGGCGGTAGCGTGTTGGGTCGCAGATTACTACCACCCGTGCTCGAATCTGGGCGTGGGCATATCTGAAGGTTGTTTCAGCTTTGACTTCGCTTCATTACCTTTGGAGGTCGTTCGGCCCATTTAGCCTACCATGTGCACAAAATTGACTGCAAAACACTAATCGTTATCCGTAGTCGTGATGGCCTCCGCGACATATGTGTATGCAGGTGCATGGAAATGAATTATTGCATATAACCTACCCGTAGCTATAAGAAGCAAGTACTACTCACACCTGTTTTGATTATAATAGCGTTCTATCAGGCAATTTTAAATCCTGAAGCCACAAGCCAAAATTTATAATAATCTCCTTGAACTTACTCAGGCTGAAGATCTTAGAACATTGTAGCTTGATATTAAACCGATAAATGAAAGTTTATTTCCTATGCTTTGTTTTTTTATCGGAATCTGTGGGTGGGGCGGGGGTTATACTGGGCAAAGACCAATGTCATGTCAAGAAAACAGATTGTGCCCTTACCGGAGACCATTTACAGTGGAATTTCAGACTGCTAGCTTATAAAGGTTACAGAAAAAGGTCTCAAAGAAAACCCGTCAAAATATCTCCCTTTCATTTTTCATTACGAAGAGCATACAGAGTTAGAAATACCAATGTCCAGCATTTATAAAAATCACACCCGCGTTCAGCTTCTTCTCTAACATTACCACAAGGCGTAATTGAGTCTTAAACCCATTCCTCATTTATACACGCATACTTTAGCCTCATTTCCTTTTCAGCGGAATATTTTCAACGTTTCACCAAAATGTCCTTTCTCATAATAGGATATTTAGGCCGCTATTAGGCTTTTGTCAATGCCCAATGGTGTTGTTGATTCGATTACGCTTTGTAGCAATGTTGAGGAATGGACCACAGTAACATCGTATTCGAAAGAGATGAAACGTTCATAATCATTAATGATTGGTGATGTTATGAATTGTCTGTAAATTATCTCAAGTTGAACCCAAGCAGTAGTGAATATTGATTTGCGTTCTCTATCGTAAATTTAGAACATTATATATATATATATATATATATATATATATATGTGTGTGGGTGTGTGTGTGTTGTGTGTGTGTGTGTGTGTGTATGTGTGTGTGTGTGTATGTGTGTGTGTGTGTGTGTGTGTGTGTGTGTGTGTGTGTGTGTGTGTGGTGTGTGTGTGTGTGTGTGTGTGTGTGTGTGTGTGTGTGTTGTCATTAGCCAGTAGGATTCAACGCTGAACACTTCCGGCTGGCAAATAAATCGACCAATCGATCAGTTGATGGAATCGCTCATCGCATTGATATGGCCATGATAACGAGCACCTTACCACTCGTTATTCATCGCACCGAAACACCTCCTATCACCAAGGAAACCGTTTGCACTCGTAGCCTCCGGAAATGACGTATGCATCGCCTCGGTGCAGCCATAAAGCATTTCGTAGACAGAAGAATGAACGGTGGTGTTTTATCATAGACACCTAGTTGCTAGGACTACGTCATGGCCACTTAAAACCTAACACCAACTCGGCGCTTCAATGATGTACGTATGGTACTCGTTTTAGAACTTTGGAATCCTGCTGCTGTTGTTATTGTTGATATTCTTGATGGGATTGCTGCCGACGGCGGTTTCTAAGGGTCGAATGATGCCCAGAGCACTTTATGTTGATAAATAGATATTTAGAAAGGCAACAACGTTTTACGAGGTAACTCAATCGTATACATTGCTGCAAGGATAAATGCATTTGTCTTGAACATTACCAGGGACCAACGCTGTAACCTAAACGTAAATCATTGGTGCATGGACAATTCTAGTGACAACGTATGTATTGATATAGTGATATCTGAAAGGATTCTTAGTAGTCATCGATTTCTGAACGATTTCGAGGTTCAGATATCTGGTTTGGCTTTCCCGTTTTGGATTACTCCTTTACCCTGTCAATTTGGGTTCGTCATCGAAAGCGGATAATCTGCCATTCGTTTCAGTATCAAATGGCATACATATTAATCGGTAATTCTGAAGTGGCGCTTTCCAAAGAACAACGCGGTTTATCGCAAAAACGTCGAACTGATTTTCTATGTTTTTCCCTGTAAAATTCTAAGTTGAACCTACTAAAGCTTTTGTATTGGATATGATGCTACAACTAGTATCCTGTGTTAAGGTGATATTCTAGAATAAATACCTTACCATTGTTTTCCAATGTACAAGCTGATTTAACTTGCTCGGTGTTAAGTTTCAACGAAAAAGTAAACTCCCTAATTTCCGAATTTACCATCCGATTCGCCGAATGGAGCCAATTATATTTCACTGAACATCGAAATGTTGGCTTGTCCCAGTTTTAGAGGTAGAGTTCTGGCTCGAATATATTAACTGATTAACTTCAGATTATGAAAAATGTTAGGCAAAAGTTCACAACGCCATTAGTGAAATAATGTTACAATTCAGACACACCGCTGCTGCCACCAACAGTTATAGTCCGCTCAAGTCACGTGATTACCATCAGCCAATGGGAATCCGGAGAAAATGCGAACGCTATTTCCGATTATGAAATCGGGAATATTGTCGTCCCAGTTCCGAAATCGGCTAAATACCAACACGTCGAATATCTTAGAGCAAATCCTAATCAATAGCATAGATCTAGGTCACAACACTGAGAACACCGCACATCCTGGCGAGTTCATGGCCACAAGCTCGTCTAGAAACTAGAACGCGTGGCCGAAACACTCGACGCTTCACCACTCCTACCGTTTTGGGGCGGTCCACTCTGTGTCCATCGTTAGCAGTGCCTGCTTTCTGAATACTCGAGTCGGTTTTCTGGCTGAATATTAAAAATACCTTCTCTCGCCGAAGACGAATGCCTACCCGATAGCTGGATGTTTCTTGACGAATGTTATTGATGAGAATGAGATTTTTGTTATTTCTTTCGAGGATGCTTCGTGCTTAATTCTTTGGATACGTTGTTCATCAGACTAGACGTTAATGCCAGACTGGTGATTTCCGTTCGTTCGGTTGGTTGGCCTTGTAGCGTTCTGTGTGGCTTAATTCGAAATATGAATCTTTAACTGTTAAGTAATCAAGTCTATCCATGTCGTACGTGATACATTTAATAATAATAATAATAATAATAATAATAATAATAATAATAGTAGTAGTAGTAGTAGTAAAAATAGTAATATTAGTTTATATTCAGAGCGAATTTCGTCTCATATTAGACTGTTGTGGACAGTAGGTCAGCGTACTCTTTATTGGATTGATATTTATATGCCCATGAGCTAGGAGGAACTTATTAGAAGTTAACATTACAGAGTAATGATAGCAATAACAATAATAAATAATAATAACAATGAAAATAAATAAATAAATAAATAAATAATAATAATAATAATAATCGAATGTTATAGTTCACCGGAGTAGTTTCATTCTAATGAAACAAACAAAAAACACAGATGTAATGTCAACTGTAAAATGGGCCAACATCAACTCAAAGTGACCCATTTTGTTATAGATGGGCAACTCAAAGTCGGATTTTAAACTGCCAAATCACTCGGTTTAAGCTAGAGCTGATTCCATGGTATTGGAGCAGGGCAGCGAAAGGATTGATGACCAGACATCACCAACTTAACTGCTCTACTAAAGGCCATGGGGATTATGTGGGTTATATGTCTTAGGCAGCTTACTTATTTACTTTGCTGCCAGTTATTTAAGTGGTTCGATCTTACCTTTATAGAGATCCTTATGTATTGAATTTGTTTGTTTTGTTTTTTTTTGTTGTAAAATTACTTGATACATTTTAGATCTCCAATTTCGGTGGACATACTGTTCGCTTATAGTTTGTCTCGATTGTATCTAATGAAATAAGATAGTTTACAATAAATTATTAACTTTGTTTTAGCAGCTCACAATTTGTATTGTTATGTGAAGCAAGTGCTTGTATTAAAACATCCAAAGTCTCACAATCAAGGAATTTTGAAGGTAAAACTTATAATGTGCTTTCCCTCGCTAACTGGTTACCTCATTAGAGAAGCATTACTGAATTTTGAAAGATGTATTCAAGTACAAAAAACTGAGTCATGTTTCAGATACATGGGTAAATGTTCATTGCGGTTGCATCTTCATGTTTTGATGACAGGCAGTGAATTACAATTCGGAGGCTTCACTCTTTTAATTATCTTGTTTCGAATCCGCTCTTGTATCACCTAAAAATCAATCGAGGGTGAAGCGTTTAGCGGGTGAATGAAATATCCCATAGAAACAATATCACTGAGAAACGGGACCGCCAATCTGAAATCAGTATCTATTCATCAAATAAAGAGATTCGACAGAACAATAACCTTTCGCGCTGCATATCATCCATTATCTTGACTTACCAGCGTTTGTATTCTACATGCTATAGTTAGCCAATACTCACTTCGTGTTGAACCGACTCACTAACGGCTCAGTCGCAGTATTAACATCTACCTAATCTAATAGGTCTGCTTAATGTAAATGGTATACTCGTCATGTTACAGTCTGTTTTGTAACCTTCATCCGAAATATAAATACCGCATTCACGCTTTTAACGTGCGTCAACGCTAAAAAGTCGTAGTTAGCTATGTAATGCCCTTTCGCAAATTCCCTTGCACAGATAGGGAAAGGAGAAGAATATAGTTCACTGTCAATTACGTCATGACATTTTCGGGTTTTGCCCATTAACACGAAGCACACAAACAAACAGATATCAGGCTAATCGATACAAATAAGGCTTCTTCTATGAGATTAATGGCAAATGTCTCCCGCTTCCTACAAAATGACGGTATAATTGCTGAGGAGAGATTAATTTAATCGTGTCTTTTTGTCCTTGTGCCTCGGGCTTTCGGGCTTCGGGGATTCCAAAAGACGATTACGGGTTGGGCAGAGATCTTTTAAGTCTCCCCTCCCTGATATTTCTTTTCTCATGTTTTTATCTTTGTTCTTATCTTTCACTGAAGCTGGACACATGGTTCCGGTGATGACGCGTCCCGCACACGACTGGGCTTGTTCCCTAAAGATTAATCATATATTTGGACGGGTTTCTGTTTGTTTTGCGCTCGTCACAAGTCTTAAGCTACACAACCCAAACTGAGTGTGCGGTGGAGTTCTGAGGTGACATATGTTTAGACGGAAGTATTTTTGTGCCGCATATTCTTGTGGATGTGCACAAATAGTTGCATCATCGAGCTCTCAGTCTAGTGACAAACTCGTTCATTACCTAAATATTACTTATTTTGCGTACATCATCTGGCAAAAGAAATTCTTCTGCGTGGTTGGCACATGTCTCCATGCATAAGCAGAGCTGAAACTAAGCATACATTTGATTCAAGTTTACCAATTATAAGAAATGAATATATGTATGTAGGCATGTATTTATGTATGGGTGTGGATGTGTGTGTGGGTGTGGATGTGATGTGTGTTTATGTGAATATAAATGTGCGTATACGTGTGTGTGTTCGAACGTGTGTGTGTATGCGTACGTGTGTGCGTGCGTGTGCGCACGTGTTAGTGCGTGTTTGTAAATAGCCTTATATTTGGCGCGCACAAGAAGCGCCTTAAACAATTTACACTTTACCTTTAATTCCTCTGACTTGTTTTCTTCTACAATCATGTGATTACTTCTTGTCATTGGCTTGCCGGTTGTTTTCAGCTGACAGTGAGTGGGGGTGGTGGTGGTGGGGGGGGTTTGGGGTGGTGGTGGTGGTGGTGTGGTGGTGGTGTGATGGTGGTGAAGTGTGGTGGTGGTGTGTGGTGGTGGTGGTGGTGGTGAGTGGTGGTGGTGTGGTGGTGATGGTGGTGATGGTGGTGGTGGTGAGTGAGTGAGTGAGTGAGTGAGTGAGTGAGTGAGTGAGTGAGTGAGTGAGTGAGTGAGTGAGTGAGTGAGTGAGTGAGTGAGTGAGTGAGTGAGTGAGTGAGTGAGTGGTGGTGGTGGTGGTGGTGGTGGTGAGTGAGTGAGTGAGTGAGTGAGTGAGTGAGTGAGTGAGTGAGTGAGTGAGTGAGTGAGTGAGTGAGTGAGTGAGTGAGTGAGTGAGTGAGTGAGTGAGTGAGTGAGTGAGTGAGTGAACAACATAATGACAGATGACTATAATCTAATAATTTTATTTACCCTGGGACTTAACGACAAACTGTGACTCTTCAGGTAAATCAGATTATCAGAAGGAACATCGCACAGAGAGAGATAACACTGAGATTCGAACCTCGATCTGAGAAATATAGAGCAGGACGTTCCCAACTACACCATACACATTGTACATTAAAAACCTCATTACAATAAATGATGAATCGAATAATCTAGAGGTAAAGATTCTTCTATGTAGCATGATCAGTTTATTTCACGATGGATAATTTCTAGACAAATTGAGATAAAGCAATCGGCTCAAAACGTCGCGGGTGGCTAGCCATCTTAAACGGCACTGTTCTGTCGTCAAATTAAAAAAGAGAGACAGTAGAAACTAGCTGATCACCTTTTGTGGAAGAAGAAGATAAACTTCTCCTGGATCAAGCGTATCTAAGAAAATCACGTGACCATGGATCTTCCGGTTTTCTAAGAATACGGAATAATTGGATTTCCAGTTTCCGGCCACTAAGAACGGACGCATATCGAGACCGTGTTCTTGATTTCGGATATTTAGCATCGTTAAGGAATTCCACAAATGGTCTGGAGCATTCAGTTAGACAACTACGATCTCTACGAGGGGGGGGGGGGGTGAGGTAGGCTATAAATGTCACATTGACGTGACAAGGACGGATGGTTAGCGATATCAACAGCGGACAGGCCGGCGAATGCAAAATATTGTCTACATCTATCCCTCCAAGCGTGTCAGATATGGGTATTTATTCCCTAATCACGGCTGGAAAACATTTATTTCTGCACATATCCCTCCCGCGGCCAGATAGAGAACGGCCTGCCACTATCCTATAATGGGCCACGCTGGGGTGAGTAACCGTCGTCGCTAATATCGATTTTTCGCTTGATGAATTGGCCAAAAATGAAGCTAAGAGGCGCTATTATATGACGAGAGAGCTCTGATGATTTGTCAACATCTGTCTCACCGATCGTTGATAATTTATTAGACGTAAATTGGGCGAACATGCTTCTGGCAGCCAGTTGTTGTGTTGGCAGGATGTATTCCTGGATGCGGCTGGAAAAATAGCTCGAAGCACGACGGTGTGATGAGATGGCTACGAGTTGTTTGTATTATCCAATGTATTTGTTCGGTTTATATGTATTACAGTTAATCTGTACAATCAGGTAATATGTATATTATCTGAAATATTAAGGTAATACGTCTATTCCTAACTGAGATTTAATACGTATTACCTGAAAATTTCAGGTAATATACGTATTACCGGATTATACGGATTACCTGTAACATATACACCTATACGGGTGGGGCATGTTTCAACGCGAGCATAAAGTTGTATCTAAATAGAAAAGGATGAAAAGAGAGAATGATAAACACATAAACGAATACATAAAATTCGCAACCTACCAATACAGCCTCAAAAACACTGAGACCTGCATACACGCAAGCACACACATAAACGCACACGCCCAATGTGAGTTCATTAATCTCCGGAGTTTTTTAATCGATTTTCATCGACATTAAGGCTCTGCGCCGTAATATTTACGACCGAACTAAATGTCGCCTGCTTAATGGAATATGAATAATATAATATTGACCGTGGTTGTCAATGTCGGTTGCGAAATGATAAAAACAACATTACAGTGAAGTAGAATACCGCCAATCAACAATCCGTGGCTTCAGGTACAGGTATCCCTGGAGCGAACGTTTATCATAAAATAGACAAAGATAGGACAGCAGCCATGCAAAGGTAAATAAACTGAGATAAATAGATAGAAACAGGTTGAGGGATATGTAAATAGATAAGTGAATTGGCGGATCAATGGTGAGAGAGAGGGGGGGAAAAAATAATATATTTTATATAATATATATATATATATATATATATATATATATTTATATATATATATATATATTATATATATATAATAATATTATATATATATATATATATATATATATATATATATATATATATATAAAAAAAAAATAAAAAAAAAATAAAGAGAGAGAGAGAAGAAGAAAAAAGGGGGTAGAAAAAGAGAGGGATTGGGGGGGAAGAAAGGAAGAAAAAAAAATTATATATATATATATATATATATATATATATAAAAATTTAAAAATAATTAAAAAGAAAAATGAATGTTTTAAGATAGATAGATAGATAGATAGATAGATAGAGGGGGCAAGGGGGGAGGGGAGGAGGTGGCGTGGCTGGATAGACTGGCAAAAGACAGGCGGAAGAACAGGCTTTAGAGAAGAAATGATACTGAAAGGCACCATTCGCCAATTTAAAAGAGGTCTAATTGTTAGCCAATGATAATATAGATAATGATTCCTTAAAGATCTTTCATCATTTTAGTGGGCACAAAACATTTCATAGATTGGCCCATGTCGTAAATTTGTCCCCTGAGAAATATCCAAACAGTCAGCGAGTCTTTAACATGAGGCACATTACGCGAGATCATTAGTGTATACTTAATACCGAGACTTGATTACGATAAATGAAAGTTCGATCAGACATTTACAGCGAATCCGGAATAAAGTGTCATTACTCTGATTAGAAAAGTGGGATTCTAGTACATCAATACATGGACAACTATACTAAACGCAAACGGCAAGAACAATAGACTTTCTAGTTCTGTGAATTACTTATACCACTATAATGTACGTCAGGATAGGCTAAGGTGAGTTATCTGCATGATAAACATAGATCTATAATGGCTGTTGTTTATTGACTTATTTGCGTACTTATCGCACTCGTACTCTTTTTATATCATTTATATCACATATTTATTACCTATATATACCGCTATATGTTGTTATCCTGCCTATATCATATCATATATATGTCTACGTCGTGTCTGGAAATCCAGTTATTTCGTTTTATAGCCTGAAATCCTTCCCAGAAAACGGCGACGTCTTTACTATTGTTCCTATTCCTGTTTGTGGACAGCCCTAATTGCCTATAAGAATGTTAGGAACTTGTTATTCAGTGAATATATACATGCCAAGGATTTCAAATAAATCTATGTTTCGAATCAACGGAATATCAGGATTATGATGATTTCACAAGCTACCATAGTAAGCTTATTTCTTAACCCGAATTATATATTCAGCATTATATATATTACATAATATATATATATATATATATATATATATATATATATATATATATATATATACATATATATATGATGTTTTATGTATAGGAGCGCAGTTCATAGTAAGGAGCACGTGTCTATGATTCAATGTTAAGATAAGGAATTTGTCATCACAGTTTATAGTCACAAGTAATTTCCTGTGGGTCAAAAGCAGCCTATAGATCAGAACATTTTGACACCATAGATGCTAACATCGGTTTCATTTTGGGTTCAATTAGCTAAAACAATTATACGTATATAAACCGCGCTGAAAGTGGTTCGACATGTTCCATTACCCAGGTGAAGGGCTACTGTACTCAAACATGAATCCAAATTAACCCCAACTTAATATCTGAAAATTAGCATCCTTTTCAAACCTTTTACCAATTTAACCCGAAGTTTTCTCTGTAGTGATTTATGATTGTACTCCACTCCTATATCACACACGTGTATGTTGATAGCACCTTAACTTAAAAAACACAAACACCTAAAAGTTCATAATTTATTATTTTGCTAATAGAAGCCATGTACATATATAACTTCTTCCATTACAACGGCAGTCATTCATTTCCTTTACATGTGAATATAGGACCAGTTCCCGCAGAGTGTTACCATTTTATCCTTGTTATAATTCGTCCGTGTTGAAGAAAAAAAAACCTTTTCCCCGAAGTTCTTGGTCAAGCATGGGAGTCAATGGGTTCCTGGAGTAGAAAACCCCCCCAGGGGTTCCGCATCGCTGCTGGTGCTGAGATCTTGGTGAAAACGTATCCTCTTTATTGGGTCTTCGCGCATCGACCAGCCCAACAGCTCAAGTTGTACATGCAACAAACCTGTGTTGTGTACACTATGTCTACACGTACAAGCAGCCGAATTACTAAGCAAAACATAAGTAGTAATATTGACCAACGGATTGCTATTGTACTATAACAAAAATCTGTCTCAATGCCAAATAAATATTTTGATTTACGAAACGTGATAAATAACACGCATCGATTTATAGTTATCAGGTATTGAACGTTCATCCACGTCTAATTTAACGTTCCTAAATATATTTATTAAGGTGTGGTATGGTATAACTTAAAGCGTCTATCCCCTTGATTTATTTGATCTAAAATCGAGAACACCGAATTTCAGGTTGATCTCAGAAACTGCGATGATACGAAGGAATTATATGTAACAATTTTCCTATATGGTTATAATCAAATTGCTCACAACATGGAAAAACTCGGCTCTCGGGTTAACAACGAAAGAGATGTTACCCGGAGTAATAATCGCCTGCAAAGACATAACTCCATGAAACAGTATTGCATGAATTAATATAAGGTCAGTTTACACGACAGCTTAAAAAGACAACAATGCAGATGGTATATCATATATGGCAATGATAAACAGTAAAGCATGTTATAGTAACGAAATTACTTGTGTATTAAGGATTCAGGATTGCAATAAACCATATCTCTGGCACGGACAATGTGACTTTTGGAATAGTTACATGGATGCATATGTATATATATTTGTGCGTGTGCTCTCTCTCTATATATATATATATATTTCTCCAACTATCTATCTCTCTCTCCTATCTGCATATATATATTATATTATATATATATATATATATATATATATATATATATATATAAAAAAGGTGTGTGTGTGTGTATTTGTGTATGGTATGTGCGTGTATATGTGTATGTGCATATATGTGTGTGTATGTATGTGTGTGCGTGTGCGTGTGTATATATGTGTGTGTGCGTGTGTATGTGTATGTGAGTGTGTATGCGCGTATGCGTGTGTGTGTGCGAGTTTGCGTGTGTGTTGGTATGAGTGTGTGTTGATGTAAATAATTTCTCACGATGTTAAGACAGTTGATTGTTATCTATTACTTATAATGATGATGACCAATCAATAATCAACAACGTATTAACCTCATATCATACCGTCATTACTCCATCAAATATCATCACCCCACCAGGTGTCGTCAATGTATATTATAACAATCACCAGGAGGCATATATGTCCCAGTCCATCAGATATAATGAGTCGGTGGAATTTATCCAGAAGTCCAAATATACACAGTCCCCGAGTCATCATTAGTGAATAGGACATACTGAGTCGATGAGACATCATTAGACCAGTCCGAATTCCCGCTCGCCATCTGGCGAGAGCCAGAGGAAGTACGGGTGTGGGGCAGAAATCTAGTAGCACACAGCACTGGGTTGGTAAAACGACAGTGTGCCAATCTGTCTTGTTCACAGAGAAGAACGGGAATATGGTTGTCTTATATCTGAGACAATAGAGTCAGGCAGACATTATATGAATGCCTTTAAAAATACTAAACAGCCAAAGGTAGTAGTTACCAGTGAATATATATGTATTAGCTTGTCTATTTAATAACATGTTCATATGGCTAAAGGCCGAAGATTTACCGAATTTTCTGCATAATTCCATGTTAAAGCTTCTGCTCAATAACAGTGAGTGAGAAAACCAAAACCGAAGCAAATCGTTTCCATATAAAACGCCCATTGATTTGAAATAGCCAACTTTTCAGCCTGCAAAATATATGGAAAAGGTGATCAGTTTTAAATAGATTGTTGCACATTTCTCAGAGAGTGCTATACATCTAAACATGTATGCCAAAGATTCCTTAGTTTGCCTCAGTGAATGTCTCACTTGGGATGTATGACTGAATTGAAGCTTCACAGTGAAATTCCATGTTTCACCAAAACCTTGTTTTGATCGATGAAACATTAAACAAATTCAGGCAGCATTGGGACTTGAAAAATCTGAACTGCAGTAAACTGCAGAGCTAGAACGCCTACAAAAGCTTTAACGTTCAGTAGATTTAGGCCGTTGCTATTCCTGGCCGATGAAATGGTGTTCAGTTCGAGTTCAAGTCGCTTTGACACCATAAGAACTTCGGGCGACATCATTTATCCTTCACTTGCGTCAGACTAACCAGTATCTGGCAGAAGTAAATGCTTATATATGGACGAGACGATTACAAGGCTATGTACTACATACGTCTACTGTAACTCGGTGACGTAAAACAAAGCCACAGCTGAGTAGAAATATCGTGCCAAAGCGCTCAGAAAGCACAGAATGGATAATAGCTGTGTGGGAGGGTTTTAAGCATCTAAGCAAACAGACACACACACAGATAATATATATATATATATATATATATATATATATATATATATATATATATATATCCTGCTATGCGTGGGTGGTTTTCTTTAACGAAGCATGTGACCAAAGGACTGTCACAACGAAATGTCGCACGAACATTGATAACCTTAGACCAGAACTAACTATGTAAGAGTAAGAAAGAGTAATATATGACGGTGACGGTGACGTCATTTTGCGTCATTGGTATTTTATGTTATCCATTTTTATATATTAATATTTGATATCAGTAATGACTTCAAATTAATCTAATTCATAAAATCGAACGTTTGTTGTGTTGTTTTTTTTTTTGTTTCTTCGAAACAGCTGATAATAACCAGCTAGCGGATTAAATATTGATCCTTATTTCGAAATCTAGCTGACTCTTCAAGTTAAAAAACATACTGTTATTCGGGGTTTTCTTAGGGACGCAGGGAGGGGGTGGGTTGGTTAAACCATTTATAATGTCACGCGAATGTGTGTAATGCCAACCCCATTTTCGTGTATTCATCACTCTAAGTGTACTAAATGACTGATACACTGATCAATGAGCACTGTCCAGGAAAATACGTTTGATATAAAGCATGTTGTTGTCGAATATATAGTAACCGTATTTCGTCCAAATTATTGTGATGTAATCGCGATTGCTTTTGCATTAGTGTGATAAATAACATCATCACAGTTACAAATTGTCATATTGTCACAGTGTTAGCTAGAATCCGTTTACTATTTCGTCAGGAGATGTATGTTGCTTGGTGTAAGACATCAGCCTTGATGCAGCCATTTTGACTTTATATCTTCCTGCGGCATTACAGTTAGCTAGCTATTAGAACTCCTAACCCAGTTCTTCTTTGTAGACAACAGTAAGCAGTGTCTATTATAAAGTATTAATAGATTCAACAGTCAAACCTTGAAGGAGATAATCACTCACAAAGAATTATTCAGCCGCAAATGCGTCACGTGAATTACAATATAATAATAATGCATTTTATATAGCGCCGGTTCTGGGGCACTGTACAGTAGTATTATTCCTGACTCAGACGTGTTTCCACCCAGCAGACATCTCAACTCCCGAGGGAGCATACAGCGCATGCTTCCATTAAAGGTGCAGGATGTTAGTCAAACACATAGCCATCACGTCCTGTCTGGTTCTCGTGTTTATGGACGAGTGAACCAGTAGCTCCCGGAGCCTCGAACCCGCGATCCTTCGGCTACGAGTCCTACGGTCTGACTAACAGCGCCATCACAATATAATTGGACAATCTGCTCTTAAATTATTTTATTGCCTTGTACATTTTTTATTCATCAGGAGAAATGAGATACGCCAAAAATACGAACCCAATACTTAAATATGTAATGGGTACTATTGCCCAACATCTGTAGGTGCCTTTGACATTATTAGCCAAATTTACAACTCCATTGAGAATAAATTGGTAGTGTGTTTCCCTTATGTGCCTCCCATAAGTAAACATTAGCCCATTAAAATGTGTTCTCGATGGAAATCGCATACTGAATGGCAGCATCGGTCGGAATCAGAATGGATCAGATCGTCAGACAGCGGAATATTTCCCCAAATAATAAAATACAGATTTATTTAGCAATTTATAACATCGTTATTATCTCGATTATTAGGAAAGAAATCACTTCAAAACAGCACAGATTACTACCTGTGATCTTATGGGTTATTATTGGTAAATAATGATAATAATAATAATAATAATAATAATAATAATTAATAAAGAGAGTGTACACAAATTGTATGGCGCTCTATATGATCTATAAGTTACGATAGGATATGCTTATTCAATAAACATTTACTTAATGACGTAATATAATTAAGAGTACATCGGAACATAAATTATGTGCTTGCCGAAGTGTCATATAGCCGCTGCGGCTGTCTACTTGTGACACCTCCGTTGTAGTTGTTGACGAGTGGCATAGTGCATGTGGCTCCATAGGAAAGGGGAACGTGTCATATAATACCAGGGAATACAAAAAAAGAATACTCTAAGGCGTTATCAAGAGTTCACCGCGAAACGGTCTATTGAAAATGGGATAATAGCAAAGGTTTGTTGACGCTATATTTATATACAACAACTTGGACCTCGACACCTGAAGAATGAATAGATGTCTGTTTTGCATTTATTAACCTCTATCTCTGCTGTCGGTGAATATAATAAACGCGTGCCAATAAACATAGAAATAATGAATCGGATGTTACCTGAGAGGGACATAAAACCAGGTAATACTGATGAATGTGTATCATTATAAAATACTATCAATGGACATACAATCTCTCTACATATGGCTACTATAGGCGTGTATTTATAGTTGTTATTGATTGTTACACGTGTCGGGCTTGATTAACACATAACACATGTGATGTGGTGTTGCTGTTCTGTGAAGATTCCTTTGGAAAGACTATTTAGGCTAGATTAATATTATATATAACAGAGCTCAGATAAAGACCATTCAAAACTTACCTAGGACAGGTTCGTCATGTAAATTTGGCTGCATGGATAATGCACCACCTACTAGAAATTAGGAAGATGGAGCGAAGATGGCATAAATAATATAACACTATCATAACACCATCTTGCAGCTGACCTCTAATACATTAGTGTTGACATATATCACGTTGAGTGTCAAATACTTCATCCGATTAAGTACAACATTATATACACAAGCGTGTGTATCCGCTCGCGCATTTGCAAATAAAACAAAATGCAGAAGGCAGTGTGATCATTCTTATTGACTTTTGAAGAGAATGTCGTTTCTGTTTTCTGTTTTTTCTCATTTAATGTCATAGGGTGTGAGCACGTGGGTAGACAATCTTGCCGGGCTTGTGAGAAGGGTGTTTCATCTTTCGCTTTATCTCATTACTTTGGGAAGTCGCTCGGCCTACCATATAGCCTGCCATATGCTCAAAACTGTCCAATAAAACAGTAATATTAACATTTATATTTTATTTGAAGTCGTTCAGAGGGGAAGTCCAGGCACAACAATTGTAGCCTATATAAGTGTAGTGTGTATGGTACAATAATAAAACGCATTAATAGAAATTCACTCAGTACGTTCACAACACTGTGTACTTGTTAGTTTAGCCTTTATATAATAATAATAATAATAATAATAATAATAATAATAATAATAATAATTGATACCAGCAATGGGACATTAACCAAATACACATCCTGGGGATGTGTTCTGAAAGAATTGATATATAGCTGCCTTCTTATCATACCTGTGCGCTCTCATACAAGTACATCAACGTTAATCTCTCATGGCCATTTCTTCTCGCATCAAAGTCTGAAATAATAAAAAGTCCGAATAAGTAAACCGAATTATGTGTCAGCGTCCTCGTTAATAGGCAACCTTGACCTAATTAATTAATTTCATCTGGTACACTATGGCCACTCTTTCTCGTTCAATAAAGTCGACGAATGCACCGGGATTACATCCACACCAGCTTCCCCGATGCTTTGCCGGAAATGTTAGAGCTTCTTTATCGTCCTGCAGAATTCCAGTGGAAAAGGGCCCTTTCTCTAAATGTTCTTTTCGCTTACTCGTATTTATTCTTGCACTCGATCAGAAAGTCCCCTTGTTTACACGTACCTTTGGCCGCCATTAGAAACACGATTTATTACTTAAAACGAGTCATCGGGGCCGTGCCAGGCGTGCACAACGTGCAAAGACGACTACGGAACCCGCACATGCCAATCGCTCGTCAAGAGCTTCCCGTTGTTAATGGATTGTACCAGATAATGAACGAGACATGACGACTTCTTGGCAAGCTGTAATTAGGGAATCGATACGGCCCAGGGTGGGTTCGCTCAGGTAGAAGTCGGCTCATTTAACGATCGGCTTCGTCCTCCATAAACAGGAGAAATCGAACCCGTAGGAGGCGTACACCTGCCCAAAGAAGATGATGGTTAGGCGAAATCTACTTATCAATGGACTGGCTTGACCTTTGCCTGAAGAAAAGAAGGCAAACACCCGGTGTAATTAGGCAAATGACAGGGGGGATCCCGGCTAATCTGCGTAGTTATCGGGTATTAACGAGTTAGGAGTCACAGAGAGGATGGTGTATTGATGGCCCGGGTTATACCGCCGGTTATATAATAACGCGTCCGTGTCGGATAATCAGATGATCAATTGTTGCTTTATCGCCTTTTCGGGGTTCCAAGACAGATCATGTGATAGATGTATAACATAATACGTCACGGAGTATATCACGTCAACCATCCCCCTCCTCTCTCTCTCTCTCTGCGCGTGTGTGCGGGTGTGTGCACGTATGGGGGGAGTGAGCGTGTGTGTGGGTAGATGAGAGTGAATGTTTGTGTGTATGTGTCTGTCTGCCTGTATTGATTGGTAAGTCGCTTATTATGGAACTAATCAACAAAACATAAATCAACGCTGTACCTGCACATTGTCTCCTTGCCACAATCATGTGCATTTTCAAATACATATAAATCAAACACACTATTACAATGAAATAATATTAAGTACACCGTGTTCAGTTGAAGTGAAACTCCTGGTGAGGTGCACACAAATATTAAAACATTTGCGCGTCATAGTTCCCCATATGTTGGTTTTGATATGATGCCCGATATATATATATATATATATATATATATATATGTGTGTGTATGTATGTATAGGCGTTGTTTGTTGTTCCCGAACCTCCCCATCTAAATATTTACAAAATATTCTGGATAAATTGGCCCTGTCTATTTCGAAAAGTGGCTGAATACCTCGTCTTGAGCGAATGTTTTACATCATAGATTCACTGAAAGTACAGTTTTATCATAAGGCTATTCCCCTATAAGATCGATAAATTACATCTGGTAGTTTCAACAAGAAACGTTGTTCACGCTGTTGACAATTCTTTCTATTGTGTTTGTTGTATACTGATATGTTGTGATAAACATTGGAAAAATCAATTGTTCCTTGCATAGAGCAACAATTGACTACTAGCCGTCATACTTAGCTGGGATAAATATGGCAAGTGTCGTATTCATGTCAATTCTATGTTAATAATAGGCTTACTATTGTCTGGTGTTCCGTGACAGTTTGCCGATTGTGATTATTAATAACGTTGATATTCTGCATAATTCATCTATGATAACAGTTACTCCTACAAGTCAATATGTCAGGCCATTATTGGTCCTCCTACTATGAATATGTTCAGACATATATATATATATATATATATATATATATATATATATATATATATATATATATATATATATATATATATATATATATATATATGTCTGAACATATTCATATATATATATATATATATATATATATATATATATATATGTCTGAACATATTCATAGTAGGAGGACCAATAATGGCCTGACATATTGACTTGTAGGAGTAACTGTTATCATAGATGAATTATGCAGAATATCAACGTTATTAATAATCACAATCGGCAAACTGTCACGGAACACCAGACAATATATATATATATATATATATATATATATATCAGGTTCCAGGTGGTAATGCATATATTTTGGTTATGATGATCCATGGTATCTGCATTGCTATAAGTATGGTGGCTATAAATAACACGAACACATTAAAAATTGTGAGGACAACCCACACACAATGTGATGACAATATCTGTAGTCCAGTTATTGAGTGACGAAGTTTGGTTTATTGTTAGTCCTCAGCCGTTGGCTTGTTACTGGTGGACATAAACAATTGCCTTCTACAATATGGTACTATTCCGCTGGCCTGGCTGGTAGCGCGTTGGACCACTTATCACTACTGCCTGAGTTCGAATTTCGGCGTGGGCGTATCTGAAGGATGTTTCATCTTTGACTTCGCTTCATTACCTTCGGAGGCCGCTCGACCCATTTAGGCTTCCGTGTGCACAGAGGTGGCCGTAAAACATCAATCGTCGTACTATTCTTCTTGATTATGAGCGCGAAGATTGCTTATCCGGCTATCAGGATCGAATGGCATCGTTAACAACGTGAAACCTATCGCCCAAACCTCCTGAGTTCATTTACCACCCGTCGAAAAAAGTAGCCGTTTTAATTTGAAATAAATGATACCTTCTCACTTTACTGGCTGGATGAAGAATTCACCTAACAATTGTAACTCGACCGGGGATTTAACCTGAATAACACGAGAATCCTTCCAGACCCAAACTCACTCGGCGTACGTGGGAGGTTTGTTCGATTTCGAAGCGCTTGTTCTATTAACAACGACCAGATGTATACGAGGACCACTTGCTGGGGTACGCTGTACCACAGTAGGTGGTCGTTATATACAGGTGGTCGTTGTTAGCAGGAACACACGTTTCACTTCATGCCTCACGCTATGACATCCCGTGCCGCATCAGAGCGGCGTTGTTCTGCGGGATTCCTTCCCACTCGACCCCGCGCTGACTGACAATCCTTCGCAAATCGATAAATAATTGAAATCGAGAGCCGGCGGGGCCAGCCTAGTAATCGACTGCCGACTTCCGGCCGTGGCATCCTCGCCGAGCTTATCCAGCGATAACCGTGCGGTGTTTAGGAATGCCCGGGGACACTAAATCCCATCACGACGCGACGATGTCGACAGTATTCGCTTTCTGGTTGCCATCAGCGGGCGTATCTTCGGCGCTGGCTGCCACAAATGGTGACTGATTGAGCTCGCCAGTCAATAAGCCAGTATTACTAACACCAGGTGTTTGTGTTCATACGCGACCCGATCGACACTATCGGATTATGTACTACGATGCAACGCCACGCTACTCCGTGATTATGTAAACTCTGACAACCGACGAAAGGTAATGGTATATACTTGCACTTAGTAGGTTATTTCCGTAAAATGTTTACGTCGTGGGGTACTTCCCACCATAGCATCTTAACCTAGGACATTGTCTTTATTTTGATTGGCGGAGGTTGAAGGTACCTTGGCACCTCGAGTTTGGCAAATTGTTCATTATTATAATTGTATTTGTAATGTTTGTTGATGTTATTAATCCTAGAACCCTAGCTACTTTGGACATCGATCACATTACGCCCAACCCATTTTGATGTCGGTGCATTCATGGAAATCCTTATATACTAAGAATATATTTCAGCTGATCTTATATTAAATAATAGGTATTAATCCCAGGTATATAGTTGTGTCGTACTCTTGAAAAGGCGCGCCTTAAACACGTGTGTGTGTGTGTGTGTGTGTGTGTGTGTGTGTGTGTGTGTGTGTGTGTGTGTGTGTGTGTGTGTGTCCACGCATAGGCATCCATAAATGTGCAGACATCATTTGGGGTGTCTTTATTTATTTCAGCGTTAATAAATTCGGCAATAGTGTTTCATTACCTAAAGGAGGCGCAACACTTTTAGGTGTTTATATATATATATATATATATATATATGTGTGTGTGTGTGTGTGTGTGTGTGTGTGTGTGTGTGTGTGCGTGCGTGTGGGGTGTGTGTGAGACATATGTAGGAATAATATAATTATATATTATATTTATTTTGTGCGTTCCATTCCACACTTGTGTCTATACGGCAAACGCACCCCCACCCATCTGGTTGCGCGCCTACACGCACGCACGCACGCACATACACACGCACGCACACACGCACACACACACACATACCCACACACATAAATACATGCACGCATACATACTAAGGGGAGGCGGTTAATATTACCATCCTGAATCAAGCTGAGGCCAAGCATATGTCTTCCTCACTCGTTTCCTTCCTCCATTATCGGTTGTACCATTAATAGAAGCCAGTTCCTCTCGCTCCAGCACCCCAATCTCTCTTGTACAATTAAGACAACCCAGTTCCTATTTCTGGACCCCGGTCTCTCACATCCAATTAATGTTTCTGCTCTCAAAGCGGCCGGCGCCATTTCCCCCGGGACACCGCTTGTACTATAACAGCCAAACATTTTTGTTTGCTAATTTTCTCCAAAGTGGGTACGAAATGAATGCGGTACCGTCTGACGACATGGCGTATGACCTATTTGCCACACTGTCCGAGCTTGGCATTAAGGTAGCACACGGCGGACTGTAAACGATTAATGGACGTGCTGCTGCGGCATAAGACATTAATTAGTGTACCATAATTAAGGGTGACTGGAAGATTTACTGTCGTAGATCTTTATTCTTTATTAATGTTCATTAAATTCCGTGAGATGTACAGCTACACATTTCAAGCATTTGACATTATTTCCAGCGTTCCAAGTGTCACGTCCAACTGCAGCCCTAATAATAAATAATGGTTTCTATGTAAACAGTGATGCTACTACTTTGCATTACAATTACTTATATCGATAAATTATATCAAATACTCGCAAATATCTATTAAAAATCCCGAAATGAAATCAAACTTAGATATCAAACTTAACTAATCATAATGTCTGCTGATGTCCGCGGTAAGTGATTCGTCGTGGCACCTGCAAGTTTCGTTAGAATATCAAACAGAAAATGGTGTTTCTGCTGATTGTCCCCCAGATATGAGTTAAATAGACATGACTTTATTTGTCGTGTGAGATGGATATATATTGCCAAGCATGTAGCTAATTCTGACTTCAGTTAAATTGGCACGACTCGTGCTGAGTTAACTCCATCTCACGCAAATAAGAACGTTATATACATTTTTTTCTTCTCTAAAATCGACATTCCAACTGCTAGTCAATTTCTCACTTAATGGCTATTCCATCTAGCCTTCATGGCACGATCCCTTCTTTTGATGAATTGCTAGTTGATGAATCTATTGCCCTCTGTGGGTTGAATGAGCACACCGAAGTTGGTGATGATGTGGTTTGGATTTGAACCCTGGATTTCCGGTTAATTAGCTTTCCATTCTACCAACTGAGCTCTATTACTACCCATAGTCTAGAGATTTATTTTGCCTTTTTATAATATAAATCAAATACTTTTTTTTCTTCGAAGATACTTAAGCCAACCGTTGTTCTCGTGTTGTTTTTCTTCTTCTTCTTCTTCTTTTGAAGGGGAAATTGGTTTAATTATACAATTAACAAGATCTGGTTCAGTTAAATTGTCCCTGTTAATGTCTATTGCATGTTATTAATTCTCTTTTTTGAGTGCAAAAAGGAGTTTTTGAAATTTTCGTTTCCATTCGACATAAACAAAATGGGGTAAAGTAAGTTGTGCTGATAAAGAGTACCGTAGAAAACTTCTACGCAATATTACAAACGAAATCATTTATTTAGAATCTTTCTGTGGCATACCTTATGGCTTCGGGGTTTAAAATTTAGCTCATCTTATCACATTGGAAATTCCAAGATCTGAATAACGGGACATCATATGATATTTTGTGCTAATGAGTCGATGAATCATAATCATCCACTCACTCATTCACTCACTCACTTAACCATTCACTCACCCATTCACTCGCTAAATACAAATGTATTCGTTGACTCACTCACTCACTCACTCACAAACTCACTCACTCACTCACTCACTCACTACAAATGTATACACGTTCTCGCTTGCTCTTGGGCTTTAACAGTTTTCTAAACGAAGAAATAAATGTAATTAAACGACCTGAATGGCAGACAAATTACTGGACAACGTCATACATGACCATCAATCTGAATCCTGTGGTACGCCTGCTGAGACTGCGAACAACCGGTACATCAATCCAAACAATTGTCGATAAGCCAGTGATCACGCTGAGCAGCCTTCCCACTCGATGAAGACATTCACGCACGAAGTAAGCGATTTATTTGCCAGCTAACTGTCGCATCCTTCCAGCGAATCGTCAACATAGAGACGACTAGTCCGGCAGAGGTGGGACACAAGGAATCCACCGAAGAGGCTGTTCATTCATTCCCAGTCATGTCTACCGCTCATCTAGCCGTCTATGCTCCCTTCTCCCACTCAAGATACATTGGGCCACACTCCACGGTCCTGTTAACAATCAATGAACCAACAACAAGCCCAACTCGGCCATTGCGGTGAGATTTAATGAGCTGCTCGCAAAATTATGGATCAGCGAGCAAAGATCAAACCGTTATATCGATTAGTGGATCGATTACGTGATATATTATGTGCCCGCATTATCTGTCCGTCTATCAGTTATCAATAAGCGGTGTCCGTGTGGCTATGAAATTTCTAACAGCATGCGATACTGACTGTGACGAACTGTTACGAAATTATCTGGTACGAGCGGATTTGATTACGAAACGTCCATGAAACGTCTTAGCTATTTATTAGACTGGGTAGCACGGCAGTTAGACCATAAACACCAGCAGTACTAAATAACGTTACAACAATAACACAACGAAAATCGACACCAGGTGGATGTGCCTAACAGGCGACAGCCAGGGCTCCACCCTGCATTACAAGAAGGAGAAGGTAGCCAGGTAGATCTGCTTCTTAATCTGAATATAATAATATTAAAAATAATTACAAACTTCTATAGCGCCAATATCCTCGAAAAGAATCGAGCTCAGTGTCTTACCTCGTACAGGGGTTGGGCAAACTCATAGTCCTGGTACGATGCAAAATTCATCAACATATGATCGGACGCAGTGGAAACTTAGGAAGGGATAAGCAAATTGAATAGGTGAGTTTTCTACTGGCGACGGAATGAAACTATGCTATTTGATAACTTAACAGAATCGTGGAATGAATTCCAAAGAGTAGGGACAGCAAATGAAAGAGTACGAGTCCCAGCAAGAGTTTTAACCCTAAGAACAGACAACAAGTGAAAACCAGATGAACGGAGCACCATGGGCTTGGGTGCTAAGGAAAGTAGGGAAAATAGATACGAAGGTTCTGCGGAAGAAAATCGTTTGATTAGCAATGGTACAGAGTTTAAAAATGATGCGAGATTGAACAGAGAGACTTCAGAAGTGAGACAGAATGGGAAACGGAGGAGACCATGTGACCATGTGATTGGGTTTTTCTTCTTATTCTTTTTTGTTCCGAGTAGTTGACATAAACTCTTATTACAGCGTCGACTTATTCCGTGTTCTGTAACGATGAACAACCTAAGAAATGACGCTACTGGATTAAAATTGAAATAAAATATGTCCCACGGAAAGTATTGAATCTGTAATTTTAGGCTTTTTTATCTCGTGCTGTGCATTTGTTCAAACTCCAAAGGCTCGGATTACGGCTCAAATCCTTGTGTCAACTGAAGTTGTGGGATGTTTTCCTAACGGATGTCGCTCGCTCGGATGTATATGGGTAGCACCGAGACAAACTACACTCACCCACCGACCCTCTATATCTCTCCCACCCATCTCTCTCTCTCTCTCTCTCTCTCCCTTTGTGTGTGTGTGTGTGTGTTTGTGTGTGTTTTATAAAGATAGTTAAGGCGCTGGCACAGGTGTTATACTATCATTCAAACAACAATTATAACTCCAAACTGATTTTTTTTTTAATGTAATTGCAAGTATAATTAATTACCGTTAAAATTAGAGAAAAATTAAATAAAAAACTAATTTCTAAAATAATCCAGAAGAGGATAATCTAAATATAAAAAAAATATTTAAACATAAAATGTTTTGATAATATAACATACGAAAAAAGATTAATACTAATAAGGAAAAAAATAAACGTTTAAAAATAAAACAGGTTTGACCAAATTATGATAATGCATCAGGTTGCATAGAATAGCAGCTGTGTAAATGAGTACTAAAGATGAGAACACAATTTACTCTCCATACCACGTCCAGCTTATAACCATCCGGAAAATTGGCGACCCGCTGACGATTCGATAAGACATCGTCAACGTACCAAGGCCTGTTAAACATCGGAAAAAGACAAATCATTCCGATTGCTCCCGTGTATGCGCGTACCTGCACCGATTCGACCATGTGAACACTGCTTCCTCTGTTCAATTTCTCTTTAATCATTTCCCGTGAACACGGTTGGGGGAGAGGGGTGTGGTGAGAGGGGATTTTGTTCACTAATGAACCATCGTATTTACTGCCAGGTTCGCCCTCAGGTCGTATTTTCTCTCGGCGACCCGACTTATGACAGCTCGTCCCATAGGCCATCAGGACGTCATCAATGGGATGGCATTCGTTCCATTCAGAAGACATCGGGGCAGCGGTGGGAAGGTATACTATTGATTGATGTGTTTGCCGATTGGTGGGGAGTCTCGACACAGAGGCTTAGCCTCCGTGGCACGCAACTAGCACGAACACACCGCGTCGTACTAGCAGCCGTTTACACGCATGTGGTTTGTTGACGTTTGTTGACGCTTTTATATTGCATCAATAGGGATAGGGATTGAGGCAAAATACTGACAGCCAACAATTGGAATAATGGCGACAACGAAGAAACAGATTCAGCCACCACACATACACATACACACA